>JAXCHB010000037.1:1800000-2377500 GCA_036926305.1 Uropetala carovei | reverse complement strand
TCTGTGAAAATGGCGTCCTCGTTGTTTTTAGTATAGAACATAGCAGTTCTACCGAACCTTTATATGATTAACGAAGCAATCTAAATTATCAATCAGATTCAACTCCTATGGCAAGCTAGATGATTCTTCATGAATGAAAACGACGACGTTAGATTTATAAGTGAAAATATAATCTCAAAACTTAATTAAACAACATCCTCTCCGGCCCTTAAAAAAGGTGAAATTCAATTTTTGTTTTAAAAAGTGATAGTATTAACTCCAGATTTTAAAATCTGTCATTAATCACCCTTAATGAATTGACAATTACAATATGCTATGACAACATTCGGCAAGTAAGGTTATGTTAAAGGGAAAGTACTCACGTAGCGTTAAGTATCTCGGATAGCCATAAAAAGGTTATGTTTTTTTATAACCGTGTTATGGCTATTGGATATACATACTTAAGACAAGTACTTATTTTTTTTTTTTTTATACCTATGCGCTTATCCTGGAACGAGACGTTTGAGATGTCGCCTTGGTAGACGGATGGTTAGCGTATCTGCTGACAGTTACTAAGGTCTCGGGTTCGAATCCCGCCTAGGACATGGATGTTTGTGTTCGTCAAGTTTATATGGAAGAATGGACATCGATGTCTAATATGTCGACCTAATATTGTCACTCGAAGGGTTGTAAAAGTGACAGGATAGCTGTTTGGGTTGCATAACGTTAAGGATATGGATAAGACGTGATTTTCTATATCACACATTCGCTGTTATAATCCTTTTATCTCAGCATGTTGCGACCAAAAATATCGAAAAATATTATACCGGTACCAGACGCGCAGTATTATCTTCGCTTTTACTACACTTATTCAACATTTAGTTGCAAATTTAATCGGAATGACCAAATGGGTATGGATACTTTGTACCAATAACACAAAATATGCGTTTAAACATTTATTTGATTTGAAATATTGATATTTTAGCTAATTCAAACAGAAATATTCTTTCATCGTCACGCTAAAAGTGATATATTTTGGCAAGAACCAACTGAATTGTTGAGAAGTGCTTCCAACCTTTTCCATTCTTTACATCCCTAGAAAAGAATAATATTTTATATAATGTATAATAGTGAAAATTGTAATTGGGCCTTATAATTAAATGGCCAGCAAGGTATATTTGACTGACTGGACTTTGTAGAAATCCATTTATGGTAATAATAACTTATTGCCATGTTTCTCTTCCATACTTCGAAATCTTTATGAGGAAACGGTTATTTTTTAATTTCACCATCATCATCTTCAACGGATTAGATTACAACACCTGTTACGAGGCAAGAGATAACTCTTAGCTTTTAGCTACTACGTGTTACTTAGAAATGTCGCCTGTTGTACGACTACGTTTTAGAGTGGATACGTCAATCACGCAAACATACTAAATAAGACAAAGAAACCCAGTACAGGCATTCGTGATCTTTTGCGAAGAAGCATCAAGGGGCACTTTGCCTAACGGCTATTTCGAAACACAGAGCAGCCTTACATGTTCCCATCCCAACACAGTTTAATTGAACAATGTCAATTTAAAAAAATGATTACCGAGGCCATCTCGTGACTTATTTCCAATGGATTTCCTTTTGAAACGCGAATGCGATTTATCCAACCGCATTGTGACTACCCATTTCGAATGTTCAATTGTTTTGTGTTCAAACGTGCACATTTACGTAACTATTGATAAATAATGGATCTTTGTCTGTATTATCGCAAATTATCTGTTTCGCTGTTTCAATTTTTGTTTGTAGCAACTTATATGGTTATTTTATCATTTCAAAGGAGCTGATGGTAGTGGAAGAGGGGCCCCCGCAGCACCGAATTTGGGTTGGAAAACTACAGGAATGATTGCGAGAGTATTTTTCAACGCTAACAGAAGAGAGAAGAATTAAGAATATAGTTTTCAAAAGGATTCTGCAAGATTAAGAATGTATAACTACGAATGTCTAGTATAGCACCAATTTAAAATCGACTTTGAAGTTTTTATTAAAATCACCCATTAAATAATAATTTACTTACGATGGTAACGTTCAACCTTGATAGGATTGTTCACTTGGTGTTTTATACTCTACAAAGTATTATTAAAGATAACTATGCTGTACACAGTTAACACATTTAATTTATAAGTGAAAGTAATAACTATACTATAATTTGCTCTACGAATTCTCGATTACTGAATATTTTGGAGATATTCCAATATTATACGAACAGAAACTGATGTCCATTTGATAGAAAATAGTATAAGCTTGGAATATAGACCAGCGTAGAAAATTCCCCGCATCTTGAAATTTTTATGAGAAAATAAATATAACATTTCGCCTCGTTCAAGGACTGATCGGTGTTAACGTTTCTTTGTAACTTGTACGTAAACTCCATATAATTTATAACTTAATGCTTATTAAAACCAGCTTTAATGGTCATTGTATATTTACTATCTTGCGGCGAATTTTTAGTGTGTTATTTAATAGCACTCTTGCATTTCAGAGCTGGTGTTTGAATCAGATGATTTAAATGGGGATATTTAACTTTGAATAAAATAAATTATACGTGGGTTTAGCGCTGTTAAAATTCCTTTTGTTGAAATCTTTAAAACCAAAGAGAGTGTTTAGGTGCTTGGTTAATGCTTTAACGAATATTTGTTATCTTAAATGTTCAATATTTCATTTAAATTAACTATGTCAGATGAATACTAGTTATAGCAATATTACCGTGATAACCATGTTCAAAGCAAAAAAATAATTACCGCCAATAAAAATGCAATAAATGGAACTGTTAAATATATTGTAAAAGCACCAAAGTATTAAATGATCTTAAAAGTGTTCTTCATTTCGCACATTTATTGCAGAATTTATATTATATACAATTTAAAAATTCTCTTACATTCCAAATCTACAGTATTTCATGACATATGTTCACCTTCTGGGTGTACATTATTTTTTTGTCGAAAAATTCTGTTAAAGCAACATCCATTTATAGATTACATGAAATGGTTTTTCCTACTTCGAAAAGAAGTTTTTCATTCTTTATTTCCCTTGAAGAATCATAAAGTACTCCATCATGGCTTCCATCTCAGCAAACTGTATATATATTCAATTTAAATTAACCTAAGTCACATTGCAAAAAAAATTATTTAGCGAACACAATACCTGGAATATATTTGATAATTGAATAATTGTAATTCTAGGCAATCTGCCTCGTGAACGTCACTTGAGTAAACGATACGAAATCAGACACTTTTATATTATGATAAAATTCACAATTATTGAGCATTTGAGAATTTGCGATACCTTTTCGGTCGCTATAAACAGTTTAATGATGACTGTATGAAAAAAATCATGTTTATAAATTTTTTATAACTATACGGAAATCAAATCAAATCGTTCGAGTAATTTTCTTTCCTATTAGAGAAAAATGAAGTACTGAATGAGAACCAGTATCCTAAAACGAAAAAATAATCTGAAATAACGTAATACTAAGCATACCTAAGAGTAGATATGTTGTCTGCCTTACGTTCTCACACTTTTAAACAACGAAAAACCAAAAAATATACACAAAAACATAATTTTGTATGAAGGAATAAAATTTGTTTTTTTTTGTCATACAGATGAGAATGCTGCGAGATAATTTAGAAGATTTATTCAAACTTCCTTCAGAAAAGATGTGGTCTGAAATCCACTTCTTCTTCCTCTTTCTGTAATTCTACTACCTTGTCAAGTCATGGATTTTTACGTAACCTACTTGCTGTTTTGTGTTCTTCTTTAAATCCGTGTAACAAGTTATCCCATGAGAATCGTCGATATCTTTTGCCGCGAAAAAATTTTAAGAACGGGAAATTTTATTATAAAAACAACCATTTAGATTCCTATTATTTTTTCGTTTCAAGTTTATAGTTATTTCATATCTCCGTTTGCCTGAGTGTCTATAAATCGGTCTAATCGTCCGAAGTCGACTGTATTTAACCATGACGGAGCGGTATTTTGATATTGATCAACCGAAACATCAGAACTAGATCTAGCGTGAAAACAATTCATTATTCAATATGTAGAGCATTTTCATAATGAAAAGAAACGGAATTTATGTGACACGGTTGTGGTTTGTCGAGAATCTTTTTAGCCGCGGTAGGGAGCAGCTCGTGTACACTATACCTATAGTATGCATGCGCTGCGGTTTTTAGTTATTTTTAGGCCCAAGGCAAAATTTCTGCATTGCACCCCGCTCTCTCTCTCTCTCTCTCGCTCTATAATATCTCTCTCTCTATATATATATCTCTCTCTATTTCTCTGTCGCGCCCGAATAAAAAAAACTCAAGACTCCAACTCATTGATCATGAAGGCATGTAATTTATATGAATAAATGTCCCGACTTACAAATTAGTAAAGCGCTACTAATACTCCATACTTTATGAGTGGGATTTCATCGATTTTACCGTAATTATTGGAATGTTGGGCGCCATAAGTAAGACGCTTGACCCGTTTAAAAAAATGGAATTATGCGATCAATCGTAGTTATTGTAGCATCACGTTTCGATCAATCTTAGTTATTACAATATCATACTTTTTGCGGATTATAATTGAATATGGTACGTGCATTTCAACGGTCTCATCGTGATTATCAATGCATAATTATTAATTCTCTGATACCGTATGTTTCCGTATATATTACGCAATTTTTCATGAAAAATTGACAAAAAAGTTAGGTTGCTTATTATGCATGAAAAAAGATGCGAACGTTTTTTCCAGCGGGCCAATAAGTTATTTCCGGGCATATTACCACCGTTAAAACATGGTTGTCATTAATGTTGCTTTTCGGTAGATTTTCTTTTTATAATACATTCTTCCAAAAACTATAATAAGAACAATCCTTTACTTTCAGTTTTAATAAAGATTGTTTTTTGGAAGAAATGATCGCGAAAATATGTGGTACAGATATTTAATACTTATTAAACCTGTATTGTATAATCAATACATTCTTGGAAATGTAGTGAACTTGCGTTTAATTTTATATTAAAAGCTAGTAGTCATCATCACTAACATTTGAAAAGGTTGCATTGATCTTGTTAACACAACATTTTAAGTGCGTATTATACATGGTGAGAGCTCAGTTTTGACATTTCATAAATACCTGGATGAGCATTAAATTGCGTAAGAATTATAATCGGAAAATTTGCCAAGACGGGGACCTGGTATTTATCAGCATAATATTTTAGGATAGGAAATGCCCTTAGATTAGAATAAATACAGAATATTCATAATGAAGTATTTCAGGGACAAAATATTTTTAACGGAGTAAACGGACAAATATGATCTATCTCGTTCCATAAAGGTATTTAATATTTTTTGTCTCAATCTTATTTCGAAAGATAGAGCCGTGAATCCCATTTTTGTTAAATATTTTGTCGTCAATCAAGATACTGTGACGAAAGGAATTAACTTTGTCCTACATTAAAAAGGGGGTTGGAGACTACGGCGAGATGGTTGTTTCAAAAGTAAGAAAAAACTCCTTAACCGTACAAGGTTAACGTACCATTACGGAGTTTTTTCTTACCTCTGTCCTACATGGTTACGAATGAATTTAAAAAATTTTTAATGGCATTGATTATAACTTTGATGTGTCGTAGTCATGTCCGCATCCACGCTCGCCAGATATATTTGATTGAGATTCTTTTGTATTTCTTTCTTCAGCACACTAGTGTAAACCACCAGTAGTAATAATTCAGTTTTAAGCAAAGGATTACTGCCAAGGGCAAAATATCCACGCAGTATTTCACTTGTATATGCAACACGGAAATTATGCATGGTATATAATATTGTAAACGAGGAAAATCCACATCTATTACGTGGGTATACATAAAAAAGTAAAAGTTGAAATAAATTTATTAGAAATTTCTTATATTATCAGGGAAAGAATTTTGAAATTTGAACTTTAATAAAAAATTCTCTTCAATTTTTATTTATCATTTGGCCACAAACAGCATTAACGGTTGTCCAAAACGAACTGCCTAATACTAAAAATAACTTTGCATCTACGGCAGATTTCTAGTCCTATCCTTCAACCAATTCCAACTTAAATTTAGTTACACGAACAAGGACTGCGTTGAGGCTGCGAGCAGTGCCGGATTACCAAATAGGCACAGTAGGTACCTGCCTAGCGGCCCCTACCCCGCTGACTGTCATATAGGCAGTACTATTGAAAACAAAAAGAAAATTTAATAAAAAAATGAATTAACTAGTATTTTATCAGACAAATATTTTCCCAATGTCGCCATTGCTTTCAGAATTTATCTGACAATGCCTTGTTCGGTCTGTGAAGGACAGAGATCCTTTTCAAAACATTCTCATATAAAAAATGTGAAAAGAACAACAATGCGCCAAGAACGTCTAAATGCAATGAGTCCAATGTGCATATAACATGATTTTAGTTTTTAAAATAGATTTTTCTTTATTGATTCAGAAATTTACCGCCTCAAAATTTCGGAAGGTGAATGTGTGAGGCTTATTTTCGCGTTTTTTAAAGAAAAAATAAGATACCATTATTTTGTCAATAAAGCGTTTTTCAGTATATCATAGTTTTCTTTATACCATCACAAACTACGAGTGCCTGTGCCTAGGGGTCCCTGAGGGTCTTAATCCGCCACTGACTGCGAGTCAAATTACTTAAAAATATTTTTGTCATACCATCGCATTTTTCTGTCAATTGATCAGTATTCCGGCAATTTTTCTAACGCATCGTTTACATGAAAAATTTTCACGATTTCGAGTGAATTCGCATTTTCCACTGATGTTCACTCATGAGGCTTATTAATTTTTTCACGGAACTATACTGAAATATTTTAGCTCAAATATACAAGAGAACATGCTTCTACAATCATTTTCAACAAGATAATTCTTTAAAGATCCTATTTCAAAATTCGCGCAAGAATTCACGCGTGCGCAAAGTACCCAAAATTCATATGAATCATGACCTTCATTCATAGCAAGCTATTTATAGAATCCAATAAATAATCAGCCACCCATTCATACAGCAAAACACGAGACGAATAGAACCATTCGTAAAAATCAAGCCAAATTGTTGACATGCGCTGTTTCTTTTCTGAGTTTCAGAATTCAGTTATAGATATATATTAGTCATATAAACACACATTTGTGTAATACTGCAATTACATAAATACAATTCACTTGCTTTAATGTTGATTTGAAGAATAATTTCGGTTTTTGATTAAATAATGCATACGTTTCACTCGATTCATAATGAACGAAGCTCATGCGGCGGTTAGAAATCTAATAAAAATATATTATTTACCTTGAATTCCTCTTTTAATCAATAGATATTTTAAGTTTTATACGAGCCTTAATTTCAAATTTATTTAGCATTTTCGTACCTTTTATAGGGCTACGTATCATCAACTACTGTAGCAGCACTAAATACTCGGGTTTAGTTCTTCAACTGTTTAGAGATTCATATTTTAATATTTATATCTCCAGTTGAAGGACTTTGAAAAAAATTATTAATAAAGAAATATCTATTCTATACATGCATTATATATACAATGAAATCTTCAACAAACATCGATGTTTTTCAGGTTGTTAGGACTTTCAACTATTTTAGTTTCGAACGTTTGGTAACAATGAGCCGGTGCCATTTCCGCAGAGAACGTTCTTCAAGCGTAATCACACTAAGAATATAAGGAAACGGTTTACAGTTTTCACAAAAAATGAGGCTTAAAATTTGGTGTTAAGTTAAAACATTCACTTTTACTATGGTTAGTGAAGTCCCATTGTGGCTGGACCGCGGACTATGCCCCGATAAAGATAAAGTGAGGTTGCTCCACGAGTGAAGAGAGGGGAAGAGCGGTATTATTCCAACATGGCTTCTTCGAATAGAGGAATACAGATGGGGTCTGCTTGGTTTCAGCGGAAAATGAACTTAAGGCCACAACATAGAGGAGTTCATCTAGTAACGGAGGAAATTCTTAAACAAATGCCTGAAATCTGCCAGTTCTCAGTTGGTTTTTTTCACGTACAAAGTAAGTCTGATGGTACTGCTGCTAGGATTAGTCAAGTTTTTCTGCTGTATTTTTAGTGTTTGTAGTTATTTAAGTATGTTTTTTGAAAGTGATTTATGAGCGATGCTGTTTTGTATCACACATGTTAAGCATTTTATGCGATTTAAGTTTAATATCGCTTATTAATGGTTTCGAACAACAAATACAGTCATTTTGGTGTTCGATTTCCAATATGTGTCGACGTTTATAAATAGTTACATTTAATGAAGGTAACTATTCATAACGAATTTTCATATTTAAATTTGTTCATCCACCATCTTACCACGTGCATATGGCTACTTCTGTAGCTAAATACTTGAAATATTATCTGTGAATTTGGTAATTTTAACTAACTTGGTACTCAAGGTAATTAGCACTGTTAAGATTAAAATCGTTTATTCCAGCCACATCAAAAGTACAATAATGGTGTAAAAGTGATGTGATGGAATAAATAAATTCGCCTGAATTCATATTGTATTTTTCTGTTAGAATGTATTCTAAGTATACGTATAGTTTTTGACTGATTTACATTATCATGAATAAATACTTGTCTGTAAATCACTGAACGTTAATTTGGTCATTTTATCTTGTACTAATAATGGTTTGAATTTAAATAGCCTTTTTACAAACTTTCATTTCGTTCATATAATGTGCAATTATTTGAGTAAACCTCTTAAAATGTTTTTGTGGAATTGCATTATTACTACCATGAAAATTTGTCCATGCTTTATGTCTAGGTAAGTAAGCATGCCATTTTTAATGCAGAGAGATCTTTCTTGCTATTACATGAAGTATTATTGGCAAATGAAAATGAATTATATGGCCAAGTTAGTTGGGGTGTGGTGTGTTTTAATATTTACCAAATTTTTGAGTGGTAATAATTGCTTATTTTGAAATTTCTGAATCGTGAGATATGTCACAACTATACCAGTTCCCCCTTGTGGCATTTCTCTATTAAATCAAAGGTTAGAAAGGTTTTGGATTTATTTTATGAATAATTGCTTAGATTTTATTGAGAGAGGGATGTTTGGAATAAACAGCATGTGTACATGGATATTTTATGTTCAGATTTCATCATTAAATGCAAATAAGGAAGAACTTAAAAAACTTGATGAACATGCAGAAAAGACGAGAAAAAGCTCCTACAAATTAATTAAGCCAATAATCTTCTACTTGGAATAACTTGGTGTAATTTTTAAATTTTCGGTGGTAAATAAGAGAAGAACTTCATGTTACTTTTCAAAGCACTAGATACAAGTTTTATGTTGTTTTTTTGTCATATGACTCGCAGTTTTATACCATACCATAACCAAAGCATTTCAATTCAAGTGAATTACTTATCCTGGCTGAGGAGCCATTTTCGACGTCTGCGGTGAGGTGCAGAGGGAAGCCTGTTGTTAGGTAATGGCAAATGCGAGGTCGATTTTCATTTAATGGTGTATTTTGCACAAATGTCAACCGTGGTTAATATTTTCCATTTTTAAGTAGATTACCTTTTTTGTCAGTTTCAGTAACATCAAGTTATGATTTCAGACTCATATAAATACTAACTCAAGTGATTCTCAGTGCATGAAATAATAATAACTTCTTGTTTCCTAAACACAAATGGATAACTTTATGGGAAAAAAACATTAGTCTGTTTTAGTGAAATTTTCATTTATGCAATAAAATTGCTCTAAAGCAGTTGCACACAATGATAGTTCCTCTCTAACTTTGATATTTTGTTTATTGCTATAGGGCATAATGCATAGTTAAATATACTTTTGTCCTGCCAGTAAATATATGGCCAATAATATCTTGTAATTGCAAGTTTATCAATGGTCCAAATTTTCCATTAGGTTAAATACTTAGTTATGAGTTGTCAGCACAACTTCTGAAAATTTATATAATTTAACTATGCAGTATTCTACTTAACACCTTTAGTATTGAATATAATGCAAGTATTTTGAGCAGTACTCCCCTTAGTAAAGAAACCTTCCATGAATTTTTACTAGTTATTTTTAGAAACTTTTATGAGAATGATATTTAGTCATACTACTGTGTAGGATGTGATTATATATTTATATATGTATACACTTAAGAAGGTTTCAGAAATTATTAGAAATTTGCTCAGATGGCATTGCTTTCATAAACATTCCTCTGTGTGTATATATATATAAGTATGAATGGATCCATTAAGGAATTTAGAATCAAATATTTAATTAGATCATAATGCATTTGTGATGATTGATAGAGCATGGTTGTCACAAATGTTTTATGGTAAAATTGAAATTGTAACACTTTAACTGCAACTGGGATTTGTGGTTTCATGCTTTGTGTGTCATTAGAAATCAACAAACCATTGATTGATCAACTAAGACATGATTTATATTTTAATGAAGCAATTTCTGTTAAAGATATTGAGAACTGAATGAAGGCATGAATATTTGGCAATTGTGGCTATTGTCCTAGTGAATTAATATGCAGCTGTATCTGTTACAGCAATTGTGTGAAGTAAGATTGGCTTCAACATGTTCATAGTGGATTTTACTAATGTTTAATTTGAATCCAGTTATTGTTATGGTATATTATTGGTGTGTAATATTTTGTTTGCATGACTAAAAAGCTACAGTACAGCTTTTAGGTACTTAGGTATTCAGTTAGTCATCTTTAACTCTTTATTTTTTTAATAACTTTTCGTGATGCTTTGTAAAATTGTCTCACAAAATTACAAACATATTAGCTTTCAATTTATCTGTACTAAAATCATTTCTTTTTCTTGTAGTTCTACACACTTCTGCAAGCTTAGCCTTGAATGAGTGTTGGGATCCTGATGTGAGGTAGGCAAAAGTCCTGTTAGCATATATAAATGTGGCATGTTTAAGTGTTTCTAATTAGTTTAAAGAAATATTTTAAAATTTCTTTGAGCAATGCTCGTATATTAGGTGACATTTTATTCTTTCCCTTTTATAATTAGAGAGTTTACTATTTATGGTTAAAAAGTTTACTGTTACTGATATTTTGTAGTTGTTTATACTTAGTACGTAAATGTTCAGTAACAATAATATTAGAGTTAATGACCTGTATTCCTTGTAAGCTTGTAGGTTATTACCTCTGCAGTGTAAAACCCTATAAGTAATCACAGTATTTATAAAGCTAAACTATAATATAGCAGTATATTATTTTCATAAAGAAAACATAACCTACTCAGTTAATGTTGGAAATCTTATACAAAAGATTCTGAGGCAGGCAGCATGCATTTCTTTGTATATTCATTGTCAAAATATTATGGAACAAGGTAGATTATGAAAACAACTATTTTGGGAGATGGGAGTTGATAGCTTAAAAGTGTTTGTGTTAAAGTAAAACATCATTTCTGTAAAAGGTTATGCAAATATTATAAATTATTTCCAAAACTCCATAGTAGCATACCATATTAAAGATTAGTAGTCAGATTTGTACAAAATAGCATTCACTTTATGAGAGATGATGGATTTCTTGAATTGATTTTTTTCTGTTGTAGTTGTATCAATGAATGCTCAGACAAACTAATGAAAATTATTATGGAAGATTCATAATGATTTTTGTGAAAGTTATAGTAAGTATTAAATACTTAGAGATTAGGAAAAATTCACTTGAGTTCAGTTTCATCTTTCTCATTAATCACTTTATGTGATATGGTTAAATGAATGCTTTTTAGCATGAAAAGTCAAAGCTCTGGCTGTTAGGCTGCTTTAGAGAATGCTTGAGAATTCCGACTTTGTTCTGCATTGCATTCCAACAATTTCTTAAGCATGGTAACATAATCCATGTGATACTTAATTTGCTTTAAGATGGCTAATAATTCTTGATCGTTATTATTCATTTTTTGTGGTGAAATTACATAAACAGATGAATACAACAAACCACACTTAGTTGCTACATGTTGTTTTGAAGGTATTAAAAATTGAGTCTTTATTCCATCAGATTTTACATGCTTATCAAAAATTAAAAAGATTATTTGATTGGATTTTTAAGTAACTAAATATACCCACATGCAGTTTTAGACATTAATACATGTAATAAACTGAGATATATAGGAACCATTTCCAATATCCTATTTTAACCCGAATTACAAGCACATGATGAGGATTGAACCTAATTTTACTTGACAAAGAATGTTCATTCTATTCATACCTCTGAGTATCCCTTAAATAAGTGGTTTTCAAACTGGAAGTCTTGTAAATGAAATGTTTTTGTTTTATTATTTAATTTTAGGTATGTATAGATTTATAATTAGCATTAATTTTTGAACAAATAAAATAAGTACACTATTTTGAAATTAATATTACATTTTATATTTATTGGTAAATGGTTGGGATTAAAGGTGTCTTGATAAGTTCAGCTGCCTTAAGGAGTCACAGATGTACAAGTTAGGGAACCACTGCCTCAAATGATTAGCTAGTTACACCAAATACTAAAACTGCTTTAAAATTTCAAAAAACGAATTGCTGGAGCCCACATTGTGGCTAAAATCTAGTAGTAGTTAAGAAAATAAGTTATACATTTTGACCACAAAGCATCTTTACTTGATGGTAATTCATTGATTTTTAATTCTAAAAAAGCTACATATTTAAGCTTCAATTTAAAACTAATTTGGTAATGTATTGCAAAATTTAGTTAATAGGTAAAATCATGGTCTAAATATGATAAAAATGGCGTTGCATGTATTCAATATAAATGTGAGGGCAGAATTTTAGAATTTGGATTGAATTATTATTTTCTATACATGAGATACCAAATATTGTCATGTGCATATGGCTCTAATCTGACCTTTATATCATTAGTTTGACATGCTTATTTTTCTTAGGCTAGATAGAAAGTAAAAGATAAGCGAGTCTAGAATTGGGTCATGGTTGTCACTATATCTGTTGTTCATGAGTTACTGTGAATTAACAAAGCTGCTGTTGCTTACTGCCTGACATGATACGATGAAGGAGTTATAGAACATTTCTCCAACTTGTATCATAAGACATGAGAAACTCTTAGGTAATTTATATTTTTGAGGATAGAATGATGTTTTGAAGAAGTGGGCATCTGTTTAGAATTTCAATTTGGCATGCTTGTAGAATTAATTAACATAAATTAGAATATGCACTGTAGTCTCACATCCTCTCATCCTTTCCTCCACCCAGAAAGGGAAAGTGTCTTCGTCTTCTCTTTGCATTTTACATAACATGCCAACACAGATACATTACCATTATTTGTCGAATTTCTGGTACCACTTAACATGGCAGGATTACTGAAGAAAATAACAGAAATTCTTCTTTGGTATACACCTCCTGAAGATAAAGATGTGAATGGAAAAAATATCAGCTTTCCTTAATATTTTAAATGTCAAACACTTCCAATTTATGATGGAATAAGAGCATAGTTGATTCTTCAGTAAATTGTTTATTTATTTAATCTACCTCTTTGCTCTTAGTAATTTAGCCACATCTGGTATTGAGATTGTTAAAAGTTGCAGCCTAAGAGAAAAAATTATTTTTGAAATAATTTAATTATATTATAGTTAAAGGCTTTTTGTGTTTTCTGCATCTGTAATATTTATCCTTGTCCCTGTGGTGGAATCGGATAGTTTCTTAGGTTTCTGATTAACAGTGAGTTTTTTTTATAAATATTTAAATACCATGAAAGTAACAACATTTGGTACTATTTTTTAGTTGAATGTTTACGTATTATTATTTGTAATGTATTAAAGTGTACAAAGGAAATTTACTATGGAAGAATGCCGGAACTAAATCCATTTCTCTAGTTTTTCTCGAATATTCACTTACTATGAAATGAGCTATCAAACAAGATAGATAAACTCTTAACAATATTGTTCAAAATTTTATGGTAATCCATATAATAGATTCATATATAAATTTTTACAACAAATGCAGAGTAAAGTTCCCCTTCAGGAATGTGTTGTTAAGAATGTATTGTTGTAAATTTATTCTTTAATTCCGTATATACTCAAAATTATAATTATCTCGAAAACCATTAACTGAGCTCTTAAACTCAGAGTTTGTTAGCTATGATCATTTATGAATTTCCAGTGTTATTTGTAATACATTAATAATACCACAAATGTAGCATTTATTTATTCCACAAATATGCTCATATGTCTAAAAGAAGTCCTCAGTTGTTACAAGGAATACATGTGCATTTTCTTAAAGTATGTTTTCTTTCTAGAGTTGTTAATGCTTTGGTTAAAATTGACAAAATAGCTTCTAGAGTCATAATAATTAATGGTCAATTTATGAATCTTGAAAAGTTTTTCAAGCATTTGTAGAATCTAAAATATGAAAGGGCTCTGGTTAAATATAGGTTTTTTTACCATTTATCATTTAGCGCCTCTGTTTTTTCATTGAAAGTTATTGCAACTAAACCATATTAAATTTTCTGTATGATGCCACATAGATTACTTGGTATTTATATTTAATTATGTGTCAAGGGTTCTAGACTTGTATTTTCAAGTGTGTCCTGTAAGGATATAATCTTATTTCCACTGTATGAGAGGAATTGGATATTTGCATATTGTTGGAGCAGAACAAAGTTGCCGCCGAGAGTTAAAAACCCATGTTATTCAGTTCTGATGGACTAAAACAGCAAAAGTTTAATTATTACTTAAATGTTATTCTCTAACTGCAGAGTGTAATCTATGGGTAGGATTAATATCTTTGGCTTTGCTCGTCATCTTATGATCTTGTTGAGGCAATTCAGGTTTCATTTTAGGAAAGTATTTCTACAATTGTAATATGGTCATTTCAGAAACAAGATATGATTATATTTTGTTGTCAAAAGACCACATTGTGCCATAAAATTTATCTTTCTCTTGAATTTATATATTACCAAATAGTTAAATGAGTTAGTATTTGGTGTAATAAATAAAAACGTTTGATTTAACTAATTGATTTATTTTAATTGTTATGTTGACCATTGACTGCATATTTGTCTATTTTTGGCTGACAACATAAATGTAATGTATGATGCAATTGGTCATTAAATTTCTGAAGTGAATCCCATTGAATTCAATTTTTTGTTTGAACTTTCAAAAATGACATGAAATGCCAAAAGGAGAATTTGTTTTATCATAATTACCTAACTGTTGCATGTGAACATTGGGTTTGACCAGAAGTGTTTGCCTTTAACGGAGCTAGTTTGACAGTTACATTATCACAGATAAAGAAAGGCACAATCATTCTCAGGTTCTATTCATAATTTCTGCTGCTTTCATCTCTGATTGGCAGTATGAAAACTTGTAAAATATGAGATCTAGGGAAAAAATTCCCAGTCATTCACTTTAAAAATAAAAGTACAAATTATAATTATGTTCATTAAATAAATACAGTTTTATTATTCAAGATACTTAGAGGGCTGTGTAAATCATTTAAGAAGTGTATTTTTATTTCTTTTTCTCTTGCTAAATATTGATACCTATATCAAAATTCTAGTGTTTATTTCTTTTAAATTTTCATTTTACTATCTCTCCATTATAATTGTAGCCATGGCAATTTTCAAAGAAAAGGTCTTTTTCAGGGTTTATCATTATTTGGTGTTCATAATCAGATAATGTAATGTATCATTATTATAAAATTGAGTTTTTTCATTTTTAATTATATTTTCAGGGATGACATGGAGATGATGTTGAACAAAATAGTACCTGAGGTGAGCAAATTATTGCACTGTTTATTATTTTCATTTATTTTCTTACGAATTATAATTAAAAACTTAAAATAAATCTTCAGTTTGTGGCAAGAGCTAAATAAGGGTGAAGAAGACCGAATATTTTTTCACCTTACAGGAATTTGTTGAACAATGGAATCATCTAAACAATGAAACATTTCTCATTGATTAATTATGCATGTGTTATTTCTATATTTTAACTGTGCATTTTATAATCAAGGTCTCTATACTATTTTGTGATGTGATCATATTTGTTTTTGAAGAAATTAATGATTCCACACTTATGATAGTTGGGGTCAGTTCTGAACTTTGTGTAATTTTTATAGGGAAGTGGTTTTTGCATAAATTTATTTTAAATTATTTCAATATAGTGTTATTTATTGAGTTTTCCTCTTGGTAGCACCTAATTACACTAATTATTAGGCTATTGTCTATTTAATGATGCATTTGTTAAGGAAAAAGATAATTGTTTAAAAATTTTAAATCTAAAGGTTATCAAATTATTTATATTTTTAGTTGAGCAATACTCATTTATTACGACCTTAAAACACTTTATTTAAACATTATAAGGGCCAATGGTAGAAAAAGTAACATAAGTTATCCCATTATATTTAGTTGAATGACAAATTTGTATAATCAATTAATAGAATTGTTTATATCAATTTGGATTTTGTGTCTAAAGCATGATATGGGCAAATTAATTTACCTATAGTTAAATATTGAAAACTAATTTTTTTATGAAAGTAATTTTAATTGGATTGAGTGCTTAAATGATTTTAGAAGTTTTTCAAAGAAAAAAATGTTTTATCTCTCTGAAAATAAAAATTAATAGGTTTTAAATGTCACATAAAATTGACCTATCATCCTTGAATTTTATTATAATAAGATATTTGCAAAATGAGGTTTGTCTTAATAACTGTGGAAGTGACTTAAACTTGAGAGATGGATTAAATTTGATTGCTTGAGCAATTACAAAAGAATGAGGAATTAAAATTACAGAACAACTTGTTATAAATAATTTTAGCAAATTTCTTGACATTATTTTCTGCTAGAGGTGTAAAACAGCAACATTTTATTTTAAACCATTCATTGCCTTTGTGTTAAAGATTATATTCATGTATTCCTGTGGAATACATGCTATTTTTTTATAATTTTATTAAAAACTCTGCATTTTGGACTCTGTCTCAGTTAACATTTATCTGAAGTTAATTTGCTTTATCAAATTATATAACTGATATAAGAAAATGTCTTAGAATTATTTTAATTTTTGTTTTTTTTACACGTCTACTAAACATACTATTTTTATAAGTATTTTGTATTCTTTCTCTAGCTCTAACAATCCACATTATATCAATAAAAATGCAATCTAACCTCGTGCCTGGAAACTGGCATCTGGCTAGAGTTCCACCGTAAATTAGTAATTTTAAATCTGGAGTACTTGGAAGTGGTTGCTGATATTGTGTGGATGAGTTTGACTGTAATAAATGCAAATAATATTGCCTTTGATGTATTCACTTTTGATCATACAAAATTTGATTTATCGTAAAGAATTTATAATTTCCTATCTAACAATAAGAGACATAAGCCTTCAAGATGTAATATTTAAGAGATAACCCTTCAATTAATCACAAGTATGACTGTGCAGAAATTGGCATACTTTGACATTTTCGCCCAATGGACTTAATGGGGACAGTAAATTGCTATTTTTTCTGTTTTAATCCTCAACAAAAATCTCGACATTTATGTCAGACTCTTTAAGAATTTTAAAGTTTTAAGTTAGGAAATATTAGTTGTGGTGACTTCATTTCTTTTTAAATGTAAGGTGTAGGTAGTATATATATATTTTGTAAATAATTGAATGGTACAAGTTGAAGAGGCCTTTTCTGACAAAGGTTGAAGACTAAAACTTTCATCAAAATATCTAGATTTACCATCTTTCTCTGAAAACTATCATTTTTCACTCCAAGACGCTATCTCCATTTAATGAATGTGATCAAATCAGTAGTGGTATGTTAGCTTTTTAGAGTCACTAGTTGTTTGTCATTAGGCATTTTCTCTCTAACTTTGGGACTTGATTTGGCTTTTCACTCAGCAGAGGTATATTGTTCAGATGTGATGCTTATTTGTTAATAATGTTAGTATCTGCTCTGTTTGAAAACCAGTCAGTGGACAATTTTTATGCATGTTACATGGTGGTTACATAATTTTGTTATGACTTTTATAGTTTGTGCATGTATTTGTAGCATAAGTAATATTTATGCATATACTATTGCAAATTAAGTGTTGCATGCTACATAACTTCAGTTGATTATTGATTTAAAAATGTAATCATGGCATTAGATTTTTGAACTTATGCATAGTCAAAACTAAAAATATTAATATGTACAGGAAAAAATTACCAAAAAAACGTTCAAAAATTATTCTGCCAGTTTTAATAGTACAGGCAGTGTCTTCTTAATGTATGTCCAATTAACGTACATTCACCAGTACATACATTGTATTATGATAGTGTATGTATGTACATGTCTGCTGATATGTTCTTCATACTTGGGCAGACTATATTATTTGGCATTCTGCTACATGTATAATGTTGCTGCATGATGTACAGTCTGTCACCTTGACTTCTTGGATTTTGTTTATGCTTTAGAATTTTAAAAAAAACTGGTGAACATTGTAATGATAATGATTGATAAAATAAACGAAAATGCCAACTTGTTGACCAACTTCCAAGTTGCCACCAAATTCAACTCTAAATTCTCCTCTTGGATCCCTTTAAAACTCCTCTGATAACAATCCCGTTTCCTCATGTCAATAATTTTTCTTCTCTGCCATAACAACTTAACAAACTATAGCAATCATTTATTCATGTTTATGATATTTTTGATTTAATTTGTTGCTTACATGCCTAAATTTAATGTTTTTACTTTCAAAATACGATGGTACAATATTTCAACTAAATTTTGTGTGAAAAACTTAATGGATTTGTACAGGAATGCATCCACATTTATAGTAAGTGTTTATGTGGTAAATCACTATCTGCTTAACGTATTTGATTTCGAGAACATAATTAAACAGATAATGCCTCTATTTTGCTTTGCACAGTATAACCTTATTAGTTTGAAATTGATGGGGCCAAAATCCAATGACTTCAATTTATTTGGACTTGAGCTTTCAAACTCAAATGTCAACCTTGCTTACTATATACCAAATTTTACAGGAAGTTATAGCACTCATCTTAATCTAGTAAAAAAATGCAGAGATTTTTGCACTTTTTCACACCTTTCTGCAGCCACAATATTCACTAAATATGCTCCACTTGTTAGTCATACAATATTATGCCATTGCTGGAATCTTTACAACCATTCATTGGAACACATTATCCACTAGGAGCTCTGCGCTAGTGGCATCAACCCTGAGCTTCGCCCATTTCTGGCGGCTATAGAATTTAAGAGGTTGATGAGCCAAAAATGCATACAGGCTCAGTGCTGCACACCTCACATTTAGCCTCGCTAAGCTCAACAAATTTGAAGTACAGTGTGTCCTCGGTTTAACATCGCCTCGATTAATGTTGATTTGCGTTAACATCGTTCAAAAATTAATATCCATATTCGAATTAACGTCGTCGATGATTTGAGTCAACGTCACCCTGACTCGGCGAAAAAATCACACAAGACAATTACTTTGGAGCAAAAACTTAATATTATTATGCGCCGTGAACGAGGTGAAACAGCTGTAGACAGACAGTTTTTTGGGGTACCAGTTATGATGGAAGGACAATTCTGAAGGACTTGGAGAAAATTAAAGAATTTGGAAGTGAATAACTTGAGTTTAACGTCCCTCGATTTTATTTTCATTTGTATCAGCTGTGGCTCGCCGAAGTGAATAAACAAAACCCGTAGTTAAATGAAAACAACTGAATACAGGCAGACCTTGTCTTTTGCGACTCATCTTCCTCATGTTTTGATCTTTCGCAATTCCACATTTGCGACCAGTTTTGTCTTTCGCGGTCTTACATTTCTCTCTTTCGTGGAAAAAAATCACGGAAAAGGCAACCTGAAATTTTCTATAAATGGAATGAATCGCATTTTCTTCTCATTTTCTCTAATAGTCAGGCATAAAAAATATTGTTGCATTATTCTAATATGTAAAAATATTTGCGCAAGTGCATTAATGTAATATTATACATAATTAAAATAATTAGACATGTCTTTTAAATACTTTTAAATATTTTTAAGATGAAAACCTCTCACTCTTAAGTCTCTCTTTCATTGATGTTCATTTTTCTGTCTCTTTCTCTATTTTTCTGCGGTCACCAATACAGAGAGCAAATGATCCGTTCTTTCTGGGATGGGAGCCAAACCGTTTATTTCCAGTTGCCTTAATTACTTCACTTTCGCGGTGTTTTCAGGAAAGTAACCCCTGCGAAAGATGAAGTCTGCCTGTAAATGTTTTGTTTACTCCATCTTCATATTTGTATATTATATCTTTTTGTTTTTAGGAATGTTGAGTCAGGGATTTTGGAACCGATTATATTATACAACATGGGTTCTTATAGGAATTGTTGATTCGTTTAACGTTGTTTCGTTCAACGTCGTGAATTTCAAGAACGAATCAATGACGTTAATCGAGGACACTTTGTAATCAGATGAAATGAAAAGCACTTATTTAATATTTTACCAATGAAACATGCAATTATTAAGCCTACTCACTAACAGTTTGTTTATTTATTAATCAAATGAAGAATGTAAATGGTCCTGGTATAGAACCCATGCTTTTTTGGCAGACTACTACCCACCTAATAAATTAATATTATAGTATTAAAAAGATTACAATAAAACCCCGTTATTTCGATCCCAGATAATTCAAAGTATGGTGTAATTCGAAGCTAAGATCAGTCCCTGGCCAACCATAGGATTTTGCATACTTTTTGGACTGGATTATTCAAAATACTTCTACAATGAAATTCAAAGTCATGATCTGGTCTGGTGACTCGACTCACAAACAGTTCATTTAATTCGAAACCTCTATCCTTAATGTATGTGCAAGTGGAAGGTTTACACCTGCACCATTACATCACGTTTTTATTTCCCATTTATCACACGAAATACGTACAGCACCCCAAACAGGTGACTCCTTTTTACTTATTTAGTAGTAAGGTGACCATATTTCCCATTTTTGCCGGGACAGTCCCATTTCTTAGCCATTTCCCGACCATCCCATCGTTTTGGTCAAAAAAGCCATTTTGTGCCATTTTGAAGCACATCGCAATTATAGTTCATATTATCTTGTAGTATAGGATTCTCGGAAATATGGAGCTTACCAAGCACACAACAAATGTTAATTATAGTTGCAATCAGAGCCGCCCCGATATAGGGTGCGATGTGTGCATCGCACACGGGCGCCGACCTTCAAGGGCGCCGGCTCACAGTGGGATGAAATCCGAAGAAAGCGGAAAAAAATCATTTTCTGAAATGAAGCATTTGTTGATGAGGGCATTGCATTTCAATACTAGACAGACCGTGCTTTCATTTGCACCATATTTGAACCTTCTGTGGCGACTCCATCCCTTCCATTTGATGCGTCAAAGTAGGAGTACGCTGAACTGTTCTCACTTCACGCATAGCGTTTGCAAGCGCTCCCCAATTTCACCGCAAGAAACATTTGCATACATGCGATGGTGCGAACTTGAATTATACGTCAACAGATGCTACAATGTGAGAAGGGAATTACAAAATGAATTTCTATTTTGCAATACTTGATGAAATAATTAATGCTGTTGAAGAGAGGTTCAAATTACTGAAAACACATTCGTCAAAATTTGATTTTTTATATAATTTGCCAGTTTCCTCCAGAATGGATACAGATAATTTAATGAAATACTGCAAAAATTTACAATCAGAATTGAGTTGTGACCATAATAGAGACATAAATGCTGTACAGCTTTATGATGAAAAATTACATTACAGCCATTTTTACAAGATAAAATGAAACCGATAGACATTTTGACCTATTTATTTAAAAATGAATTAACTAATTTGTCAATTTAATATAGAATACTATTAACACTTCCTTTAACTGTTGCGACAGGGGAAAGATCTTTTTCAAAATTAAAACTAATAAATAATTATTTACGCTCCAGCATGTCACAAAAACGTATGACAAATCTATCCATTTTATCCATAGAAAATGAAATTTTAAATGAATTAGATATACACTACATCGTAAAAAAGATAGCCTCAGCGAAAGTAAGGAAAGTTAAGTTATAATTCCTTGGAAGTTACACATATTTACGGTAATAAATTTAATTTTAGATAATTGTTGCATTTTTGTTATTCTTTGACATTTTATCCTTTGATATAATTTGTACAGTAAAACTCGTTTAATACGTATTTGAGGGGACCGACTCATTGCTTCGTTATAAGCGTGACTACGTTATATACGAGAAACATGGTTTTTGGCCTATACATCCCATATAACACGTATACACATACAGTAAAAGCTGTGCTATCCGGCTATTTAGAACCGGCCAGCCTTAGATACCGGCAATTACACAAATACAATTCATTTTGTATTTCTTTTACTTTTTTTATGAATTTTTGTGTGAATTGTATATGTGTAATACCACAACTTCCACTTTAAAATTTCTTAAAATATAAGACGGATATATTATGTATTTACTCCGTATACTTCTGTGGCTGCTGAGTAAGCATGGCGTTTTTTGTTTACTTAAGCCATTTGAATTGTCTAGATGTTTTGGTGTACTTCTACAATTTCCAGTTTTATCGATTTTTATTATTTAAAAAATTACCCATCCATTGAATATGGCATAAAAATAAATACCTAAAAGCAAGGAACAGGAGAGAAAAGGTTGTTTTAACGCTAACACATAAGCTGGAGCTGATCAAACGAATTGAAAAAGGAAAAAATAGAGCAGCCATAGCAAAAGAATTCAACATCGGATCTTTTACGCTCTACGATATCAAGGCTCATAAGGCTAAATTAATGAAATTTGTGTCATCTTCAGAGACAAGTAAATCAATTAATAAATATCATACGCTTCAAAGCCATAAATTGAGGAACTGGATAAAATATTATATGACTGGTTTTCACAGAAATGTTCAGAAGAATTAAATAGAGTAAATAAAGATAAATAAGAAAGATATAATCCAATAAATTCAATTTTGGGAACAGGTTCACTGCCGTACTCCCCAAACTTCCTGGATGCCCTAAACTTTTCAATAATCTTTTTGTTTTGCATGTAAGCGTAGCAACGTATTAAATAAGAATGGGTAAATAGTGTCTATATCTAACTACGTGTGGAAGAATTAAAATTGAAAATGCAAACCCCATGCATAGTTGTTTCGGGAGTACGATAGTGAACCTAAGCCCAATTTTGTTTGGTTATTGCTAAATTTGCGATGTCTAAATCGAAAATCGCTCCCCTAACCGGATATTTCTACTAATCGGCTTTCCACAATCCCCAAGATAGCCGGATAACACAGCTTTTACTGTATTTGCAGTGAGTCGACTTCAATGCTGTACTTACATATGCAAAGAGATGCTTATCAACTTCGCGGCATGTAAAATGTTCGACTGCTATTACATACGATTTTTTAAATGGTCAATTAATGTTATTATTATGGTCATTAATTTATATAAACATTTCACATTTTTAATATCAATTTCATAACAAAGGGAGCGTGGAAATTTGTATGGAAGGGGACCTCTACGAACAAGTGCGTGGTAAACGGGTGGAAACTATTCATTACTTATCGCTCTGCTCGCCAAAATTCGTTATATATGGGGAATTTTTTGCCACGTGACCAAACATTTGTTCGTTACAGCCGAGAATTCGTAAAATGCGTGTTCGTTACATCCGAGAAATTTAACCAATGCCCTTATGGAGAAGTTCAAGGGACCGAGACATTTCTTCGTTATAGCCGAGATTTCGTTTTAGGCGTGATCGTTATAAACGAGTTTTACTGTATTTACAGTTTGTATTTGTATTATATTATTTGTATTAAGTATATTTGTATTATATTAATTGTATTATGTATATTTATATTAAGTTGTTTTATTAGACATCTGCCATAAATCCTCTGATTATAATTTATAAGATAAGATTATTAATGTATTATTTTTTAAAATAAATATGTATAAGGCCGAAGTACAAGATTTTTTTTTAATCCTTGGGGCGCCACATGTGTTTCGCACACGGGCGCCGATACACCACGCGACGGCTCTGGTTGCAATTGTCAGATAATGAAATCTCAGAGTCATTGATAAATTTGAGGTGGCAAACCTGGTCTCCACAAACATTATCCTGCTGGGTTTTTCCCGAACTTATTCCCTTCTGAGTTTCCCCTTACGACGCTAGTTGGATTCCCTTTTGATTGTGGGTTTGGTTCTAGTCCAGGGGTGGGGAACCTTTTTTAATTGGAAGGCCAAATGTTACTTAACTGAGATCTCATCAGACCGCATATAGTTTTGCACGTTGCATAATTCACATTTATCAGAAATGAAGTAATATTAGGAAAATGCAATTTAACGACTTTTTATTTATTGAGGACAGGTTTTTTATATTTCAGATTTTCTAATATATTTAAAAATTTTGAAAGATTTAACACAATGACTTTTTAATACAAAAGAAAAAGTTTTCACTAATTTACAAAAACCTAGGTAAACTTAAAAGAAGTTAAAACAAATTAAAAATTGTAATTTAAATGTTACATTCAATCATATATATCAAAATAAGGCAAATATAATTTAATGACTTTTTTGTGACTGTTGCCTGTGTGCTAAAGACTTAATATTTGGTTCAAGCTTCGTCGTTTTTAGCCTTAACTTATCTTCCATGTGAGTGTCTGTTATCTGTGATCTCAGACACGTCTTGATTAAACTAAAATGCAAAAATGTAGATTCACAACAATAAGTTGTGCCAAAACATGAGAGTAAACGACGAGCATATTGACGCAGTCGTGGATATTCAACAGCATTCTTCCATATTTCAATTGGATCCTTCTTACTGTCGAATTGAGATTTCAAAATGTTGTCTTCTGAGAGCTCAATCAACTCCATCTGCAAATCTTCAGGCGCATTTAAGACATTAATGAGATGTGGTTGAAAAGCCAACTTCAGTGTGGCATCATGTTTTTCAAAATCTTTAACACATTCGCTGCGGCTCCGACTTTGTAAGGGTTACCTGAGAGCGAATTTGTTTTTTTACATTTATGGCATCAAATAAGTCTATAAGTATCAGTAAAAATGTTTAAAATTCTTTGGGAATAATCGAAAGCCTTGTATTAACATTTTGATTATGAACGCCAATTGGCATAGTGCCGCTCTGCGATAGAACTCGGGTAGGCAAACCCGCATCACACTAGTATAACACTTTGTTTTTTCACTTCTGTTTTACTTACCAAAACCGCAAAAATGTAGTTAGAATGTGGAATAAATGAAAATAAGCAATAAATGCTGAAAAAATAATTTTATTTATGTATTGTATACGAAATTATATACAAACACAAGATATTTACGAGTAATATAAAATTAGTCTTTGCTACAAAAAATAATTGATATGTTTATTGGTAAACATAATTATTCATTATGTGTACATTTATTGATTAATTTACATTACTCTTTACTTAAAATTACCTAAATTTCAATATTTGTGGTGCAGCCGGAAACACGGCTCAATGCAGAGCCCAGGCTGACCTTCACAGTCGGGACAATAGAAAGAAACATCCTTCCTCAATCCCTGATTACTGCAATGGAGGCACCTCTTTCTTTTTGCACTTTTTGTCTGACCGTCTACCTTATCTGAATTAAAGGGCCTTGGTAAATGTATTTTTTGAAGTTTTGCATATATACATTTTGGAACGGGGACGCCTTTGTATAATAATTTTTTTATAATTGACTCCCAATATTTCTCTAGACTCATCTTAGAGCCACTATATCTATTATATAAGATATGACTATTATTTAATATTAGCTGGAAAACATGGAGGCCCAGTCTTATATACCACCTCAACGTTTTCCTATCAATGGAATAATAAGCCATCATTTGGTCGACTCTGTCCACGCCTCCCATATTCTTATTATATTCCACGACAATGCGGGGTTTGTTCGAAATTTGACCCCTCCTATTTGGGACGTCGATCATTTCCCCGTCAAATTCAGATGAAATCAAAAGCACTTCGCGCTTGTCCTTCCACTTGACAACACACAGGCCCTTTTCCGAATATTGAGCAATGTTCTCCCCTTTCACGAGTTTCTTCTTTAAAATATCCAGAGGATTCCCTTTTCTTGTACTTCTTAGTGTACCAGTTGAGTATATTTTGTCTCTCAAAAGATCCAATGATAAATTGGGACAGTTATAAAAATTGTCCATATGTACGGCATGGCCTACATTGGTATATTCGGATAATAATCTATGGACAACTTTTTTAGTATGTCCGAGTCCCCCAACGTCTAGATCTTTTGACCCAGTGTGCACTAAATTATTCAAAACAACCATTTGGTTCACATAACACACAAAATTTTACACCATACTTGTGTTTTTTATTTTTAATATACTGGCAAAAGGATAGTCGTCCCCTCCACATGACCACTGACTCATCTAAGCTTAAATTTTTTAATGGATAATAAACTTCTTTTACATTGTTCCGAAACATATCTAGTAGGGGGCGAATTTTGTACAAGGGATCCGAAGGCTCAGGTTGTCCTGCGATGGGGTTATGGCCAAAGTGCAATGATCTCATTATTAATGAGTAGTGGTCACGCGGCATGGCTTTTGAAAACACGGGGAAATCATACAGATCATCTTTGCGCCAAAAAATATTGGCCTTTATTGAGCTTTATATTTCCTGTGTGGTATAATAACCCCAGAAACGTCTCAAATTCAGGCCGGGTCAAATCACGCCATGACTTTGCTCTGGACTTATCTTTGGGGGAGTTAAAAGTGATTTATTTTACTTATGAAACATTTTAAGTCACAAGAGAGTGTAATACAACTTAATAGGTAAATTTACTTGAAAGGAAAAAGCACGATGTAAAAGTAACTTATCTTACAATTTATATTTCTTGGAAGCAAAAACAAAATATTTGAAACGGTGTGCACATGCATAATGCCTAAGCCGTACTGAAGAGCGGTGAAAATTTCTTTCCAAACGGAGATCCTCTTCACTTATGAAGTATTTTAAAAAAGAGGACAGTGTAACACAACGTAATATAATTTATTTGAAAGGAAAAACCACACTATAAAAGCACAATGTAACTTAACTTACAATTTAGATTCCTTGGAAGCAAACACAAAATATTAAAAACGGTGTGCACAGACATATTGTCTAAACCATAGTGAAGAGCAGGGGAAATTCCTTTCCCTAAAACGGAGAGCGTCGGCAAACTACGAGCCTAAAGAAATGAGTAACTTCTGTGACGCCAATCTGCGTAACCCAGCTCCCGGGTCCGTCCGGCAGGACACCAATTGGCGTCACCCGCAGCGAATGTGTTAAATCTGTCACTGTATTCCTCAATCAATGAGTCTAAAACAGCTATATATTCATTCATTTCCCAACTTTCCAAGTTTTCGTGTATACTTTGTTCATCAATTACCTTTGCCAGTTCAGGAAAATGCTCGTCTGAGACAACTGATCTTGAAAGGCCAATCTTGAAAATATCCAATTTCTTCCTAAATGACTGAATTTGTTGCCATCTTTCCTTTATATAGTGATTTGGTTTTACCTTGTAGAGAAGTATTCAAATGGTTTTGCTTTGACATTATATCACACAGAAATGCAACGTTTCTGCAGAAGTCATCTTTCAATAATTCACAAGGTTCATTGGCGTCTTTGAAAAAGGTCGTGATTTGTTTTTGCAAAGCTAAAACTTTTTCCAGTACCTGACCTTGTGACAACCAGCGCACTTTATAATGATATGGAAGATCTACAGAAAATGTTTAATCGTCAAATTGGAGCATGGTTCGAAACTGATGATGCCGTAAAGCATTTGCACGAATGTAGTTCACAATACCAATAACTTTATGTAATGTGTCATTTAAAATGGTAGATTTAGTGCAAAGATTCTGTTGGTGCAAAATACAGTGAAAATAAATTAAGCTATCTGGATTTGATATTTCCTTCTGTAACAAAGCAATAAAACCTTCACGTTTTCCTCTCATGGAAGGTGCACCGTCTGTGCAAACACGAGATTACACAAGTTCAGTTTTGCTTTCATACATCTCTCTTTAAAGACAGTAAAAATGTCAGTCCCACGCGTTTTCCCCTTTAACGTTGCCAATGCCAATAACTCCTCATGGAAATGAAAATCTTCAGTTATAGCCCAAATAAAAATTAACACTTGTGCCGAGTCAGTAATATCAGTGGACTCATCTAGTGCTATGGAGTAATAAATACCTTCACTTTGGCAGATTTTTTGAAGTTGTTCAGCAACAGACTCAGCCAATTCATGCTGTCGCTCGGTTATTGTTCTTGGTGAAAGACATGCTACAACTTCTACAAGGCACTGATTTATGATTTCCACATCACTATATGGCTTACAATTCTTCCCAAGTATATGTGCTACTTTATACATTGCTTCAGTAGCTTGATCACTTTGTCCGGTAACCATTTTTAAAAAATGCTGCTGTCTTTTCTGGCATTTCAGTTTCAAAAGTGCAGATTTCCGTTCTTCTTCCAATAATGCGTATTTGTGCTTCCTGTGAGTCTCATAATGCTGGTTTGCATTATATCTCTTCACTGTTGCAATCATAGCATCAAAAAGTAAACACATCATTTTGTCTTCCACAGAAACTACATAATACTGCAACTCCCATTGTTCGTTAAACATCCTATTTTCTTCCTTAATGGTTCTGGGTCTTTTCTTTGTTTGACTTTTTGACATTTTATGGGTTGCCAAATTAAATTTCTATAAAATTAAATACAAGACTTAAATAAAGTTTTGTACGAATAATTTTGAAAGTCAGTTTAAAAGAATTTAATTAATTAATTCGTGACTTACTTAAATAATACCGTTTCCCCTTGCAGGCTTAAAAGGGTTTTAAATTACCTTTAAATCTATAATTGTAATACATCCAATTAAATAATTATCGAAGTAGAAATATGTGGGCGATTCCATACCATTAAAAATACTAGAAATAGAAACTAACCTTTCTTTTAAAATTCTGCACCAGTTTTGGTTTGTTCGTAAGTCTCTCAATAACATCTATGTTCATTCACAGAAAAAAGTTGATATTCACATTAATAGCGGGAAAAAATGTATAAAACAACGATTCACTCACAGTTTACTAAAATGACTGCAAGACATTGCAGGAGGAGTAATATATACCCTCAGCCTCAGGTTGAAAGTAAACCTAAGATTGTGCACTGAAAGAATATGTATGTACTCCTATTAAAACATTGTACTCCTTTGTGGATACACTACATTGTCGCACAATGTGTAATCTGCACTAAGCCATGACCATATCGCTCAAGCAACCTAAGTCCCTGTTTACATATCTACATGTATACACAAAATCAGAGTAAATTGAAGGATACAGACTTCGGCATGGCAGTTTTTCAACTATTTTTTTATTGAATTCCTCACAATTAATTTTTCAAAATTACCTAATCGAGTTTTTGGTGCCCGGGTATTCCATTAATATTTCAATTTCTGTGTCATATTTCTGTGTCATATTTAAAAAATAAAACGAAATTAAAATTACTAAGAATGCAAAGAGCATTTTGTTAAGTTTTACTGGTATATGAGACCAAAAAAATGTATTTCAAATTAATCTGAAATCTATACAAATCGTACTTTTTGAATTAAGACTTTCATAGACGCATGCAGATATATATTTTTATTCATGACCTAGATTAATTTCACATGCATGCAATTAGGCACAGTAAAAAATTATTAAATTATTATAAATAAAAACATTCCAACTTCCTCAAACCATAGCAACTGATGATCCCTTCGAGTGAGAGAGCGCTGGCACTTAAATAGTGTTTTCTATCGCTATTGTAAGTAGTCTACCCAAGCATTTTTTCTCGCTCTCTGAGTATTAACGTATTCCTAAAAAACTAACGTTCTGTGAGTTTTCAATTTATTTAAAATAATATATTCCTTTACTGTTCTTTCTTTAACTTTCCTACAAAAACCATATATGAATTTGAAGATGCATGCGAAAGGCCGCACTCAGTATCACAAAAGGCTGCATGCGGCCTGAAGGCCGCCGGTTCCCCACCCCTGTCCTAGTCTTTCATGTTCCAGGTTGAAGGGGAAGTTTGTATTTACCTTTTTTGCAATAGATCGTAATAGTGGCAGTTCCACCATTAAAAATCATGCAAAAATTTTTTCCCGTTTTTTTTCTTACAAAGAACGGGAATTATCCCATTTTCACCTTGTTGAAATATAGTCACCCTATTTAATAGTCAACATGGAATAAAATTTGTAAGTGATGCAAATAAATGAATCACCTTATACTTGCAGCACTAGATCTCTTGCGAAGTTTTGTTTATGCTCTTGGCACGTCACTCAAAGCATATGATTTAGTGTGAATGCTCACATTCTCAAGCAGATAGCGAAATTCGAGAACCAAGATGAAATGAAGAGAAGCTGCAAGAATCCCTATTATCTCAATCCTCATGATGAAGGATTTTCTCATAAAAAGTGATATGCTCCAGGAAAGACCGTGTAATATTGATTTCTATTACTGAACCAATCTTTAAATAACATTGTTAGAAGTTATACCAAATGTCATCTCTAAAAAGATCACACCTTTGTTTTTCTCAAGAATAAGTGATGAGCCAAAAATAAAAACCTACTGGTTATCCCATAATGTTATACAAGATTAGAACAATGTAATATTCCTACTGCTGGTTGTCACATGACTTGAACGTTCTTATGACGTTTGTGACCACCTTGAAAACAGCAGTCTGTCTCACAGCATAGTATCATTGTGATCCTTTTGAGCGAGATTTCGAGGCAACAGAACAAAAGGAATTTAAGCAAAGCTTAAAGATCAGTCTTTTGAGACCCTAAGAATGAGGAAGGTATTTAAATCTCTATCTCATTTAATTAATATTTGTTGTTTCTAATTTTTTATTAGTTAATGCATATCAAGTGTTCTTATTGCATTTTAAATTAAATACACTAAGTCCATCAGCTCATTTAAGCATCGAATCAAGGGGCTATTGCAGTATTCTATTTTACTGAAAAATAATTTCACTCTACTCCTTGTAACTAGAGTGCATCATAATGTAGTGGCCATTTTTCATTAAAGTTTTCATAATGCAGTTCTACAATAAATAACTTATGAGTTTGATCTCTCAGAGAAAGTTAATTCACAGTTCTATAGATGAGTGATAATCTTTTGGTGTGTGGTTGAATGTCTTTTCTTCCAATAAGTAAAGAGTAACTGGAAATGTACTGGGAAATTTGTTATAATCATTTGAGCCTATTTTTCACATGCTGTGGTGTTTGTGAATCGCAAACTAAGTGTTCACTTCAGCTCTGTTCAAATTCGCCGTGTATATGATACTAACTTGTAAAGCCAATTCATTTGTAGAACGAATAGATAAGATTCTGTATTGCAATTTTGTTGCCCAAGTAGTGGATCATAAGAAAGTTCGTATATTTCGAACCCGGATATTTTGAAGTCATAATTTTTTGACCCCTTGAACTTCGAAATAATGAGATTTTGCTGTAGTATGTTTACCTGCAGAAAACAAAATATTTAAATTTAACTATTGATGGACAAACTTACGATATCAGAAAATTACTAGGGAGCCTGTGATGCTTTACTGTTACATTATGTTGATTTTTTTACAGAAAAATGTAGCATTTCAATACCAGACTTAGCGGAATTTAATTACTTTTGCACTTTTACATTTAAAAAAATGTTTTTTAATTGGGGGCTCCACCCCCAAACACACATTAATTTTTTGTTCAGATGAAGAGCCCCTCCATTAATCTTACTTAGTTATTTTTGCAGTTTTATATTTTTAATTTATTTTTTTACACAATTCACCATCTTTCTCTCTTTATTTCTTTCTGTTGTTTAAGGAATTTGTAATGATTAAAAAATCTGAAACCTTTAAAAAATTTCAAATTTGAAACAATCGCACATTTAGATTAGATTATTTTTTTTAATTTTTCAAGTGATGTGATAAATAAAATTATAATGATTTTACTTGTGAAATATTTAAGGATTCAGCTTTCAAATGATGAGAAAATATTCGAATCATTATATAATAACCATTTACATTGCTATGCATAAAGATTATGCTACAACAATACTTTCAAAGCTTAAACAAAAGTGCGAAGCAAATATCGCTATTCTTCCATCAGTTTGAAGACAATCGATGCTAATTAAACTGGAGGCAACAATGAAAGTCGCCATGGCAACGTCTGGAAAGAGTATGAAAATTCCACAAAATTTGAAAAATAAATGCGAAGTTGCTTGTGTTATTAAATAAGACGTAAGATTATGGTAATATAATATGAGTTTATGACGATGCTTAACTTTAATGCAATGTTCTTTACTTTTTATTTTACTTAAAGTACATTGTTTACTTAAAAAACAATCAATCTAACACTACTCTCCAAGTCAGTATTGAATGCACTTTATGCTGTCTCTTCCTGTACCATCTTCATTTACAGTGATTGCTTGTTTTTCAGTTGTGTATTGCTATTTCAGACAGTGGAATATGTTATTTAGCAATTAACATTTTTGATTTTTACAACTTAATCTCATAAATCAATTTCAACATTGTCAAAATTTCTAACGTTTTAATTTCTCTTTGTTGCTGTCTACTTCTACTCTTTCCTAAAAAAACTTAATTACTCGACCACCAATGAATGGGGAAGAGCTATCTTAATGACATTAAAAATGTATGCTTCCACACTCATATCACATTGTAATGTGGATTGTATTTGCACTTGCCACATTTTGAATGTACAAAGTCATTGCATCAGGCATGAACTTTTTCTTTAGTACATTCAGTTAGAGGTCTCGTTAAATGTTGGGACTCAAATCAGTAGATGTGTGAAAAATTTAATTTAATTTCCAGTGCTTACAGCACTGAACATAACATTTGTAGAATTTTTTTGAATAATCTATATTATAAAGCATATAATCTTTTGGTGCTGGCTGAGGAAAGACCGTAACTTTGAATTACACCATACTTAGAATTATCTGATGTCAGATTTTCAACTTTTTATAAGCATTATAGAAATGTAGTTGTTTTCCATTTTCACTTTATTTCTCAAATTTACTTCCATCTATAGCACCCTAGCTGGGTAGTTGTGAAGGTGATAAGGAAAATGACAACTTATTAAAAATGTAAACAGGTTAATGACAAGGAAAGTAAGGTCACTCTCTCAAATTTAAATGTTTATAACCATCCAATTAGAGTGATATTACCAATCTTTGAATTTAATTCCTTCTTATGTAATAACTAGTCTTTGGTCTATTTTAAGGAACCTTTTGGATAATTTTATGTTTATCATTTATATTTTTTATGCATTCTGAAAAGTTGCTTTACTGATAGTGTTGCAAGGTAGCTTTACTGTTTAGTTTTTGTTCTATTAATTGTCTTCTTAAGCATGAGTATGCATGTGTTTTTGTGTGGAGTTTATAGGGACATAACACCTATGTTATTATTGCCAACAAAAATCATTTTGCTTCTGTTCTAAACTACAGGTGGCTCCCAATTTTCTGCAGCAATCATCCATAGTCCATTTTATCCTTTAAAATGAAATCATGAGATATTTGGCTGCTAAGGATTTTCAAAAAGGAAAGAAGATGTGTGCATTTAACTTTCTAATATAATTTACAAGCAAAGCTTATCTGAATTTAAAAATTTAAAAGATTTACCACTTTCTGCAATGTTAAAATAATGACGATTGATATTCAATTTTATGATCTTCGCTATGCAGATTAGCAATCTGAAGTTCATACGTGTTGTTCCTTGGAAATCCCTCATTTAAAATTTACCTGTGGAGCAATATGAGTGTATAGTTAAAATTTTAGACAGTGGTTATGCAATCCTTCTTTAAGATCATCTCTGTAAAGACGTTCATGGTTTAATGTATCCCATAATTGCAAGAATGGCAGATAAATTTAAGCATTAAAGATCAGCTTAAAATAATATCTAAACTTGCACAAAAATGTTTGTCACAGCTATATTTCAATGATTTTTGGATTATCTGCTGTTTTTTTTCCATGCTCCTGCTCCCCCTCCATCGTTACTGCAGGTAATTGGGAGTCACCTCTATATGGATGATTTTACATGCAACTTTTGAACTTTCAAGGTTTAAAATTTATTTGTAGAAAAATTAATTGGTGTTGAAATGTGGGTGAAAAACTTAAATCAGATTTCCTAGTTACATTATTAGTAATGAGCAAGACATGATGTCAACAAAAATTAGTTTAAAGACATAACACTGCTATATATTTGCTGGAACTCTTTTAACAAGTGCTTGATAATGTTCTTCAGTTTAGTAATATTTTTGAGTAAAGGTAACTGATAAGCCTTGTCCATCGGACTCGTCTTTAATATGTAGTTTCTTGCTGTGTATAGAAAATCAACCATGGACATGATACACTTATGATTGCCACCAGTTATACATTTTGCTTTTGATATAAAATTGACTTTTTAGCTTGAAAATGAATTTTATAATAACTTGTATGTTTTCATCCTGAAACCTCCTTTGGAATGGTTGATAATTTTTTATACTGTATACATTTTGTATCATATACCAAATGTGATGACTTTATTGCCTTGAATTTGGAAAGCATATTGTTCCCAAATAGCTAAGATCAGGGATCCTAAACTACAGACCATGGATCATATCTGACTTGCCTTGCATCGTCAATTTCTTCAAGACATTCATATTAATATATTTTCCAGCAGGAAGTGCCTTTAGATATCATTTATGAACTTTAAACAATATTTTTTAGTACAAGGATGCTATATACTATTAATATTGGCACATGACAAATTACACATTCAAAAAATGTTCAAAATTAGTTCTTTGAAATTAGCACATGGCCTAATCAGTCATTTGAATGGTAGTTTGTGGCCATCACAGTGGTATAAAGTCTCATGTGACCCTTTGAGAATAATTTATCCAGACCCCACATGATTGTCACATGCTTCATCTTCCTCTTGTCCTACATTTGTCATCTCTTCCACTGGCAGTTCTGCCTCATAATATAAGAGACTTTTAATAATGTCTTCCTATTGTATATCACTTAGCACTTCCCTTGCGACATTTAGGCAAGTACTGCTGTCTCTGCAAATTCATGGGTTGTGTGCACTAACCTTTTAACTTTGATGATACACTTCTTCCACTCTGCCTCAGCCATGCTTATTTGTGCATAATATAAATTCACCCCATTTATAGTGAAATTAGCATTTAAAAGGAAACCGTGCATGAGTGAAACTGCCTCCTTGGACCATGTAATGTGAGAAAAGATGTATACATTGTGATACATTGGGAGGAGGCTTGCGAAGAGCAAATTTTGTCCAAAAATGCTTTATATTAGGGGTAACAACAACAATTTTGCATGCTAAAAATAAATATTTTGCTAATTGCTATGAATTTAGGCATCGTAGTCATCTAATAATCATAGTGTATTAAAATGTAAATGCCCAGAATTCTGAAGAAATTAATCCCCTAAGGCAGGGTTTTTTAAACTTGATGAATCTGCAGAACCCTTATAATTACCGTAAATACCCGCATATAACGCACTTTTTTCGCGATATTTTGGGGCTGAAAAGTGGGGTGCGTGTTATACACGGGTACATATTTATCACGGTATTTTTAAAAAATAATTGCGCAGATAAATATAAGAAAGGTGGATTTAATATGCATGTTGGCTATAATAAGCACGTTAAGTTAAATCGAATTTGATTATATATGATATTAACTGTAATCTACGCAAATAAAATATATGGCGTGATTGAGGTCCTGCACTTAAAGAGGCCCCATGCTCTCTTAAGAAATAGTTATCGTACTTATAAAGTATACGCATTTATGAAAAAATATCAATGTGTCATAGTGAAAGAATGATTTAGTTATTATAATTTACTATTAAAATTTATTGATGAGTAAGATGCCCCACACGCACACTTTGCACCGGGCCCCGTGATTTTCCTAGCCGTCTCTGACGTCAGTTTTAATTCATTGTTTAATCATATCACAATGACATTGACAATTTAACTTATAATAATAATAATGTGTTAAATGATAAATTTGTGACTGAGACGAAAATTTTAGGAAAATGAGCACGCTATATGTGGGTATATAAAAAAATCGCAGAATACAATGCTGAAAACCTACCTGCGCATTATATGCGGGTATTTACGGTAAATTTTTTCCCCAAACTCGAACCAAGAGGTGATACTAACAGGATGCAAGCAGATATTTGTCAGTATGCCTCTCACAGAATACCATATAGCTTTTATAGAAACCAGGATTTCGATAGAACACAGTTTGAAAATCCCTGCCTTATGATTACATGAATTTCTCAGAAGAATGCTGAAAAGAGCTAGTAGCGGTATTTCATCTTGTACCTAATATTTCAACATGCATTGCGTATTGCCTCCTGATTAATTAACCTGTATATATTCATACTTGGGTGCAGAAAGGCTAAATAATCTATAAGATGTATGCCTTCCAGTTGCCTGAAAAAGAGGAGCATTATTACAATTTGTCTCCATTATTGAACAATCAAAACTGCTTTACTTTTTTCTCTGTATTGCATATTTATTGAACTTATAATTTAATGATTTAATTCAATTAAGATTGTTGTACAGATAACATTAAATTTTGTGGTACAGTTTTTTTTTTAGAAAGAACTATTTTTCTCGGTATATAATAGTTGCAACTGTGGCAAGTTTCTAAAATATGTCACATAAGCAGGTACATTTCCATTGTCGCCATACTGTGGTTTTAAAAATTCTCATGTGGTTGATGAATGCCACTTAAAAAGAGACATTGAACATTGTCACATAAGTGGGAGAAAGTCTTTTCGTCCCATGTGTGGCATGTGACCCAACCATCCTGACCTGCCAATTCAAACAAATGTTTGTTTGATACCACATTAAAAGAAATTCTGCCTCTTATAAAAACTTTCCTTTATTGCTTCTTAATTACCCTTATTGAATGCTTAAGGTCACTCCATTTCCTATCTTCAGACTTAGAAGGGAAGGAGATAAGGGCCCTTAAGAATGAAATGCTTGGCTATTCCAAGTCCCCAACATGTCAAATATGATTTGCCCTTAGACCAGTGTATTTTTCTTCCTTTGTAGCTGATTGTCAAAAGATTTTACTCCTTGAAACAGACAAATTGCATGCAGATATAAAACATTAACATTGCTTTTGTTTATAAAAATTTTGCAGTAAAAATGTATATTCACAAAAATAAAAATTTAAGCCTCATCATTATTGTTATATGAGCAGTAGAAGGAATTTCTGCACCAAGGATGAATGTGTCAAGCTCAAAAAGCTGCACAACTACTAATCCCAATTGAGGTCATTTGGTTCAAAAGATTTATAATAATCGATTTATTTTTTATACCAACAATATAAAAACATAATAGGTTATAACTTTTCAATTCTTTTCATTTTTAAGCTGTTAGCATTCTGATTCTGTGAAAGAGCTGTTGTACTAATTATTCCAAAATGTTGGGAGAATCACCATAAAATTTTGTTGAGGTTTTGAGACTTGAGGCTCAGAATAAAACACTTGAATTCTTGATGGTCCAAGAACAGGGGTCGGCAACCTGCAACTCTGGAGCTGCAACTGGCTCCTTTAGTACATACTTGTGGCTCTTTAGAAGTTAGCTAAGCTCCGTTGTTTTAGACGTTACTTTGTGGAATATATCCCTATTTGGAGAATAAATAACTGTTGCACTAGTACTTTTTCCACTAATTTTATTTGCATTTAATAACAACAGACGACCATGGTTTTGCTACACAGTAGCATCATCAGGTGAGTAAGAGAGTAAAGGTGTCGGGAATATATACAGACCGAGGAGTGGGGGTTGGTGGAGACGGGGAGGGCGAGGTGGGGGGGGAGGATTTCAGGGTATTGAGAGGAAGCCTAGGAGTGAGGTTGGCTGACTGCGGGGGTGTAGGAAAACCCAGGGTTATTGGGGTAGCGGAACCGGGAGTGGATTCCAACTGGGGGAAGGGGGGATGGGAGTGAGGGAGTTGGGTAAATAGTGTGGACATGGTTATTCCAATGGGTGGGGTAAAACTAAGATAGGGGAGTGGTTAGTGAAAATATGCTCGTTAGTTAACGTACCATTTCTTTTCTGGTGGCCGATTATTTCAATCGCTTCCAAGGCGTCCATTTTTTGTCCTTTATCCGTGAGATGGAGTATGGTAGGGGAGAAAGAACTGTTGTGGTTTTGATCTATGAAGTGTTTGGCGAAATGGGATGATGGGTCATTCTTTAGGTAACACTTGCAATGTTCTTCGGCGCATATTATGAAATTTCTTCCTGTTTGACCTATATATTTGGCACTGCAGTCGTTACATTCCAGTAGATAGACCCCGGATTTCCTGGAATTTTCTATTTTGTCTTTTCCTGCACCCCTGCAGTGCCCACGAAGCTGGCCAACCTCGCTCCTAGGCTTCCTCTCAATACTCTGAAACCCTCCCCCCCCTTCCCTCCTTACAGTTGGATTTACCCACCACCTTGAACTTCTACCTGCCTGACACCGCATGTCCTCACCCCTCCCCATCTCCCCCAACCCCCACTCCTCCGTCTGTACATATTCCCGACACCTTTACTCTCTTATTCACCTGATGATGCTACTGTGTAGCAAAACCATGGTCGTCTGTTGTTATTAAATGCAAATAAAATTAGTGGAAAAAATACTAGTACATTAGCTAAGCTCCTTAACCTTTATCAGCCATAAAAACACTTATTGTAATCACTCGAATCTCTTTTTAAAAAAGATTGTACAGGTTGTTGCTATGTGGCTCCCAAGTATTTTGGAATGAGACAAAAAAGAAAGAAATGGCTCTTTTACTTTGAAAGGTTGCCGACTCCTGTCCTAGAATGGGGTGCTTGATGGATTATTGATAACTCGTTACAATAATTTTACTGGAGCGTTTTTTACAAGTTTGGAAGTTATGTACCTTTAAGGACGTCAACCCAAGTGAGTACAGTAATAGTGCAAGAAATGTATTATCATTTTATGTAGAAGTTTTAATAGAGCATGATATAACTTAATGTCCCATGTACTGTGAATACCAGACTCATACAAGAATACATGGGCTCCTTCAATTCTTGGCATTGTTGTTTCAAAGGTTCCCAGAAGCATATAACAGTTAGAAATTTTCTATGAAGCTTAGTACAACTACAGGAAAATTTCTTTAGCATTTAGAACCTAATTAACCTGACCAGTGGTGTCCGAACTACAGCCCGTGGGCCGGATACAGCCTGTAAAATGATGATGAAAAAGCGATCCCAAAATTTTCACAAATTCATGCATTTTATGAAAATTTTGATAAGAAAGCTTTTACTCTTGGAATGTCTACCATGTAAACCTCATTTAGACTTGATTTTCAGTTAAATGGCACCTCAGAATATATAGGTAACTTCCGATTTAAAATATAATTCAGCCTGCAGAAGAATTGGCAACTTCCAATGAGGCCCGCTGAAAGATTCATAACCACTGATGTGCAGAAATGGGCACCACTGACCTAGACCAATGTAAAAAGACATATTTGGTTGATGTTACCCAAATGCTGCCTGGGCTATTATTTATCCTCATATAAGACACATTTGTAGCCCAAAATTTTCAAAAAAAGATGCATGTTATGCATGGGTATTTATGGTAGTTGTTATGGTTGTTTGTTATACCTATGTTGTGTTTATGCCAAAAGGAGGTGGGTGATTCCTGATGCATGTGCCTAATCCTTAAGCATGAAAATTTTCTTTTGCACTTGTAAGATCATAATTCTTTAGCTGCAAGAAGTGATTGCATTAGGATATAAGGCATGACCAGCATGTGGTTTAATAGTCGAAGGGAGAAATGAACCAATGAGGAAATGTTAAATATAGCTAGGGAAGAGATAAATAAGCATGATTAAAAGAAAATCTACATTTTGAGTCAGGAAGGGGTTTTGGACTTTATCATTGGAAGAATGTATGGTGAAAGGCAAAGGGACTAGATATAATAGATGAAAATAAGACATCTGGACATTATTAAAGGCAGAATTAAGAAAAACAATAGGGATTTTTAATTTAATAATTTGGATTTTGAACCAGGGAATAAAATTGTTTTTGTGGTGCAATAGCATATGTTCATTAATTAGTTTCATCCATTCAGTTTATCACTGAGGTAGGCCAAAATTTATTCAGCTTTTGTTCCTGGAAATAATATAAACAGATAGATACCTTTATTTACTCTTCAATGTGCAATTGCTCCAGCATATTAATTTACATAAAAAATAGTACTTCACCTGATTTATCTTTTCCTTTCTACCTCCTCTACTTATCGTCACCTCCAGCTCACAAATTTCTAAGTCAATCTGTATGATTGTCTGTTCCAAATAGTGGAAATAATTGGCACAGTTGTTTGTGAAGAGACTTGAAAAGGATAGAGATAATCAGTATTTCTTTTAGCATTCTCTTGGAAAAATAAATCAAGGGTTATATGTTGCACTGCATTTTTAGTAAGTTATTTTTGCCAGTGTTTTAGCTTCTATTTATAATTGCTTAAAATTCGAAATTTTTTCTGAGCTAAATTTTTATTTAAAAAATTATTTTTGCTGTTCAAGTCCACTAGAAAATATCTGTAAACTTTTTATTCTTCAGTTTCATTGCAAACAATAGTTATGGAAGTCTCAAAATATATTTTGCAGTAAGCTCTCATGCAACATTTATTCTTAGAGCATGTGTTTGCTTTAGTGTAAATTTTACTTAGAAACCAATATTCTTGCAATACAGCTTGTTTTTGTGCAATGCAGCCGATTCTGAGGAAAAATGCTAAGTCTAGTGACATTACCCTATTTTCTCACATGTTATTTGCTGAATGTAGTGGACTTTTGAGTAGTAAGACAGTTTTCAGAGACATAACTACTGTGCTACTTTGAATTTACCATAGTTGTTTTTGATAAATAATTTAAATGAATGAAAATTGTAAAGTAGAATGTGGGAGGAGTTTATTTCATCTTTTAATTTCTGAGAAGACTATCAAAACATTAGCTGATTTAATAAGTAACGGAATGTAGTGTATATGTGAAGTTTTAATTTAATATTTTGGTAAGTTGAAAATATGAATACAGTAAAACCCCGCTATACGTTGTTTTGTATATATGTCGCCAATCAATTAAGGAACATGTTTCATTATAAGTTGTGTCGCTTCGCATATGCATCGTTTGTGAAATACTAAAAGCAAAATTGCAGAAATTCCAATTGCGGTGCATAAATTATAACTATAACAATAAAAACCCTCTATTCGGCTTTTAATTTCATGTTTATTATAATTTATATAAATTTAATTTCATGTTTATCAATTCGTGTAAAATCATACTCAGAATAAACATTTGCTGGCCATGTGTTTGAGAGATCATGATGGGTTACGTGGTTCACAAGGTACACCGGGGATAGAAGGGACTCTCCCAATTTTAATGACAATGTGTAAAATCCTATTTATGAGCTTTGTGAACAGTTGTGTCTATGATTTTGCGTGTTTACATTTTCGTTGATATCTCATGAGATATTGGATATACTTTGGTTTGCAAAATCTGCTTGAAAAGTACTATTAAAGTGCGCATCAGTGTACGTGTAAGTAAAGAAACAATTTTTGTGCTCCATCACACTATAGACATTTATTTTCTGTGATTTCTGAATTTATTATTGCAATTGGTTACTCGTTGTTACGATTAAATGTATATTAAACCCTAGTAGGAATGAGTGGTAAACACATAGTGGTATGTCCAATGTATTGTATTGATATGTATTATTTGGGAAACAAATGTGTCACAAAATATCTGCCAGGAACGTAACCCCTTTTATCATAGTTCTTATGGTAATCTTTGTTTCGTTATGAGTCACATTTTTCAGGAACGCATCTCCGATGTATAGCGGGGTATTACTGTACTTTTGTAACTTTATAGTAAAAGTGAGAGATTAATGTCAAAAGTAGTTCTTTAAATTATTTATTTCTTCAAAAGCTTTTATGTAGAAAATCTTATGGGGGATAAAATTTAAACTTTTTGGAATGGTAGATTCAGGAATAACAGAATAATTCTTTTGAAATGTAATATTTTAAGCTGTTGCTTAAAAACTATTTTTGGAAATTCATAAAGTCAAAACTTCTAAATTATTATCAAGGTTTTTGAAGCAATTGGCTGCAAATATATACCATAAAAATTCTTATTAATAATCAGAAATTTTGTGAAAATTGTGTTTGTGTGCTAAAGCAGCATTTCTCAACTAGTGCTCCGTAGCCATTAGGTAGGTGCTCCACAAGCTTTTCATCCTTCATCAATTTGTATGGTTTAATTTTTTACTTCTCATATGAAGTATCGAGAAAGTATTGTTATCGCAAAAAAATTCGACCTAGAGATTTTTACGGAAATATACGTTTTAGGTGTCACTGAATCTGAAAATGTGGTTTTCGCAATGCCGTCTGTCTGTCTGTTACTGGCTCTGGAGCCTAGACGGTAGAGCGAAAATTAATGAAATCTCGTACTTAGGCATTTTATCATACTGAGCAAAGAATACATAGAAATGGTTGACATTGCTTAATAATTAAGAGTAGTTTATTCTAGGCAACTTAACAATAATTCGAATTTCTCAAAAACGGCTCTAACGATTTTGATCAAATTTCATACGGTTACTTGAGTTAACGTCTTCAATAATACTGTATAGTTCATATTTCTCAAAAGATGAATATAAGGCTAGTTTATTCTAGGCAACTTTAACAACAATTCGATTTTCTCAAAAACGGCTCTTAACGATTTTGATCAAATTTTGTACAGTTACTTGAGTATACATCTGCAATAATACTACATATTTCATTTTTCTCAGTGAATGAATACAAGGCTAGTTTATTCTTGAGCAACTTTAACAAAAATTGGATTTTCTAAAAACAGGCTCATACGATTTTCATTTTCTAAAAATAACTAAATGACGCATTAGTACCTATATATGAGAAAGTTTGTACAGTGTATGTTGTACCGATTTTTTATGTATAATATGTGAGAGATCGTCTTTAATTTAATTTTGATTTTTTTAGTTCATTCGTTCATTTTTTTCCTAGATCGTTTTTGTATTGACAAGTGTACTATGATGGACATTCCAGCTGGTAGGTAACAAATGTTTTCCTGAAACGTTTGTCCTAGTGTTGCTCCTAAGTTAATGAATACCTTAAGGTGCTCCCCAGTCTACTAAAGGTTGAGAAACACTGTGCTAGAGGTTAAGTACTCATTTATAGAAGTTCCAACTTTAATATTGTTAATAAAAAATACCCTAAATCTTGGTGGTATCCTTAATATTAATAACAGTATTAAACAAATATTAAATGGCTTAAAATTTCTCATTTTGAAATAGTTGACTGCATAATTCAAAATGTTTGTTCTACTTACATTTTAGAAGTTTTTGCATGCTTTAAGTGGTATTGTTTAACCAGTGCTGGGTATAATGTGTTTATAAACAATTCATGGTACTTTATGGTTATGATATCTTTCAAACTTTTAATTTATCTTTTACAGGGTTTGCCTTATAGACACTCCTGTGAGGGGCCAGATGACATGGTAAGGTTCTGTATTGATCTGCTAATTGCCTAGATGTAGCCAAAACTGTATGTTTTTGCCTTTTATATTGCATCATGAAATTAATTACAACAAAATTACCTTTATCCGACATCCTATAATTCTGCATCACTGACAATCCAGTATAACCAGTGGTAATGTGTAACACAACTGTTCCAAAATGCCTGCTTTGTCAATGTCAGTTTTAATTTTAAGAGGTATGTAACATTTAACTGTGTTGTGTTCAATAAAATTAAGTTTATAGAAAGTCACAGTTTTTCAATGGTGGGAGTTTTTATGCAACTTAGCATGGTACAAAGTAAATACCTGTCTAAAAGAACTGAAATATCCAAGCAAGTACGTATTCACACTCTTCAAAACGGTATCTGACAGTGCTCAAATGAAATCCCATTGAAAACCAGCTGCAACATCAAGTGCCAACAGCAACAAAACTAGTGATGCTACCTCATAAATATTAAATACCATACATCACAGTATTATTTTGTAATTGAGTATAGTGAAGTTTTCTTGTTAAAAAAAAACTAAATTACATGAGTAATAAGTATTTAAGCATTAAAAGATAAGTTAATTGACTTTGGCTTGAATTGGCTTTTTTTTAGCAGGTGTAGGCCAGAAATTAACACATCTAATTCGTCATATCTGTGGTGCAGACCATGCCAGATAAAAGAAATTTTTCTGCTCATTCATATTCTCGTTAAAATTCTGAACTAATTTTACTCAACTTATGGCAGATGTTAATATGTATTTTATTTAATCATTTTGGTTTAAATGTCAAATTTGTATAGTTAACTAATAATTCTTGATTTTTGCAATGAAAAACATTAAAATTACTTTTATGCCACAAAAGCATGCAACTTTTAACTCCTATGTAGAAGTAATAATAAATAAATAATACAATTAAAAAAAGTAATATAGGACTTAAATTTTAAAAATCTTGTGAAAATGGCTTCTAGTCCTTGAATTCATATAAACTAAAGCTGCAGTTTATATTATTAAAAAGACCTGAAGTGGAAAATATTTAGTCAAAACCAATTTGCTGCCAGAAAAGTTTAAGAATGATAAAAATAATTCTTTCAAAAGATTCTGTAATCTTATGTATATAATCATTTCATTTCCTCACTATGTTTCAGCCTGCTCACGTAAAGGCGTGCTTCCTGGGCTCTTCCCTCACAATCCCAATCTCGGAAGGGAAACTGAACTTGGGTACGTGGCAGGGTATCTGGTTGTGTGAACACCGGGACCGTGCAGGGTCAAGGAAGGTGGTGGTTACCATCAACGGGTGTTTGGGGTCACAGCCTGGATCGAGGTCGAGGTCACCGATGTCACCCGTCTCTCCTCTGGCATCCACCAGCAGTTAAAAGAATGGGAGCAAGGAGAGGTGAGGAGGGAGGAGGTTCTCTCTTAGTGGGCAAGGGCAGAAGAAGACTCAGATATTTGGAGAAGTCTCCTCCCACTACTAATCCTTGTTTCTCATTCGCTACACGAGAATGCATACGAAATTGAACCCTTTGGGATCTGTGGAAACATGGTCAGGGATAATTTGACAGACATGAGGAAAAGAAGTTCGAGAGGTCATGTGTTGCTTAAGTCTTCAGTGAGTTTGAATATGTGAGGAATAAGAAGTGGGAGTAAATGGTAAAAATAAAAGGATTGATGGAATCAAGCTGTAGAAGAGATTGTTTGACTGGTAAGGCTGTTATCATAGAAGAAATTAGTCATTAGGACTGGAGGAGTTGCGATTTTTACGAAATAGATTAAAAAATGCCAAGGTGTATGAAGAAGTCTCAAATGACGCTGTTGATCGAGGTAATAAGGTCCATGAAATTGGAGTGGATTTTTAAGTGTCATGGGGATAATTTCTCTCGAGAATTGATACAGTGACATGATGGGAAATAAAGTTATCTCTGAAGTTATGGATTCATGTAATTCTAGTGAAAATATCCACTTCTGACGATGCTGTTGTATATAATTACTAATTTTGTTTGCATTTCAACTGAAATAAAGTACTTCATAAGTATACAAAGAGATAAATAAGGTCATTGGCTTGGGATAATAAAATATGATTGAGCGTTTAATTCCTCATTTTAAAGGTAGCAAAGCAAAATTTCCCTCTTACGTGTTAACAAAAAGGGTGAGTAACACTGCCAAAACATTCACTATAACTTAGGCGCATGCACATAAAATATGTTCTTCTAACTCATAATGGTCCATACGGAACAGTTAAGTTAACATTGAGATGATAGGACAAGTAATTTGTAATGTGAATACTCTTGTTAAATCATTTGGCATTAAAGCATGCAATCCTATCACGTTTTAAGAAGTTTTAATTCTGATGAATGCTGTAATTAAAGTTAATGCTGCTTATTGTCTTGTAAAGACACTTTTCCTCCTCTTTGCATTTATTTACAATTGTCAATCCTTTAAAAATTATCATTTAAAATTGATATTGAGCATTTGCAAGGACTCTGGCTCACTTTTGTAATGCAAATGTGATTAATCCATCACTAATGTTTAGGTCTTCCACATTTTGAGCAAACCTTGTATACAGATGATAAAAAAGGATGACTGGTAATTTGACATTCAAATTAAAGGGTTACTTTTACATTCCAAAGAAAAGGGTTATATTAATTATCCAAAGTTAAGGGTGACACTTCAGATTTCATGGTGATATAATCTGTTTAAATAATATCTGCCGCTGTAAATGGTAAAAAATTATTACTTTCTTGAGAAAACTAGGCAGCAAATTTATTCTACGGTGAAATACAAGTACAAAACAAGTTGAATACAGTTTCATTATTTTAGTTAATAAAGTTCAACATAAAACATTGTACAGGTGCAAATTTTGCCTGAGTTGTTGTTCATTTCAGGGAAGGGCATATTTCATTCCAATTTCTTCAGTTAGACTCCTTCCCATATAAAGTTCTTTGAGAGATATTTTCATTTGTGATAGATTGACGCTAATGTACATTAGCAAAACAGTGTATCATGTGGAGTACAGCAGAAGCAGTAATTGGCTGGAATATAAATCAATCATGTACATTGAACAAAATAAATGCTATTTTTTAAAAATGGTTTTGTGTGTACCTTAAGTATGAATTTCTATATGGTGCTGACACAACTGTCCAACAATGTTGAAATAGGAATCCTTCAATTGATTAAATATGAGGGAGTAATTTTGCAAAGGCTTAATGCCTCAAAATTGAGGTGTGGTAAGAGACTCAACTGGAGTCTCATTGAGCAATTTCTTGATATTAACACAAATGTGGAATGGTGCATAATTACATTATTCTATCATTTTTGTGGGAATTCCTTTTTCACTTTGTTATCCGCTGAAAAGTACCTTCTTCCACACTAGAACTTTTGTGAGTTCATCTTGAATAACATTTCATCATTTGAGAAGTATTGTTTTCCATTTTCAATTCTTTTATCATAATGTTTATGCAGTAAAAGTGTATCTGGTTTTTTATGACAAAAATGACTCAAAGGTTGGTCAAGTTTCATTGTGCTGTATATGGTAATTCATTTAAGCTTTAGTTATTTGGCTATGTTTTTTCTCAATATCATTCACAAATGGAATGATTGAAATTATTCAGTGTGAATAACATGAAGGATTTTCGTTTGCGCACAAACAATTCAGTATGATGCACTGTTAATTTAATACAGGAAATACTTCTGTATTGTATTGTTTCATTGTGTTCTGTGAAGGTAACCAATGTAAACATTTCTTGAACACTATGGAAATGATAATTTCCTTGGTGAGCAAGAAATTTCAACATTATAGCGAAGAATGTTTTAAGCAGGAGGCCAGGAAAGTGATCATTTTCAGCATTCATCAAATGTTATGCAAATTAATGTCAAATCAGTGAATTATTTAATTTGGAAAATTATTTTTCACTTATATATAACAGCGACATTTTAAACTGCTATTTTTATAATTACATTGTTGTATGTCTCTCAAAGAAGCCAACTTTGGTCCAGCATTTCTCTAGCTTAAAGTGTCTTTGTTATTTAAATATATCTTGTTATTCAATTAAGTCTTACGTATATTAAACTATGAGACAATATTAAAATGACAGCAGTGCATAGAATAATTATATTTTGTCACCTTAAGCATGTTTGGTTGTTAGTCTGTGGTAGCTTTGTATAAAATTCATTATGTTGTGATGCAAATTTTCAGTTGGAAATTTGAGAGCTGGTTAATTTGTGTGTTTTATGCCTTTGAATAGCACGCTATTAAAGACTGAGTTATTAAGATAAACATGTATCAGCTTGAATAAGGGAATAAGATTGAATCGGAAAAAACGTTGTCACTTAAACAGAGCTTATATCATTGAGTCATAAAGCTTATTCCTATTGATATTCACAAATGGTTTCATCTTATTTATATGTTCCTTGATCTCATCCTTGCTGCATTATGGGAGCAATGTAATGATTGTGATAAAGAGAAAAAGATCTTTTTATGAGACGTTATTATTCAATCCACTATTCATATCTGTAGCAATGCAAGTCATAATTTTGGTTTCCAGCCTTGATAAGATCTTTGTTTCATTTGCATTTATGGGCTGGAAGATTTTCTCCTACCTTGCCGTACATTTGCATAGACAGCATTTTCTTTCACGTGCCAAATCTGTAGCCTTGTCTTAGTTGTTAAGGATTTATTTGTCATGGAGCTATTGTTATGCTGAAAAGTATTTACTTAACAAAATACCCAAAAAAGTACTGCCATTTGTTTGAACTTAATTAACAGTTAGTGAATCTTGACTGTATCGAATAAGTCCTCTGTTTTTTAACTAAAATTTAAGATTGAATTTCTTCTAGCCAATAGATCACTTTTTAATCATGAAAATTAAAACCAATTTGTTATTTATTAAAGTTCAAGGCTATTGACGAGTAAACACTTTTACGTTATATACTTTTTCTTGATAAATCATATTAGTAAGAAAGTTATTTAGTAATGATCTAGTTTCAAGGGCAGTGGGTACAGGTAGAAAAACAGTTAAATGATAAAATGTTGTCAAGTAGTGTCAGTTCATATTGGGCTAAACTTTTGTAGAAATTTCATGAATTGGATTTTGATTTATCAATGGGTCCTTGAAGGGTCTTTTTTCTTCCTGTAGTGTGCTTGATAAAATTTCTAAAGATAAAATGATGTTCAATTTTGCGAGTAAATATTCTGCTAAATGATACTGAATATAATTGGCCAAATGGTCAGCTCATTGCACAATGTTTGTATGACAGTCTCGAACGTACATATCCTTTTGGTTAATTTGTTCTGAGTAGTTTGTTCATGTTGTTTTATAAAAAAGTACTTTAAACTAGCTTGCCTTTCACATATTAGTAATGGAATGTGGATGATTAGGCCATAATCTATCTTTTGTTTTTACCAATCTAGTATATTTAAGCGGTCATTGTGCTTTGACATGAATTACCACAACCTTTGTATGACATTGTTTTATAACTAAATAAGCCAGCTTCATGTTAGAATTTCAATTTGTTATCTTGTTGAAATGACCATAGGATGTCCTATGAACAACCAATGGACTAAAGATATGGATCAGGTTGTACTGATGGCATTGTCCTATGCAAATCAAAGAGTAAAATTTTTACCTTTCATTTTTACTCTGTATATTGTGGTATAGATAAAACTGAATTAGTTTGAAAATTATTTATTTTAAAAGATTTAGATCATATGTGGGTAAGGTTTTAGTTGCGTGATACTTTCAACTTCTCTAATTATCAAATTAAAAGCTACAATTTTCACATTTAATGTAGATATCATTGTTGATATTTGCACATTGAAGTGATAATTGGCACAGGATATCTAGTGGTATCAGTGTGTGAGAATATTCAAGCAGCAACATTTCCTTATCAAGCTCAATATTCTTTTGTATGGTAATTACATTTCTCAGATTTTTAAGCCAATTATATACTTGAATTTTCGTGAAATTTTTTTTAATTTAATGGTGCTATCCTAAATAGGGTTCATTACATCAGTATTTTACATTAACTGAATGTTTAAATTGCTTAGAATGTATTCTTAAAGTTAACAACTGGTGAACATACTACAAATGGTGCCTTTAATGATTTTTGTAATCAAAGAAGCTTTAGGCATTTTTTCTGGACTACTAGACAGACAAAAGAGTAATGTAACATCACCTTTCTGAATATATTACCAAATTGATAATAAGAAATATAAGGCTGATCTGTATCATGTTCATAATGTTTATGGTGACTTGAATAAACTGTAGAAGTTTTTTATCACATCCATAGCAATTTCCATTTTGATGTAAGATGCTTTCCTTTCCAACTAGTGCTGGTCTTTCTCCCTGAATGTTCGTTTAGCATATTTACCATTTGTATCTCAAGCTGTATTTTGGTGTTCTTTTCTCCTGCATTTCCATGATGGATTATTTTTTTACAATGAATATATATATATATATATACATACACACACACACACACAGTATTCCCTTGCTGTATGTGGATTCAGTTGATGCGAATTTGCTATTGTGCAGCAAACTTATTCCTGCCAGAATTTCTTTTTATGGGGCATTGATTCACTATTATGCAGTTAGGGGGTCAGTGCAACAAAAATGCAAAATATTCTCTCCTATGCCACAGGGCAATCATTCAGTTATCACATTGTCTCTTGTGCTATGCACATTAGTAGTACTTCTAGTTTTCTTCGTAATGCATTTCTCCTCTACACCATAAGGTGATATTGTTCATCACCATACATGAATGTATTGTACCTTGAAAAAGTTTTTTCAACATAAAAAATTAATTTTATTTAAATTATCATTCGTGATTCCATGAATTGTTTTTCTAAAAATTTAGTCAATCATAATGATGTTATTTTGAGCATAAAGTGGAAAATATTTAAAAATAAGTCTAGTAATGTAAAATAGCGGTTCTCAACCAGTGTGTCACAAAGAGCCTGGTGGTATGTCACTTAAAATTTTAATAACAGCTCGTAAAGCATTTTATTTTATCAAACAAAATTTTTGGCTTCATGCGTCATTTTTAGCAACAGTTTTTAATTTATTACATGTTACAGTAAAACCCCACATAGTGCGTTAGTTACATTCCTTGAAATCGCTGTGTCTTGCGTAATCACATTATGTGAAGCATTATGTTAATAGGAAATAGGGATTTATGTTCTTGGATCTCATGTTTTCCACATTTTTTAGAATAATTTTTTGACAGGATTTAAGTACATAAAATAATACAGTATTTACTCGCATAATCCATGCAATTTGCACAAACTTATTTCTCAATGTGAAATTAAGAAAAAAATAATATAATTTCACGCAACCAAAGTTTTTGTCACCTATTTTGTTTTGTGGCACACCTTCGGGTTCATTCAATCCTCATGGCACAACAAACCAAATTTCATGCTGATATTGTGTAGAACACTTATCGCCAGCTATGAACAGTATCAAGAGAAAAAGGTCACTTTTCTATGTAGATGGAACAAATTATGACAAAATGATTCACTTTCATTTTGGAGATAAGAATTATAACTAATGAGGAAAGTAATGGAGAATAGATGAGAATAATTGACATTATTGCCCACAGAGTAACGTGAATAAGTCCTGAATTTATCATAAATAGAGTAGAAAAACTGCCGAATTTTCACATTGCAACATCACAGTTACATAACTGTGGAGATCATGTTACCCGAAACCATTCCATATGACTTAGTTTATCCATGAAGTAACTATGTTTCAGCTTCAAGTAACTGAAACAGTGTAACAAACTCGGCCATAAAGTATCGCTGTTTATTAAAAATGTATTTTCTGTGGTCGTAACTGGAGGATAATAAAATGCAGTAATCTCCTCCCCTTGCTTATAACGTAAAATATACCATGGCACATGAAGGGCTTTATTGCAGTTCACCAGTTGCGGAGCTCTGCCGTATCAGCACAACATGAGAAGTGCACATACGAATCTCTCAATGCAACCTTTTTATAAGGTAAAATAATTACATGAATCAATTTGTCAGTATTATTTCTTTCAAATATTTTAATCTTAAGTTTTTATCATTTACAATTTACATGAAATTTAAAGGTTAACTTGGGCGTAGACTTGTCAAACCACGTCTCAGGTGAACCACCACATCTTCTGAGGTTTGGTAGGAAAATGTATACCGCGTCTTAACAAAATCACGTCTTGTGAATTTCTGCTATGTGAGGTTTCACTGTATTTATTTTCTTTTTAGTTTGGCAGATCTCACATGTATTAGCATCGACTGTCATGTGTGCCATGACAAAAAGGTTGAGAACAGCTGCTGTAAAGATTAAATTAGAATAAAATTGTTTTTTTAAATTTATTGTTAAAATTATTATGAATAAATAATAAAATTAACATTTAAAACATTAAAAATATTTTTTAAATCATTAATTTTTAAATGTTTCATTTTTTTAGTTTATAAACTGGGATAAATGTATTCAAGATTCCAATGAGTGAATGTCGATCAACTGATTCTCAAAAATTTCAAATTTTCCATTAAAACGTTGATAAATTGATTTTTGACAATCCTGTCACTTTTCAATAAATTATTCCACCAAAAACATCGATTTTCGATAAACTGCTTTTGAAAAACTGGTTTTCAAAAAAATTATTTTCACCAATTGTCTTTTTAAAAGATTTGTTTTAGAAAAATTTACCTAGAGCCATACTCATCTATTTTGTTCTATTGATAAGTATATTTAATAGTGTTAATTGTTTAAAAATTGTATTTGACAGATAAAAATGTCATTATGGAGTGAAAGAATTACATCTTGGAGAGGGAGTAGAAGTGATTGTGAAACGTATCCCTGTCTTTTACCTGTAAAGATGGGTTCCATTTATATGAATTCTTTTTGTGTTACTTTCCTTTAATGGATCCCCCCATAAAGAGACTACCAGTGGCATATTCACGGGAGGGGGGATTTACTCTGTTTTCGTTCTATGATTAAATTTCTTTATTTATTTAGAAGAGCAATCAAGATTTAGTTAAATTTGTGTAATTACAGTTTTACTATTTGAATATGCATGTGTCAGTGTCTTCTGAACATGCTACAGGTATGTTTCCATGTATGCTGTGCAGGCGGAGATCTAAACCCTGGTTATTTCCAAGAAATCGATGAACAAAGAAGAACTAACAGTTGTCTGTAGTAATACCCACCTTGTATCTTTCATTTTTCAGTCTCTATGGACATCCTTGATAATTAACTCTTTTGAAATTGAGTTATGAATTTAATATTGGAGTTTAGTACTTGTCGAGATCCTGGGATTGGATGATGGATCAAGATATTTCTAAGAATAAATTTTTTAATGGCTGACCCTTGTTATGTATTGAGGATGATATATGAGATAATAAATAGCTTTTAATTTGTTTATATTTTACAATATGACCTTGGGACTATTTTGATGGTAGTATTGGTTTACATTTTTCGCCAGCTAATTCTGGGACAAATCAAAGTGTTTTCTCTTTGTTGTAGGTATTATTAAAGCTTAAACCATGGCAATATACTTTTAAGTATTTTTATTTTACACAAACCACTATTTTAATAATAAAACTATAAGGGCTAATGGAAGGTTTGCTGCAGTTATTATCAGAAGGGAGGTTATATTTAGTGAGAGAGTATCTTGCTAAAGATGAGCATAGGCCACAAATGTCTTTTAGAAGGTAAGTAAAAGGAAGTGATTGAAATAGAGGAGGCAGAGCTCTTTCCAATCAGACAATTGTTTGCTGTTGAAATTTTTTCTCTTGTGATCTTTCATTCTGAAGTGTGATTTTTTTAATGTTGCAGAAGTTATCAGGCATTTTAAACCTTAATTCTGCATTATTATACAACATTACATGTTTTATTACAGGGAACAAATTTATTTATTTTTCTAAAATATTCCAAATTTCTTATGAATCACTGAATAAATATTTACAATAATTGTAATTTGTAAACTTTGCATTCCAATTATTTTTCTTCTGATTGCCCTCCTAGGTCCATTTAATTTAGTCAAGAAAATGAGAAAATGGGAATTACAATTAATTAAACTGATTTATTATTATACATTTATTAATACAATTTTTTTGTAGCAATCTATGAAATGTACATTAACAATATTTCTTTAAAGTATGATACTTGGCAAAGCATGAATTTTGGTGTAGAAAATGTTTAAGGCATGTCGGAATAGTTCCACACACAGGACCGGAACTGGAAAAAAAGATGTCGGAACTATTCTGACAGGACCAGAAAGGGTTAAAAGATAAAATTATTAAGTGTATTGTGATGAAGAATGTTGTTTATGAAAATGAATATCATAATAAAATTTTTTAAGTAACTTCAATTGTTCTGTACACTTATTGATAAAATGCTGCTGGCATTAGTTATTAAGTCCAAGTACCATGATTTCTTGTATTTAATTATTTCCTTTTATAAGTTTTTTTAGGTTTAGGTTGACAGCAAAATTGTTAATGGATTAGAAAATATACAGGGAAGTAATTACCACTGATCTCTCTATTATTAACATAAGTATTTAAGTTCAGCCCATTGTTAGGTGAACACCGAAGAAGTATCAAAATAATCCTAGGCTTGAAATTTGTATTCTTCCATGACACACTTCCATGAGCACCAACCAATAATTAACCTTCAATACTGAATTTTTCATTGTTTTTAATAATTAAAAACTATAATTTTGATTTATTGGAATAGTCATTCAGAAACTTCCTTGGTAACACATTACTTTCCAATCAAATACTCTTAAACATTCTTATAGGTTACCTTAGCCTTGAAGTTGTGTACAATCAGTATGGTTTTGTTATTATTGCTATTTAGTTAGGTTAATTGTCATTTCAACTTATGTTATAACTCTTGTAACCAATGAAAGAATGAAAATCTTTAAATTAACATGCACACACTGGGGTGACCCACTGGTGGGCTGTTGCTGTTATTCTTTACAATGGAGCAACCCACTGGTGAGTTTCCTTAAGTTGTGGAGAAGTGGCAGATTAGTTGAGGAATGATGATCCATGAGCAGGTTGCTGCTGTTATTACGTCAGGTCACTTCGACATGTGTTAGTACACAGGTTGAACCTCTCTTACCTGGAATTCTGTGCATCTGAAAAGATCCCTGGTTTGGAATTTTGGATAATCCGGAAAAACATCCTTGGTCCGGAAATATGGCATGGATGTTGTTTCAAATTTCCCAAGCTCTGTTCCTATACCCTAAGAAAGAATTTTAAAATTTTCTGCCTCTGGGGGTTGTACTTGAATAATGCAATTATAACTACTGTATTCAGTGACAGGGATAATATATGCAACTTTTTCCTCTGATTGAATGGGAATTAAATTCCTATAAATTAAATTATTTTAGAACTTAAATACAGGCGACACCCGAGATTATGCATTTCTGAAAACGTGGTTGAATTGTCGAATGTTCTAGAATTTTCTCCTTCTGTTTCACATAAGCGCTAATAGTTGTTTTTTATTTGATTCACTTGCATTATCACTATTACATTTCCTTTTAGATATCATTTCAAGCGATAAATTTATAAATAAATCAATAAAATAAATAAATTTAAATAAAAGATTAACAGAAAAAAGAGTGAAATCAGCACAAATTCAAACAGAGCAGAAATAACTGTCTACACTGAAACTAAACCTCGCGTGGTTGGTCGAGACAAAAATTACTTCGTGTAAACTAGCTCTCAATTCGATCGGCTGCATCGAAATCTCGAATTTGTCGAATCTTGAACTGTCGAATCTCGGGAGTCGCCTGTACTGGATTAATATATGTGACTAGGAGGCTCTATAATCTACATGCTTAGCATACCAATCCTTGCCTCTGTTGACTTGACTTGCATTGGTCTACTTGCCCCTTTGATGTGTTTTGTTTATTTTTTGTATACTTTGGCAATTTGGAGATTGCCTATGTAGGTCGTAACTAATTATTTAATTAGCATGGTCAGTTTTCTCTCCACTGTCAGCTCAGCTCTTTATGGTTTGAAAGTTTTTCATCCTGTAATAGAAGAATGCTATGTCCAATTTAATGCAATGTGTTCACTTAAAGATGCAGAATTAAGAGCATTTTAAGCAAAGCAAATTATACATGAGCTACAGGAATAGGCCAATGATATGTCCAACCCTCCAGTGAATGGAGTAACCAAGATATTTAGTGAATGGCGATGAAGATGCACCTGTTGTGAATCAATTAACATGCTGAAGTTAAGATAGATAGGATACTGTAACAAAATAGTTCAGAGTTATGAGGTAGTTGAAGAGAGAATTTCTATTGATATATGCATTCAGTCATGCAGTAAAAAAAGGACTTGAGCAGCAAAGTTCTATCTTGGATCAAGAAATACTACATGCTAGCCATAGAAAAATACTTTATGCGAGCATGCTTCCAAGATTTATTCAAGAAATTTGCTAAAACAGTGATGATCAACAGGTTTAAGTGTCTTCGATCAATGTCTCAGATGTGTCTTCAACCAATCCCATAGATTTTCTCCACCCTTAATGACTTAATATTTATATTTATTTCTGTTTCAATTGAAATTCCTTCCATCATAAAATTTTGCAGTGCATAGGAAAAATATAGTAAAATATTCTCAAACAACTGTACATTGTATTTTGTATCAACAAAAATAAATCCTCGAATGTATCTATATATTTATATGAAGCTAACTATTACCATCCTTTGTATTCTTTCATATATAAAACTTTAAACCATGAGAAATCTATGAAAATAAATCATTTGTAACAAGGAACTTGAGGTATTATTATGTAAATACTATGTATGTATATGGAAAATATAGTGATTGTACCCCTGCACCTGTAGGTTGTTAACCAATAATTAGCTATTCAATTTTTAACGTGAATTAGTTGTTAATTTAGGGAAACTAGCTAATATTTACTAAACTCCCTGAACTGGGTTATTTCCTTTCTAAGTAACCGCTATCAAATTGTGAGGTATTCTCAAAGAGCTAGAAATGGATCTACCACAGCTAATTCTACACCTCTAAAAATTAATACTGGTGTTCCTCAGGGATCAATTCTTGGACCACTTCTCTTCATAATTTTCATGAATGACCTTCCCAAAGAATTCTCTGATTGTTTTCCGACCCTATATGCCGATGACACATCCTGCCTGGTAACTGCTGATAGTCTCCCACTTCTGGTTGAGGTTGCTAACAGATCAGCTAACCAAATGATGGAATGGTGCAATCTAAACAATCTTGTTATAAATATCAACAAAACCTCCTACTTACTATTTCACAATAAAAAAGCTATCCCATATAGTAGCCCACTTCTTAAAATGAACAATAAAAGCATTGCTAGATCTTCATCCACCAATTTCCTTGGGCTACATATTAAAGAGAATTTGGACTGGCTAGATCACATCAATGGAGTTGCTAAAAAAGTAGCTACTGGAGTCTTTATGCTAAGAAAATTGGCTCCAATACTTCCTATTGAAAGCCTATTATCTCTGTACTATGCTAAAGTGCATTCATTATTAAACTATGGAATATTATTTTGGGGTAATTGTAGACTGGCTATTAAAGTCTTTTCCTTACAGAAACAAGCTGTCAAAGCTTTATGTAGAGTACCTTACCGTACACAGGGTAAACCCTTATTTTCATCTCTCCATATCTTAACCCTACCATCTCTTTACATTTTTAGTTGTGCAACTTTTGTTAGATCAAACCATGACATTTTTCCTACAAATGCAGAATACCATAGCCATTTCACCCGCTCGCTATCTCACATTCACATCAATGACTACAACAATGCTCTTTCTCAAAAAGGTCCTCATCACTCAGCCTCTGTAATATATAATAATCTGCCTGCGGATATTAAATCAGTTCAGTCCTACAAAGTGTACAAAAGAAAAATTAAAAAGTTCCTCTTGAAGAAAACTTACTACAGTGTCTGTGAATACCTCAATGATAGAGTATGATTTTGCTTTTCTTTGTGTTATTGATCATTGTATTTTCTTTGCTAGCATATCTATATTTTCTCTCCTCTTGTCTTGTTTTGTAAATATTTAATATTGTGACGAAACCATGCAAATGTATTTGCCAACGGTGAAATAAATTGTATTATTATTATTATTATTATTAAATACCTCCAACAGCCAAGCCTAGGTTATTTTGCTCAGAAATCTACTTAGTTCTCTGTTCAATAGCATTTTTCACAAAAATCATATAATGATGCAAAGGTCGATTTTGAGCAAAAATCATCTGGTTTTTAGCAACTTTTTCTGCATATTATTTCCTCATACCCATTGCAAAATTTAAAGATTCTTGGACAACTACTGAGTTAGTGACATTTTAAAAAAGAGCGGTATCTTATGAGTGGAAAATATTTCAGCCTAGGTTTCAGGGTTACACATGAAAAATGTTTATTAACCCTTACAAGCCAAGAGATTTCGTTCGACATCACAAAAGTTCTGTGCCCATCCTCCGAGTATGTTTGAGAATTATTATCTTTTCATTTATTTTTGCTATAAATATGTATTATTACAGAGGGTTGTCTATATATGGTCCCTCAGTTTGAACAATTTTTCTAAGACTAAACTATATAATGCTCCCAGTCAGGGCTGTGCCGTGGTGTTCTGGTGCCCGTGTGCAACAATTTCGGCACCCCCCAATATAATTTCAGATTTGTAGCAATTTCTTTATCAATTTGATATAAATGGTATTTATTTGCGTGCATAAGATAATTGTTTGTTTTTTACCAAAAATGAAAATAAAAAATGAATTACATTTTAAAATTATTTATTAAATAAATTAGCTGCCCTACACAAGAAATTACAATGGTATTATAAAAAAGAATACAGTATACAATGATTATTGGTGTACACAAAAATTTATAGAAAATGAACCTTTCTTGCTTTTGCAGAAGCAAATTTTTCAACTATTGAATGTATATCTATATCGTTCAATATTTGATGTTCTATTGAGAGTGTCAATAAATTTGACATCGTATCTTGCGACATGGAGGAACGTAGATAATTGTGTATCAATTTAATTTTTGAAAAAGTTCGTTCTCCAGTCACAATAGTAAGGGGGATGGTTAAAAGTATTCTTAATGATATTCCGATATTTGGGAATATGCTTATTAAATCATTGTTAAATAAATAATTTAAAATTTCCAATGCCGTCATACTTTTGGTTAAGAATTGTTGAATTACTACAACTTCATCAAATAAATCAATGGCATTTATGTTGCTATTTCCATCATAAGTTGATTCCAGCTGCAAATCTTTACAATATTTCTTTGTATAATCCTTGTCCAGTGAAGAGTATTTTGATATTTTATATGAAAAGTTAAATTTTTCATAATGTTTTTCAAGTAATATAAATTTTTCGTTCATAGCGGTTAAAGTTTGATCTAATATAACATTTAAAAAATCGACTTTAAATTTTTCTTTAGGATCTTTCAGGCCTTCGTTGACCTTCCTTTTGCGTAATCTTTTGTCATCAATATAGAAATCTGTTTTGGTATTTACTGTTTCTGCAATTCTTTTTGCCTCAACTAAAGTTGCATTAAATTCTTCCTCGCTGTGAAATTGTTGTAAAAATTCAGTTTTTTAAATTCTGTTAATGTTGTATCAATATCTAAATCTATTTTTTGAAGTATTTTATTTACAATATTAATTCTCGATAATATACCATCATTATAATTAAAAGCAATTCTCTGTCTAGAACGCTAACTTAAATGCTAATAACTCGAGAAGTAATGAAGATAGATATTCGAAATTTGGCAGGGATGCTTGATTAACACTTTTTCAGGTGATGATGAATTTAAATTGCGAAAAAATTCCTTTGTTTGACTCCAATGGAGGCATTTCCATATCCCATTACTTAACATGTAAAACGCGATTTTTCAACGTGCAGGCTTTTATTCATTTGGAAATTAAAATTAGAAGGAATTAACCTACGACCTTTTGATTTGAACCATTTTGAAGAAAAAATTATAAAGTTTCTTATTCTGTTCATCTTTTTTCGCCCACAGTTCGAAATATCTCATGTTAAACGTTTAATTTACATATTTTATGGAAGTCTTGCCATTTTAACGGAATGTTGCCATGGTGACTAATTATATTGTTAGACCTCAAAATCCTATTGTTAAATCAATCCTTATGGGTGTAAGCGTGCTTTGAATGTTTTTAATATGAGATAGGGAGGGAGGGAGAGGGATTGTAATGGAAGGGGAGAGAGGGAGGGAGGGAGAGAGAGAGAGGGAGGTAAGGTTAACTAAAGATATCCCGTCATATTGAAGGGCAATTACGCTAGTACCAAATAATAATTGAACATATAAATTTAAAGGATGTTATTTTTTAAAGTAAACATTTTGCTTTATGTTTTGTAGTCAGATTTAGATCTGAATCAATTGTTTCACATAATGAATCACAAATTTTGTTTAAATAGTACCTTAAAGGTTTAACTGCTTCCACATGACTTTCCCTGCATGTATTCAATAAAGGTTTAAGTGTCAGCTCTGTTAAGTGTTTCTGTAAAATATCCCAGCAGTGAAATGAATCCGAAAAAAAGACATATAATCCTTCAACATTACAAAAAAAATCTCCAGTTTCATAAGTTTTTTTCGCAGCACTACACACAACTAAATTAAGACTATGGGCTGCACAAGGAACAAAAAAGGCTCTTGGGTTAATTTCTAAAATTCTTTTTTGTAAACCATTGTGATGGCCCTTCACGTTGGCCCCGTTGTCGTATCCTTGGCCGTGCATGTTGTGGACATTAATATTCTTGGTTTTTAAATAATTTAGAACAGATTCCTTTAACCCTGCACCCGTGATGTCTTTAACAACACAAAAATCTAAAAAATATTCCCGTATTTCTATTTTTTTCTCTTTATCGTTTAAATACACAAAACGAAATACCATAGTAATTTTTTCTTGATGATTTGTATCTGTTGTACAGTCAAGAATTATAGACTAATATTTTGAAGCATGAAGCATATTTAATATTTTATTATTTACTTCTGTAGCCAAGATGCTTATGATTTCATTTTGTATTCTATTTCCTAGATAATGTGGCATTATCTTGTCTGAAGACTGCACACGTCTGATATGTTCTGCCATCAAGGAATCAATTTTTCTGGTAGTTTCTATTAATTTTAAGAATTTACCGTTATTGGGCTCATACAACTTACTACTTTCTCCTCTGAAAGCTATATTTTCTTGAGCTAAATACTGAAATAAATATATTATTCTCGTTATAACATTATACCACCTTTTTTCGTCTTGTTCAAGTAATTTTTGATTTAAATTGTCAATAGTGTTGCCGGTTTTTAATTTTGTCATTAATACTTTCCATTTTTTATAATTTTAAATTCATTATGGTATAACACAAAATGCAAAACTTACACAAAAAAAACAAAAATTATATGAAACTCTATTAACATGGAGGAGACAACCTGCACCATCCACCACCAAGATACACTATCGTGCTTCCACATTCAATTCTTTACTGAATACTACCGATTCGCTGACTAGTTTTGCAGCCATTAAATCCCAAAGCGCAAGGATAGCCAACCTGCTCTTTCGTATTAATATTACGATGGTTAGGCCCATAAATTAGATGTGAAGGTGCAAATGTTTGACAGGTTTGGCCTTTCAATAAGATGTTTACATAAACTCAAGAGTATCCTCACCTCCAGTGGAACCCAGAAACTTCTCAAGTGTTTTTGTGTGCCGTGAGCCTGGCTGGGCATAACCCGTGGGCCTTGGGCCGGCCCTTGCAGACCTCTACCCGGTGCGCTCCTCCAAGCTAGCATCCATATGCCATGCACACGCCTTGGCACGGCTCTGCTCCCGGTTATAACTACTGGTTATACTGCAGATTCGGATATACTGCGGGTCTTCCTTCCTCCCCAATTACTGACTTTTTAAATAATTTATTAAATAAAATTAATGTACTGATATTATATTGGTGTTTTGTATTATGTTGTTTGTAGCTATTAAAGAAATTTCAGAAATGCTGGATGCACGTTGTATTAAGCAATACAATCATATCCTCGGTTATAATGTGGTTGTCTTATAATGTGGGTCAGAGCACCTCCCTCTAAATCCTACGTTATATCCAGGGAGCAGTGGAGTTTGCATTCCTTGCACATAATGCTACCTGATATCTCGTAATAGAAAGTAAACATTTTTCAACTTTACAATGACAAAAAATCTTTCTCAAATAATAATGCATCATTTAGTTATCTTTAGAAAATGAAAATCGTATCAGCCAGTTTTTATAAAATCCAATTTTTCTTAAAGTTGACCAAGAATAAACTAGTCTTATACTCATTCGTTTAGAAAAATGAAATATATAGTAATATTTCAGACGTATACTCAAGTAACTGTATGAAATTTGATCAAAATCGTTAGAGCCGTTTTTGAGAAAATCGAATTGTTGTTAAAGTTGCCTAGAATAAATTACCCTTAATTATTGTGCAATTTCAACCATTTCTACATATACTCTGCTCAGTAGTATGATAAAATACCTATGTATGAGATTTCATTCATTTTTGCTCTACTGTTTAGGCTCCAGAGCAAGTAACAGACAGACAGACGGCATTGCAAAAACCACTTTTTCAGATTCAGCGACACCTAAAACGTATATTTCCGTAAAAATCTCGAGGTCGAATTTTTTCGCGATAACAATACTTTCTCAATACTTGGTATGAGAAAGTAAAAAGAGTACAGGTAATCCCATCTCACAAAACTAAATAATAAACATATACCAGTTTCTGTAACACTTTAAACTTTTTAGAGAACTCGTAAAGTTATACATACAACGTGATAATTTTTAAATTATTTTTTACCAATACATTTTTCTGAGCTTCAACCTGATTATAAAATTCTTTGTTTTTAAAAACTGTATAATCTAGTTCCTAACATATATAATTATATTGTTCCTACTATATTATATATAGAAAAAAAATTTCTTTTGTCACTGCAGAGTAATTTTATTTAATTGAATATAGGTTCAATACTTCCATTTTCATCGCAAAACCAAGAACACATTAAAAAAGAGATGTCTCAAAAAGTGTATGTGTAGGGCTGACATTAGGTGGTAAGCAAGATGAGCACCACATGAGGCACCTGTCTGTAAAGGGTGCCAGCCATCATCTTTCACTTTTATGAATTTCAAACCAATCAACAGCCCCCTATGCATGTATGTTCTAAGAGAGGCAAGAGTCCAAATATGCTAATGCAAACTGCCTTTAAATACTATTGTTCCCGTATTTATCTTTAGGTTGCACTGATTAGTCAGCTTGTTTACAGTTACGGGAGTCCCAAGACATAGGAAAATCCAATTGCTAGCAGGCCAGAGAATAATATTTACAAATCCCATGTCTCTATCTTACAAGTCTCTGACTAGACACACTCTTTTAACTTAGTGATACTCTGTACAACTGAGATGGCTTGTGAAAGAAGTTTCTCAAATCTAAAATTCATCAAAAATAGGTTAAAAGGTACTCTGACTGCTGATCATTTAGAGGCATTTATTCTGATGTCAGTGGAGAAAGACATTCTTCAAAGCAAAGACCAGGGATTGGCAACTGGAGCAGCATGCAGCTCTTTAAGGACTTGCATGCAGAACCCTGACAGCAGCTCTCTCTGATAAAACACGTAAAACAGCCCCAAACGAAACTGGTTTCATAAATTATTTTAATAGAAATATAGAGAAATACTATATAGACAATGAAAATATTAGATCAGCATTAGATGCTATTGCTAATTTATTGATATTTATCAGAGAATACCTCACAGATCAGGGCTTTGAAAAACTGCTAACAGCTTCTGAAGAATTGGCATACATTAGAATTAACATCAGAATTTAAATTAATGCATCAAATTCGCTGAAGGAAAAAAACAAGAATATTTGATTATGAGCATAGAGATGAATTGCCACAGAATCCAAGAGATAAATTTAGAATAAATTTTAAAAATACAGTCTTGGACACTGCCATTAATTTCTTAGAAGAAAGATGTTAGCAGAGCTGTAGTGAGGGCAGGGAAAATGGTGAATGTGCCCAGGACACAGCTATGTAAGGGGGCACCAAATGGAAGTCTTATTATACACTTGATAAATATGGTTACAGTTTTGTTTTTTGATCCCTTCACAACTTATAATGGCCAGCCTGAGATTCAGCTGAAGGGGCGTGACTAGGGCCGGCCAAAAGGGGGATGCGGCAGATGCAAGGCACCCGGGCCCCTGAATAATGAGGGCCCCAGAAGTTCTAAATTATTCAAGTATCTAGTGTAAATTTTGCAAAACCTTTTACTAAAAATCACTTGCAAACTGATTTCCAATAAATAAACACTCCATAAAAGTTACAACATTAAACTGGGACCCATAAATAATTCGTTACTACAGTCGAACCTCCATAATCCAGCATTCCATAATCTGGCAACTCCCCTAATCCAGCATAGTCCCTGAGTACGCCTTGTTTCCTGTGAACCACAATATTTAGAACCATCGATCGCCAATTTCAATGCATTATTTATTAACCCTCAATGGATTAAATTTAAATTTATGGTATCAGTACGTAAATAAACTGAGATTACACTGAAACTGTCAAAATCACCATTCGGACACCAATATACTCGCCATATTACTCAGTTATCTTAAAAAATATCCATTTTATGTGAGCTTCCAAAATTTTGAAAACACATGATTTGTATCATGTACCATCAAATTAAACGCACCGTGTATCTTAACTTTTTTGTGTATTACCTTATTATTGTACGTTATGTTTAAATTTAATTTAATGTTTACTATATTAGAATGTGTAATATCATGAAGAGATGGGCAAAGCATAACTTTAGAATTATATACCTCCTGTAATCCAGCAAATTCCCTAATCCGGCTTCGGTCAGGTCCCAAAGTTGCCGGATTAGGGAGGTTCAACTGTACTATAAACATTAATGTTGTGTGGGCCCCATTGATATTCAGTGCTTGGCTGACTCTGGGCGTTACTGTACCAAGTCATAGGTTAACGTGTGCAAACTTAATTGGCAGCTTTTAGGCTGCCTCTACTCTTTATGCTCTGAATGTAATTTCTTTTATTTACCCTCATTCCCAAAAATGTGTGCGCCCTATCACATTGTATTAGTTGATCAGAGTTTTCTTCCAAGTCATCGATAAAAAAGTAATTTTTGAGGAGGCCTTTATTGATTTTATGACTGTCAAATCGAAAAAGGGAGACAAAATCGCATCAGAAATAATCCAAAAACTGGAACAGGATGGACTAGATCAGGGGTCTCAAACTCAAATTGTACGTGGGCCAAACAGATAATTTTGAAATTTTAGGCAGGCCGCATATGTAGGGAAATTATAAAGCATCTTGGTGAAATCGCGCCTTGTGAATTTGCATCTTGTGAGTTTGCTCTATGTGAGGTTCTGCTGTATTTCAAATTCACAGTAGTAGAAATAAACTCCATGAGCCTTTATTTAAGTTTCAACTGCAAAAAAGTGAATATGGATATCGTGGAAGGAGAAACTGATCGCACATAGGAACCGCAAAAAAGTGAAACATTCATAACACAAGGTCCCCATATACACAAAGATAAGAGTTTTTGCAAATAAATTATCTACAACCAGCTCCTGCCCCTCCTTTTCGTGCAGGGAGTAGTAAAATATATATAGAGATTACTTACTTATTAACTGCTTCTGCATCTTCCTGACACTGCCACCTCCTTCACTCATAATTCTCTACTGAATCAGTAGCCAGGTGATTCACTGACTAGTTCGGCAGTCATGGGAATTTTCACATCAAATCCCGAAGCGTAAGGACAGCGAACTTGCTCTTTTGGACAAATCTTACCGATGACTGAGCTCATAATATATATGGGGATGCATAAAGGTTGGCCAAACTTTTCTTAAAGGAATATACTCTGCTTCCAGCATAGGTAAAGTGACCAGATTTTCTAGATGTCAAATCAGTACATTTTTTATATTCATGAAAGAAAACTACCAGATTTTCTAGATGAAAAATCAGTACATTTTTTAATATTTCTTATATTCATGAAAGAAAACTACATTTCAATATAATACTTCATATATATTGAAATTTTATACAGTATGCATAGGTATATAACATTATTGTTATATATATTGGATACTCTTGCTGAAGTCGATCAGAAAATTTGTTTTTTCTTCTATTTATGGCAGGATCTTTAAATATAATTAAATAATAATATTAATAATCTATTCTGAGAATAATGTTACTTTAATAAACAACATTAAAATATTATACTACTCACATGACACAAACAACCATAAGTATTATTGTCTGGACGACATTACTTTGGAATTGAGACTTATAGTTGTAGAGAATGGGTGGGGGTTTCGAAGGAAAGACTGAAAAACTCCCCTCCCTCACAGCCAATCATAGGTGGAGGGGAGGTAATGTTTGCTAGGGGGAACTACACAGCGTTGCTGCAAGTACTCTTTACACCTCCTGGCAACATCGCACCCGAGCCACGTCAACCCCACAGTAAATGAACTAAATAATTATAGATTTTTTCTTCTTTTACAATCAGTACAACTTTATAATTCAGTACAAAATTCAGTACATATTTGAAATCAGTACACAATCTCTAAAATCAGTACTGTACTGATTAAATCAGTACGTCTGGTCACTTTAAGCATAGGTCATCTCCACTTAACAAATATGTTTGAGTAAGAATTGATATAGGCCATTTCTTTCAAGAATATGTTTACATAAACTCAAGAGTGTCCTAACCATGGGCGCTTTAAGACGTGTGCCCGTAGGCAGAGTAAATTTTTGCGTGCTCTCAAACTCATACTTTTTGCCATAAACTTTAAAAATTAAGCACCTGTTTTTTTTAAATTTGTCACCTCCGCACCCCTTAAAATTCAGCACCTGTAGGCAGTTGCTTTAGGTCGTTGCTTTTTAATATATGAATCAATCATTCCAGCCAAATTTTAATTTTCTATCTAGTCGGAAAATTTGTTGAAACACGTTAAAAAAGCTTCATACACAAAGTGACATTAAGATTTTTATATATATATTAGGCAGGCTATACTTCCTACTTTACCTACATTAATATTATATATTAAAAAACGGTCTCTTATAGGGCCGGTTTGAAAATGAAACCGACAACCAGCCTCTGTGATACAATAAAGAACGAAGAAACACGTTCGAAATTTATTTAACATAAATAAATGTAACGCTAATATTGCGGCGAAACTGGTAGAGTTACATAAATAACGTTTAGAAATTAATTTTATTCACTTCCTACGGTAAGGACAGCATTCAAATTGCCCACGTTGGCGTTAAAAAGCAACAGAGCCACTGAAATTTCGTATTTCATGTGTTTTTTTGTTTCGTTAAGCACGTTTTTGTGTAGGAGACGGTGAGTTAGTATTATTAATTTTTGTAAATTAAGAATGTTAATCTGGTGCTAAACCGTTGCAATGGAAAAGATCGATAAAGATGGAGTTCAGGTTCATGGAGATGAAAAAAATAGTTGCAACGTACCTTCGGATCCAACTGTTGAACCGCCACCAAGGTAAAAAGTTCTTAAATATGTATTTATAATTGAGGATCATCTGTAAAGAATTGCTTCGAGCATAAATATTGTTTTTCTATAAATCCTGCACGCTGTCATTGTGATTCCGGTGTAATATTTCTTTATACCAGCAAATTTGCAATGTTCGCCGAGTAGGTTGAAATTCCTTGTAATTGATCAGATGCAAGACAAATTAGCATATCAGAATGTTACGTTAATCTCACGGGACATTAAATTTTCGACATTTGTCACAGGTTTGTTATTGTCACTTCCGTAATATTTCGTATTAGAGTCAAAATTAATAAACATTATTGGCAGCAAAAGGTGAAAATCTGCAAAATAATGCAGAAAAACAGTGTAGTAGCCTAAAATTTATGAAATAATGTCGACTAAGATCATCGGTGCCATATGTTTGAGAAGAATAGCTTCGAAACTAGTATTTATTTACCAAAGCATTTTTCGGCTATTACTAGTTTGTGTGTTTACTATACCAAGCCAATAGATGCTCTGTCCTATTTGTTTTTATTTAGAATGCTTTTTATCGGAATCTTTTTCTGCTTCTCTGTAATCTTCGCTCGTTGTTGAATAACCCGGAACGCCCGGGATTTGCATCTTAAAAAATTTGCTCATTAAAGCTTCACGAATTAATTCTGGTTTGCTATATTGTGGATCAGTACTTGTCAGGAGAATTATCAATTGAAAAATACGGTCCACGCTAATGAGAATAGTGCGCATTCATTATTTAAGCAATTTATTAACGTATTCACTGGAAAGACCACCGGGAAATCATCAGAAGTTGAAACAGTTCACATGAAAGAATTCAGGAATGAGAGCATTTCCAGGAGTCCAGGGCTGCTGCACTGTCAGCTAGTCATATATCTTCCCGTCCACTTGTTATATTTGAGCTCAAACTTTTTTTATTAAGTTTGACGTATATGTGCAATATTAAATTTAAAAAAATAAGTTTCAAGAAATAATTATTTTCCAGAGATATTTGTGACAGTGCTGCACATTCTCTCCATACAAGCAAAGGAACAGATACAGTGTTGAGTGAAACACCATCTGAAAACTCATCTCTAACTTCCCTTGAGCAGTATTGGGATATGAAAAACTCATGTATCTATATCTACAGTTCACCCTGCAAGCCACCGCAATGGTGTGTGGCAGGGGGTGCAATAGCACCAAGGTAAAGCGCATAATAATGTATAGTATCACTCTACGTCGGCTGATTTCTTTTCGTAACTTCTGTTCTGCTCAGCTATCGTTCTAGGGAAAAACGAGCCTTTATACCTCTCAGTCCTACAGGCTATCTCTCTTATTTTACGAGGATGGTCCATTCTACCAATATAAGTTGGCGCTCTTATTATTTCTTCGACATCGCTGGAGAATATATGCGTTCTAAATCTTTCAAGAAGTTTTAACCTAGAGCATGATCGGCGCTCAGTTAGTGATTCCCATCCTAAGTCCTGTATCAAGCCTCTAACACTTTTGTTTCTGTCGTAACAATTTTTGACGAATCTAGCGGCTTTTCGCTGCATTCTTTCTAGCTCTGAGATTGATCCTTTCTCGTACGGATCCCATATGCTCAACGCATACTCTAATAGCGGTCTTACTAACGAGAAGTAACATGTCTCTTTGACTTTTTCCTCACTTTTACCTACTATGCGTTTGATGAATCCTAGTTTCTGTTTAGCCTTCCAGCATATATTTCGTATGTGCATATCCCACGAGAGGTTGCTTGTTAAAGTAACGCCTAAGTATTTGACGGAATCGGCTAGTTTTAGCTGGACGCCTTCAACAGTGTAATTCGTCGTGTCAATGTTTTTGTTTCCCCAGAATCTCATAAAGGAACACTTTCCTAAGTTCAATTCTAACTGCCACTCTTTACACCAATCGAGAATTGCATTTAAGTCGTCAGAAAGTAATAATTGATCATTAGGACTGTTAATCTCTCTGTAAACTACTGTATCATCCGCGAATAACTTGATTTTACTTTTAATAACCTTATCTAAGTCGTTTATATATAAAAGGAATAGTAAGGGGCCGATTACACTTCCCTGTGGAACGCCTGAGGCTATGCTGACTGAATCTGATTTAAATCCGTCTATAACTATTATTTGTTCACGCTCATTAAGAAAGTCCCTGATCCACTCGATTATCTTTCGATTTATTCCACAGTCATTTAATTTCTTCACTAACTTACTGTGAGGGACTTTATCGAAAGCCTTCTTGAAGTCGAGGAAAACCGCATCTAACTGAGTCTTACGGTCTCCTGATCTTAGTATATCGTGAACGAACAGAGCAAGCTGTGTTTCACAGAGCGAGCTGTGTTTCACAGAGCAGGCTGTGTAATGCACCAAATGAAGTTATTGACCCTACTAGGTATAAATTACTTCCATCCAATGAATAACTTTGCTCAACGTGTTTTTAATATTTGTATATAACAGTGATTTTAAACTGAAAATTTCTTCCGGCAACAATCCTTCACACTTGAGCGGTGCCCAGTTTGTCAACTCAGACAAAATAACCGAAGAAACTAGCTCTAAAAATATGCCCAATCTTAAAAGAGTTGACCTTGAAGAATGCAGGGATGAGAGCATTTCTAAAGTTGTAGCAAATGCCGCTCTGCATGGTTCGAAGTAATACAAGAATGCATACAGATTACTTAATTTGTATTTGAATTGTTTTTTCTTCAAATAAGATATGTCTTGAAATCTTTACAGTAAAAATGGATTAGAAGATGGTGAAGGTATGCCTTTTGACCAATCAGGTGATATAAGTATTCTCAGTGAGATATTTATAGTCTCCTCTGATGAGAGCAGCAAGGAAGATAATGACGTCATTGATCTAAATTATCGAGATAATTCTGACAGCAGTGTTTCAGATCTGACCACTACTACTGAGGATGACAGGTAATTTTTGTAGCTATTCCTTTTTGGTTTACTCGTATTAGAATCTATTTAATAACATTTTTTTCTTTGCTTAATGTAATGTATAACCCTTACAATGGAGTAGGGTACCTAGAAAACTACTCATGTAAGCAACGTGATGCAGCAAAATTTTTCTAAATCTTTCTGAATGACCTCACATTAACTAATTCTTATCAGAAGTGCATGACTTCAGTTTGAGTGTTTATTTTCTATGTTTGAGCAATCCAAGAAATAGCCCAGGGTGTTTTAAATTATTATTTATGAATAAGATATCATTAAGCATTAAGAACTCATTAATAGGATATTATGTAAAGTGTAGATCTTATATTTTATTATTTATAGACTGCAAAATTTGATGGAAAGCAGGAGAAAAATTTTGTCTGGTCAAAGTTTCTTCCACTTTGGGGGTACACTGAAATATCAAGGTAAACTAACTATGCTACTATACCTCTCCGGTCTGAATTAGAAGAATCAGCCTGACTCAATAATTCTTTGGTAACGACCTGGCTGACCTAGGAGATGCAGGTTTGATTCCTGGTCAAGGCAGAATTTTTTTCTCCTTCTTCCCATCAACTATTGCACTTGGGCATTTCTTGAATGTGAAGGAGAAATATAATCGATGTTGCAATGCAGTACTTGGTGGAACTCCATTATTAATTTATATACATAAAAGACTAAATTTTTATAACCAAAAAACTTTTACAATTTCTGCAATAGTATGCACTTGTCTGGTTTCAGTGATTTATCACCATCCTCATGCCACCTGTTGTAAATCGTTCAAGTATTTCTGGTTATAAAAATTTTGTATTTTTGTACCTATAAATTCTGGAGGAGGAAGTTTAGTTTTGCTGCTGAGAGTTTATTTCTTACAATCCTTCAATTCTGTTATCAATCCAAAAAAATTTCAACATTTGGAAATTTTAACTTCCATGACTATGTTACACATTGTTATCTCATTGGATTTTGTCATTGCTGTAAATAAGAATTAAATACTTGAACTGTTTTTTGTCATGGAGCTTTTACTAGGCTTTTTTAAATAGTTTATACTATTACCATTGCTACTATAATTTATTTATGGTGTAGTTGATTAACTCAGTTGCCTTTTCATATGCAGTGATATAGGGATTGAATATGAGGATGTTCGTAAAGGTCCTCGGAGACATGTTCCCGTTTGCCGTGGCGAGTTTCTCCTATCGGATTTACCTCCCATTGAAGATTTGAGAATTAATGTCCTCGAAGAGGACTGCATTAAAGTTGGGATGATTTCGAGCATTGTGGATGAGCTTGGTAAATATATTTGGCTTTCATAAAGCTGACAAAGTTAATATATGTGATAATTAAAAATGCTTCATTAACTCCTCAAGCATGATTTAAAAATGACTTCCTCAGGTATTTAAATGCCCCAGAATGCAATCTGTGTTATTTTAATTTAATTCTTGGAAAATATTAAAAATAAAAATCTGAAAAAAATAAGTACAGTAATACCTCATTATTCGCGAGGGATACGTTCCTCACAAGGTAGCGAATAACAAAATTCACTAATATCCCTGGAGATCACTAAATTTAGTCATGGGGTATTTTCCTTGGCTTCAACACTATAAATTACCATAAATAAATATGCTGAATAATAAAATAATGCTTTGCTATATATTTTAAACCAAACCGAATAAAATTATTAAAGGAAAGATAACAACTAACATTATATTAATTTTTATGAGTGTACAGTATGTAATCTTGGAGGAGGAGTAACGATGATGAAGGAGATGACAATATCTTTTCCTTTTATTTTGATTGAATGCACAAACACAGAAAAGTCTCCCCACAGTAGATGCACTTTCACCACTTGTGAGTTTGTCAAGGACCTGAATTTTCTGCACTAAGGTCATCACTTGCCTTTTTTGTTCTTTCTCATTTCCATTGCCAGATGGTTTTCTTTTTGGAACCATGGTTATGAATGTGCACATGTCTAAAATAATTTCAAGAGGGTGGAGGAGGGGCGGGAAGAGCTCACAAATAACCAAATTCATGAATACTGAAACCGCGAATAACGAGGTATTACTGTAATATTAACCATGAATGGTCGCTGTTTATTAATTTTTTTCAGACATCTACTTTATGATTCCCAAATATCGTACTTACAACTTTATTCTGCAACTAGCATAAGTGCCTGTCAAAAATGATGGGGATGTTCGATTATTCTGAAATAAAATTGAGGCAGTCTTCTTTGACCTGAAATCATACCTCCTGCTGAGAGGGTTGCCTTCGATCCGAGGGAAGGTTTGAAACCCTCGCTGTGAGTGTCTATTGTGCTTATAAGCTGACCTTCGTCCCCTCTTGCCAGGTATATTTCTGTTTTTCAGAGCATGACAGGGAGTGACAAAGGGACAGAATAAGGCTTTTATATATTACTGATACATTAAAACGTTTTTTTATTATATCATAATGCTATCCTGAAAATTTCATCAAATTCGGTTCAGTCGTTTGCGAGATATTAAGCTTCAAAAAGCATTACATACAACGTTTGCTAGGGCTTTTATTTATATGATATTGGATAATGTGTGGTACATTTCAAAACATGGTACAACACACAGAGGAGGATTTCCAGGACATTTTTTACATCAATAGGCTGTCACCTCCTTATTCCCTTCTTTGTGCAAACAACGCACTCCCTTTGTCTGACTCTTCTCTTACCTGAAGAGGGAGATTCTCTTCTGGGAAGTGATGCCGTGTTGCTGCAGTGTCAATATACATTAGCCTTCCCTTTTTCTTTTCAACTCCACCCTCTAAATATTTGATGAATATGAAATCGATGAGTCTTGTACGAAAAAGTAGTTGGTTTTTCTAATTGCCTTTTTTATAATAAAGAATATATGCATTCAATACTGCAGCATTCATTAGGTGCCTGAGTAACTTCTTGTTTCAAAGACAAAATTTTTTCCTTTCCACTAAAAAAGATTCAATTTATTGGTCTTTCAAGTCTACTCCATCCATGTATTTATTGTAATGAATTATACAATCAGGTTTTTTCATCTCTTCCTTACCACCTACAATCACTGTCAACATAGTGTCACCATGTTTTGTACTAGCAACATCTCTCTTATCTCTCCATTTGAATACCACAAGTTTCCCACACTGCAAACTAACTGTTTCTCCTTTTGTTGAGTTTTTCAAGCATCCCTTTCCGATTCAACTTTACTGTGTCAGCAGCATCAGTATGTGTATTAATTAACCTTAGAGACAAGTCAGGACTAGAGTAAAAGTTATCAATGTATATACACCAACCTGTATCAAGAATATGTTTACTTAGCACAAGAACAAACTTAGTAGATGATAAATCATTGGCTCTTATGCACTCGCTACATATTTCAGATCCTTGACCATTATAAAATTTAGCAAATATTGAGATGGACTGCAGAGTTAAAAAATCTTCATCCCAAATCTAGCAGATTTAAATGGCAAATACTGTTGAGAGGAAAGTCTGCCCTTCCACAACAAAAGAAATTCATCAACAGAAACTTCCCTCCCGGGCAAGTAAGCAGCCTGAAATTTTGCTTTTAAATAATTCACAATGTTAATTATCTTGTAAATTTTGGGATAACTATGGATTGTCTTTGCATTATTATCCACAAAATGCAGAAATCATGATGAGAGAAAATCTTTCCTAAGACATAATAACCGGTAAAAATGGAGTTGCTAAAAGATATTTAAGAGTGAAATACATTTTTGTATTTGGTTTAGAAATGATGCCCATTAGAAGATACATTCCCAACAGAACTCTTATTTCATTAGGAGAGGTGGGATACCACTTTGAAAATCTAGCGTTACAAAATGAAATATTTTTCCCTTCCTCCAAATACCAGCTTGCATACAGATAGGTCCCTTCAACAATTAGTTTTATAAGATAATCATTAAAAATTTTTTAAATACTCTAGCGGGCTATCACTAAATATTTTAAGGTTCACAGCATAGCACTTTCACAATCAAAAGGGTAAATTACATTTGCTCTATTAATATCATTCCAATGAAAAACACGGACAGTCAGTTCATTTCAATTTTCTCATCTCTCACATCTAACATCCTCATCTTCATCACCTGTTGATATTCCTTCAGGACGTGAATGTATCCCACGCAGCTGTCTTTATGATGATGAGCTATATTCACTGTAAATTGAAGTAGGTCATTTGATGCAGTATTAATGCTATCTGATTTTTGTTTAATAACATTTAGAGAGGCAAGCCTTCTCCAAGATATTATATGTTAGGAGGCAGGTTCACACTCTGCTAGAGACAGGCTGTAATCTCACTTAACCCTACCTGTGCACAAGTGAAATGCACTCTGAGTATATAAAAACTGTGTTTAAATAGTTAACAGAGCAAGGGTAAAGCCATGCATTCTGGACCTTTGTAAAAATGGGAGAAAAGTGTATACTTAATTGGTTTGCATTCATGCCTTTTGTTTTAACCTCTGCATTGGATAGTAGCATGTATATTATTTTCTCAAGAGATCTAAAGTTTCAAAATTTGGTAAGTAAAATGAACCAAGATAGAGTTTACTCTATTATAATTCTGTTTAACCTGGATCCACCCATTGTGACAAAAATGTTACATTGTAGTCACTATCACAAAAACAAGTTATAACTCCCTAGTGGCGCATTTTTTGGTGCTGGAATTTGCATGAGTCATAGATTATATCACTAGCTACTCATTTTACTCGCTGGAATAAGTCAGAAGACCTCAAGCTTGATTTCAGAACACTTGGGAGATTGCTTTTCTGCCGTAGAAGACATTCATGGACGTACGCTTTGTGTATTTATTTATTTATACGTTTTTCATGTTTATAATATCTTTTTACTGTTATCCGTATTGTAAAAGAATAAACTGTCATTATTAAAACAGGTATATCATAATGAAATTATTTTTTCAAGGTATAACGTTTTAAAACCACTGTGACATTTATGTCACATTGGGCATATCCTTTATCAATTCAGTACTGTCTTTAAAAAATGTGTCTTTTGTTATGAAATGTGAATTTATTTATGGAAAACTCCCTTTCAGAGGTTATAATTTAGCATATATGTAATTTCACTATGTTTCTATGTTTCCTTACAATGATCATTAGTAAATTTAAAAAATGCATCCTTTTAACGTGTACATAAGTTACACAAGTTTATTCAAAAAAGACTTTTTGAGTAACGGATCTCGTATACGTGACGAATGCTCTAAATGAGTCATAACTACCATTAAATAACATCTTTCTGGATCATTTTAATTTCCTACCAGACTGCTTACTTTATCCAACATTTTCTGGATACATTAATTATTTCTCTACTTTTTATTACTATGAAGGAAGATTTTTTTTCCCGAAATTATTCTTTATCTTTGCGATGTTGCTATATTAAATTTTTATTGGAGAGTAGATATTTTGGTAGTTTTCATTTCTTTATTGTGTACTATTCGAAGGCATCACTATTTCAGTGATTTAACTTTGTGCGAGGCCTTGGAAATCCTGGCGAATGACGACGATGATGTGGATGCAATCTTCATCGAACCTCCAGAGCATGCCATTGTTTCTGACAAGGATAGTGCAGATGAAGATGCTGGTGGTCTCGTCGATAACCTATCTGGTAGGCAACTATGAGCTGGAGCAGAGCTTGTCACTAAGTCCCACTCTGATGGCTCACCTTCAGATGGAAACCTGGACGACACTGGCGGTAACTCTGATGGAGATATTCTGACTTCCGAGGATAAAAATATTCCACAGCCCGCTCCGAGCAGATCCAAGAGGATAAAAAGAGCAGCTGCATGTTGGAGTATTGAAGACCAAAGCAAGCAAAATGCTGTTTTTCCTGAATCTGACTTCTCTCATCTGAGAGACAAATCTTGTTTTGACATTTTTGAGTCTGTTTTTACCAATGATATTTTTGATTTTCTTGTATCTGAGTCAGAAAAATATGCGTCATTTCTCAACTGTTCTATCCCTTGCATTACAAATGATGAAATGAGAGTTTTTATTGCAATTCTCATATTATCTGGCTACAGCCGTGTTCCTTCAAAGCGCTGTTATTGGGAAGATGCAGGTGATGTGCATAACTCTATGGTGGCGGGTGCTATGCGCAGAAACAGATTCCTAGAGACATCTAAATTTCTTCATTGTGCCGATAATACAAAACCTGATAAGAAGGATAAAATGTGGAAGTTATGTCCACTGATGGAACTTTTTAGGGAGAGATTCCTTGACTTATTTCTAGCTGAGCAAAACCTTTCCCTTGATGAGTGCATGGTGGAATATTTTGGTGGCCATTCTTGCAAGCAATTCATTCAGGGAAAACCCATAAAATTTGGTGCCGGAACACTCCATCTGGTTATCTCATAGATTTTCAAGTATATCAAGGCAGAAGCCTTCATGGAAACGAACAATATGAACAGGATTTTGGAAAATGTGCTACCCCATTGGTCTCTATGATTGATAGAGTCCGAAATGACCACGAGAACCTTCCATTCCGATTTTACTTCGACAGTCTTTTCACGGGAATGAATCTGCTCATTCATCTCAACTCACGAGGATATGGTGCAACAGGAACACTTCGGGAAAACAGAATTCCAAAAGATTGCCCATTGAAATCTGCTAGAAATCTGAAAAAAGCAGAAAGAGGAACGTACGATTACAGTAAAAGTGACAATGAGGGAGTGATCATTGCGAGGTGGGTACACAATTCAGTAGTGACTATTGCTTCCACATGCCATGGAATACAGCCAGTCAGAAGAGTTGAGCGCTACTTTCGTGTCGAAAAAATGAGAAAGAAAATAGCTCAACCTAATGCGTTTTGGGAGTACAATAAGTATATGGGTGGCACAGATCGTATGGATTGTAATTTATCTGATGTGCGCATTGCAATACGTGGAAAGAAATGGTGGTGGAGTATTTTCACATGGCTAATTGATGTAGCTGTCCATAATGCCTGGCAGTTGAAGCGTAAATCTGGTGAAAAAATTTTGAATAGTTACAGCATGGGATACAATTTAAATGTAGAATTCTTTAAATGTAAGTCTTTGTAATTTTTATATGAATTAGAGTTCCGTGTACAATCTCCTCACATGCCACCTTTGACATGCATGCCAAAAGTTACTGACAGTGGAATATCACATTAATTGATGCTTTGTTAACCTTTAAATGCTGATTTTATTTTGGATATATAAATTATTTTTGCCTATTTTCTGGAAAAATAGTGTATGTTAGGAACTATTAGTGTTAAAATGTTCAAATAGAAAGCATTTTATAGCAAAAATAATGAAGAATTGCTGCTTGTGTTTTAAAGGAAAGAAACATGTCAAAAAAATACCATATATACCTGAATATAAGATGAGGTTTTGTTCCAATTTTAATGACCGAAAAATCGCTAGTCATCTTATAATCGCGCGGTGCATAATAGTTTGACTGACAGAGGAGCAGAAGGTAGAGATGGGAAGAATCGAATAGCTATAATTGAAATACAGGCAGACCTTGTCTTTCGCGCCTTTATCGTTCGCTTGTTTCAATCTTTCGTGGTTCCGCATTTATGACCAGTTTTGTCTTTCGCGGTCTTATGTTTCGCTCTTTCGCAGAAAAAATCACAGAAAAGGCTGCACGAAATTTTCTATATATGGAATCAATCGTGTTTTCCACACATTTTCTCTCATAGTCAGGCCTGAAAAATGTTGTTACGGTATTCTGATATGTAAAAATATTTACGTAATTTAAAAAAATCGATGTGTATCTATTTTTTAAAAGTATATATATAAGACACGTGTACGTGTCTTATATATACTTTAAAATATTTTTAGGATGCAATCCTTCCACACTTTTGTGTCCCTTTGCATGTGAAAAGTTGCAGAATATAAGCTGGCATCACCGTTCAGGAGCCTTCTGTCTTTATTACGAGAGGGAAGTCCCTAGGGAAAAGACTGAACTCTTGACCCTTCCGATTCAGGATGATTGGGTTATTTGCTCAGGTTTGACATAGTTCAAACACGCTTTTCGTTTTATGCATCATTTATTATTGGTGGAGTTTCACAGAGGTTTCCAGGAATGTAACCCCAAGAAAGACGCGGTCTGCCGTAGTTGGGGAATTAGCCCCTGCAGGTTAGGCAGCCTCTGTTCATTTTTTTCTCGATTCTACTACGGAACTTAAATAAGACTATTTTCTGATACTTTTTTCGTCTTCTTTTAACTTGTTTAAGTCTCACTTTCATTGAAATTAATTTTTCCATCTCTTTCTCTATTTTTCTGCGGTCACCAATACAGAGGACAAATGATCCGTTTTTGCTGGGATGGGAACCAAACCCTGTATTTCCCATTGACTTAATTACTTCTCTTTCGCGATTTCGTCTTTCACGGTGTTTTCAGGAACGTAACCCCTGCAAAAGATGAGGTCTGCCTGTATTCGATTCTTAAAAATTCGAAACAATTGATTATTAAATGTAGTAGTAGAAAATGAATTGATTCAAATGTATTCGAATATAAATACTCTTTTGAATTTTATTATATTTATGCATTTTACTTCATTTGGTAATTTATTAAAAGTGTTGGCTTGGCTGACAGATAGTGCCACTATGCGATAGCTCGAAATGTTTGTCCGTCAGCTGATGTATGAAAGTCGAACGTACGAAAGTCGAGGACTGCCTGTTGTAGTAGTTGGTTGAATGGGCAAAAGATTTTGCACCAACATATGTAATTTGATCCTGTCACGATATCATAGTGTGTTGACCGCAGACAAAGTGAACCATCTATGACTGTAGTAAATTTCATGTGAATTAAAGTCTTCGTGATTGTTAACTATCCAGTTTTACGTAAAAATATGGGTGACCACTTTGAGAAGAGAGGTTCTACACCTTCACAAATATCGAAATCATTGCGTAATAGTTATGATGCAAATTTTAAACTTTTAGTGGCGAAATATGCTGATGAAACTAACAATTGTGCAGCAGCAAGAAGGCTTGGTGTCACCGAGGCAAATGTGCGGCGGTGGAAAAAATCGCAAGAAATGCTAAAGTGTGCAAGTTCAAATCGGAAAGCATTTCGTGGGCCTAAGGAAGGACGTCATAAAAATTTAGAAGACCAGTTAATAACATTTGTGCCAAATATTTGTTCCAAAATATTCAATTGAAAATTCCAATCAAAATTGCTTATTTCAATTGGTTCAATGTTCATTACTCAATGGTATAATAAACCTCTGTCGTTGTGTGCATAATAAATTTTTTCCCTTCATTAGGAGTTAAAAATGGGGGGTCGTCTTATATTCGGGTATATACGGTATTTCAAACAATAATAATACAGGTAGTTCTCAATTTGCGCGATTAATGCATTCCTGAAAACTACCGCGTAAATCAAATTCATGTAAAATGAGAACAATTTTCTCATATAAAATAATTGAACTGTCCAGGTTAGCAGGAGCAGGGCTGGCCATCTATCTAATTTCCACATGGGGGCCCCCCTCTCTCTGCCCATAGGATAAGTAATTGCTAACAAATAAAGTGTCATAATTGAAAAAACATTTTATGTTTTTGGCTTCCAGACAAATATTTCCTTGGCATTTTTCACCTTTCAGAATAATATTTAAAATAATTAATATTCTAAATTATTTAAATATAGACTGAATTGGGAATACACACCTCTTTAAATTATACTTTAAAATTATTTATAGATTAAAAAATTAATATTGTTGTATTCCAAGCAAAACGTTTTAAATTGCTGAACGGTGTAATTATACCTTTTAATCTTACTTACATGAAGGAATATATTATTTCCAACATGTTAAATTCGCAGCAACGCAAAATTTGCTGTTGTACATACTTGGTCAGAGGTGTAAAATACATATAACATTGTGGGCCAAATCGGACGCCAATAAAATTCATTCGGGCCATTCATTCTAAAAAATAATAATAATCCAATTAATATTGTATATTTACTTTGGAAACAATAGTAATATCACCAGTACAAGTAATAACAATGAAAAGAATCTATTCATATGGAATTAATCTGAAAGTACTTACATTCTTAACTGCTACTTCTACCTCGCACACGAAATTCTTCACTGCCAATGAGATGCTGTTCAGTCCAGCAAAATCGAATGGTTACTCCCCTTACATCTCAGTGTGCATACTGTGATACTACTGTATTGCTTGCTCAACAAGGGTTTCCCTTTGGCATTCTAAGAAACAACTAATTTGAGGCATACATTTGAGATGATTTGTACTGAATGTGTGTAAGAGCGCATCATCTTGTAGTGGAAGACGGATTCCAAAACAACGGTCTATGTTTTTCCGTGTGCGGTAAAATTTTTTGACTTGCCAAGTTTGGCACACGTGCCATGTATTTGCCATCCTTGTACTAGATACTACTAAACGTGTACTTGAAATGATGTTGCAGACAATTATGACAATTGGAAATTTGCATCGCTCCTTTGTTTATGCATATGCCACCATACGTATTACAGGTAATACTTTTTTCACGCCTAAAAAAATCGTTACTTTTTTAAATTTGGGGGCCCGGATGCTAGGCATCTACGGAACCTCCCCTTGGCTGGCCCTGAGCGGGAGTACATTCCTGTATTAGCCTACCCAATATCACAGAAATTTCAAATTGTATTATAGAATACAATACAATAAATGTAATACAATAATTTAAAGTGGAAAATAAAATTGACTCATATATTAATTGAGTAATGTCCATCACACCTCCCAAAGTGCAAGCTTTTATTCTTTCATTCATAAAAATACGTAAATATGAATCAATTTTCTTTGTTTTTTCTTTATTCAACGGCTAAAACTCTATACTATCTTATTCTTGCGATGTTCACGTGTTACACAGTCAAAGTCTTCAGAAATGTTCATTCTTTTTCGAAATTTTGCGGATTTTACATACTCATTCTGGGCATTGCCAAAGAAACTCATTGTTGCCAATTCATTTAATGCCAATTAGACCTTCATAAACAAATCCCTCTTTGGGATATCCTTTCTTGTTATTTCTCTCTCAGCTGGACTCTGTTCTCTTGTTGGACCTTTGCTTAATCCTTATTCTTCAGTTCCCTGAGGCGTAAGCATCATAAAAATTTTGCTGTGGTTCACGTTTTATTTTCGTTCATTTCAAACCACGTAAATGTAAATTTTTGGACCACGCAAATTGATAACATGCCTAAATTAATAGACCACATAAATCCAAAATCATGTAAATCAAAACTGCACAAATCGAGAACTACCTGTGTAGTCAAACTCCTCAGAGCCGGAACTCCAAAAGACAACGAAAATTTTCCATCTTTTGGAAATTTTCCGTCTTTGAGGAGTTCATAATTCACACTTTTTACAAAATCGTTTTATGTTCATATCAATTTTTATTTTTTGTTTTATTTTTCATACATTTTACGAATCACACACTTTTTATTACAAATTTAGAATGTTTTAAAAAATGAAATTTTTATCAAAAAAAGAAAATTATTTTAATTTTAGAGAAATGTAAATAGTTTTATTGATTTTGCAAAAGGTATTTTATTGTTGTTTGTTTAAATTTTTTAATAAGCGATTTTGTTAAATAGATTTCAAACCAGATGTTTTGTCATAAAATTCATTGTCACCGTTCTGAGTTCCCCATTTCTCTAAAGTATAAAAATACTTAAAAGCACCTTTTTTTGTCACTGGGTCTTCAAAAACCTCCGTATCTTCGACATCAATACTCATTTCATTGTCTGACTTATTCCCTACCTGTTTTGATTGAATTATTTTTTCAATTATGTTCTCGACATTTATAAAACTTTCTTCGGTAGTTGCTTCTTCATCAATGTTAACATAATCGCTAGTGGTACAAATTTTTTGATCAAATATTGTTTGGGTTATGTTCTGAATTTCGATATTTTGGTGCTGTATTAGATCCTTTGTTATGTTGGAATCTATCTTTTCTGTGATTATTGGAAATCTGCAGTTTGAAAAACATTTTTTATTGCACTCTGGTGTTACAACTTTCAACACCTGGTCAATAAAATTAATATCTTCCAGCACTGTTATGGTTTTAGCAAGATCAGCAACACTTTGACATTCCTCCATTTTAGCAAGTAAATATCTCATTATAAAAATATGGTAGGGAGCTTTGAAAGCTTTGATAAATCCTCCATCACAAGGCTGATTAACAGACTTTGTTTTCGTTAGGAGAAATTGAAGCTCAATATTCAATAATTCGAGGTCTTCATGACATGATGCGTTATCTTAAAACAGGAAAATTGTCCTGTTCTGCTTCACCATTTCTTTATTGAGCTTTATCAAGTAGTAAAAAATATTTGTAGTCATCCATGCATTTATATTATGACAATAATCCACTTTTAATTTGTTTTTGCCCAATTTTTTTAAACTGTGGATTTTTTGATTTTCTGATTACCGTATATCTTCGAGTATAAGTCGAGAAATTTCTTCCTTTTTTAGGCCGATCAAACCCTACTTTCTACTTATATTCGAGCCACAAACTAGCTGGACATTTTTCTGGGTCACTAATTAAACATGACTGGCGAAAAACAACATTTGATTGACTTGAAGCACATTAGAACGAAAAATTCACGCTAAATAGCAGAAAATGCGAAAGCTAATGATAAAATAATACAGCATTGCCATACTTACATAGTTTGAAAGGAAAACTTAAAATTTATATTTTATCTTTAAAAAACTTGCCCAAATGAGTGGATTGAAGAGAAGTATCAGTTCAGTACTCAAGCGTTGGTTTTTTTATTTTGATTCTGAATTCAAATTGTTAAACACTGTTCCATTTCTTCAACGACAGCATTTTGTTTTTTACTTATAATCACGGACTGAACAGAGCCTGCATTGCGAATATGATCACTTATTTTTCCTCTGTCTTTTAAAATGGTTGCAACTGTTGAATGATTGAGATAATAAACATGACCAATCAAAGCATGCGGCTCCCCTATTTCTGATCTATGTATTATGTCCATTTTAGTTTCCATTGAAAGCACTCGACATTATTTTACCACTCTTAGCACTTTCACGAACACTACATTTACGATTGTTTTCCATATTTCAAGGGTAATAAAAAACAATACATATATAAACACACACCCGTACGGTTTTGAATACAAACGGCAAATGACAAGTGTTGACAAGTTTACATATTCTTACTGCGACCGATGTTCATAAGTGCGTGAGGGTGTGTTCGTAAATGAAGTGTGAGGTACAATTTACTGGTATGTGGAATGTTCGTAAATACGAATTGTTCGTTTCTTGAATGTTTGTAAGTAGAGGTTCACCTGTATACAGTATAAGCTGTGTTATCTGGCTATCTAGTAACCGGAATGCTTTAGAAACCAGACTTTTCACAAATGCAATTAAAAGCTGTGCTATCCTTATACGCCGCCAATTACACAAATATAATTCATTTTGTATTTTATTTCTTTTTTATTAATTTTTTATTAGTTTTTGTATGGATTGTATTAGTGTAATACCACAACTTCCACTTTAAAATTTCCTAAAATATTAGATATTTATTACGTATTTACTCCGCTTACTTCTGCGGCTGCCGAGTTACATATGGTGTATGGCGTGATGCACGGCGTTTTTGATTTCGTCAGTCATTTGTATTGTCTAGACCACGGTTTCCCAAACGGTGTTCCGGAGAGGTTAAATGGGGTTCCGTTCTTCTTTCTCTTATTTATAGCAGGAAACATGAGCCTCACTTGTAAACTGTATACTGTAAGATACATTAGCTATATAAATAAAGATTATAATGATTTTAAAGTTTATTTTATTGCAGTTAGGCTTACCGTATCTTATTTAGGGTTCCGTGAGAAAAAATATTTGAATACATGGGTTCGGTGGCTTCACAAAGTTTGGGAACCACTGGTCTAGATGTTTCCATATTGCATTTTATTATTTTAAAAAGTTATCCATCCATTGAGCATGACATCAAAATCAGTACCTAAAAGCAAGGGGCAGAAAAGAAAAAGTTGTTTTAATATTAACACAAAAGCTGGAGCTGATTAAATGAATGGAAAAAGGAGAAAGTAGAGAAGGGAATTCAACATTGGATCTTCCATGCTATACAATATCAAGGCTCAGAAGGCTGAATTAATGGAATTTGTGTCATCTTCTGAGACTAGTAAATCTATTAATAAGTGTCATACACTTCATAAGCCAAAAATAGAGGAACTAGATAAAATATTATATGACTGGTTTTCCCAGAAACGTTCAGAAGGAGCACCAATTTCAGGGCCGATGTTAATTGAAAAAGCGAAAGACTTTTATAATAAAATGAAGCTGACTGAAAACTGTGCATTTTCAGATGGATGGTTAGCTTGTTTTAAACTTCGCCATGGAATCAGAAGATTGGACGTTTTAGGATATTGTATTGATTTTAATTGCTGTTATGACAGTAAGGAGAAAATAAACAAAATCAAATTATTTCATCCTTTTCTTCCCCAAAACTTTTCAATAGTCTTTTATTTCCCAAGTAAGCCTAGCAACGTATGAAATAAGAATGTGTAGATATTTAGATCTAACTATGTATGGAATAAATAAAATGGAAAATGCAAACCTTACGCATTGTTATGTTGTCTGCCATTAGAAGAAGCATTTGGGGAGTACAATAGTGAACCTAAGCCCTATTTTGTTTGGTTATTGCTAAATTTGCTGTGTCAAAATCGAAAAATGCTCTCCTAACTGGCTATTTCTCCAAACCGGCTATCCACAATCCCCAAGATAACCGGATAACACAGCTTCTACTGTATATATATTAATTTTTTGTAAATTTCAAAATTATCTTATTTTTGTTTTCTTTTCTTCGACTTACACTTGAGTCTTGGATTTTAGATGCTTTTTTAGGCTAAAAAGTACACTTTGACTTATACTTGAATCACCTTATACTCGAAGATATATGTAATAGAGTAAAAGCCCATTCTAACGGCACCCACGGGACCAAAGTCATGCCGCTAAAATGAATATGCCACTATAACGAATGGTGCCACTTAATCACATTCCAATTACTTCGAGGGCATATTTGGTATCTTTTAACGTTCTTCTTCCCTATAAGATATTGTATATATTGTTCTTCGTTATCTAATTTACTATTTTTTGCCGTAATTATTACGGTGTAATAAATCTATCTAACTATATATTAATTTTACGTTGACGTCTGTTGACATTTATGTACAATTTATATTGCAGTATTTCTCGAGAACCGTTTCTCATAAAGATATGCGGTAAACAGCGTTTTGTTTCTACTGGCTATGAGGTTTATGGAAAAATATTTTTGTATGTTAAAGTGTCCCGGGTTCAAATCCAGGAGACAATTATATTTTCCTATACGTTTACACAGGATTTTCGATTTTTCAGAGTGCAAGGTTTTTTTCCTTCATTCACCAAAATACGTAAATATGGACCTATTTTCTTCGCTTTGACATTATTCGTCGGCTAAAACTATATTATTTTATTCTTGCGATGTTTACGTTACACTGTCGACGTTTTCAGAAATACGCATTCTTTTTCGAATTTTGCGAATTTTTCGGTGGTTAAGCTTATGGAAGATCGGTCATGACTGTGGCAACATCTATTAGACAATTGGAAAATGTAAGTTCACCTAAGATGCCGTTAGAGCGAGTTTGTCACTAGAATGGGTGCCATTAAAACGAGCTTTTACTGTACTGGTTTCAGCATTGAGCTGTCAGTGAATATTGTCAGCAAGGCTGTCACTCTATCTTTTGAAAACCCTTCTATCAAATACTTTTCACCTTTTAAATGTGAAGTTTTGCTTGGCATTTCTCTGAAACATAACCCAGTCTCACTGCAATTAGCAAAATCTCGAGGATCATATCTCTCACATATTTCTCTGTGTTTTGTTCTCCGCAGAGCCACCGAGTTCTCATCAATTGCTTCTCCTACTATGGTTTGATAAACAATTTGACGATTTGTCTTGAAGCTTCTGAGCCAACCGTTTGAAGCTTTAAAATCATTCAAATTTATCTTATAGGCTACTTCTAGAGCTTTGACTTGAAGAATTGTTCCAGAAATTGGCAAGTTTTTTGTTCTAGCGACTAACCAAGATTATGAAAGTTGAAGTATTTAAAATATTATTTAATTCTTTTCATATCAGTATAATTCTTTCTATTATGAATACTGATTGGCTGAACGTGACGGGGAATTATTTCTAAAATGATAAAAATGAGACTACCTATTTTATGTCAGGTGGTATGCTGTTATTTCTATTTCTGTGAAGATGAACTTTGAATAACAAACAGCTAGTTTCTGGAAGAAATCAAAAAGTATATTTTACCCATTAAATCTCGTTCCTTAATAATAAAATGATGTTGCTATGAAATTCTGTCATATTCCTGTTTCTTTATTTTTTAAATAAAAACTTGTTGGATAACATACCACAAAGGATAAAGAAAAACAGCCATATTAAAAATACGGAATGTTGCTCTTTCACCTTCAGCCTAGAGACTGAGGTATGAGATACTTCACTTGTTGGAGGAAGACAGATAGAACAATACTTCGTAAACCTCAAAATATAAAGTAAAACAGATGGGATAACTTGAAAAATTATAAATAAAATCAATCTTTTTAGGATCAACTTTGTATTATAATTACATTTTATAAATTAACCATTTATTGCTCTTAACAGGCTATCTTTTGGGGCCAATGTACGATAAAAAAGTGCAATTACATAATACCAAGCAGCTATGAAAAACAACTTATAAACAAACATATACATACAAAATATACCATTGCAGTTACTAAAATGTAGGGGGAGGTATCAATAAGAAAGACATTGAGGGAGAAGGAGTATTTCTGGTTCTCAGGAACTCAAGTGCAACAATGTGATATGGAGAGGAAAAATTCCGTCTGGGTCTCCGGATTTCTGGCTTATTGAAATTCATATTACATTGAAAATAGGATCATGTTTAAAAAACATCCGACTCTCGTGGGTTTCCGGCTTGCTGGAGTTCTGGCTCTGAGGAGTTTGATTGTATTATGAAAATTTCACTTGTCTTAGCCTACTACTGCTCTAATTGGAAGACTGTATTAGACGGCTTAAAAGAAATCCCTAAGTGGAAGAAAGTACCAGGGAAGAACATTACGTGTTTTGAGCTCGCATTCAGGGTTATGTTTTTGGCTTTTTGTGTGTGAAAGCAGGTAGGAGTGCTTGGACCTTGATCTAGATAAGCATCTGTTTACTGTTTGTCTGAGGTCTACCCTTAGACCTTGGGCACTCTTGCCTCTGTCTGCTGCGATGCAATTCTTCTGGGATGTTCTCATCCCAATCTCATGACTCCCTGTCAAATACGGCCTCAGTAAACAGTCTCGGAACTAAGCAGCACATATATGGCCTGTTCAGCATTTAAAGGTTAAACTATCTCTCAGTGGAAACAATAATGCATTGTTTGATATATGTTTAGAAAAAACATGAATCTCTAAAACAAACTTTGTTTTACTTGGCTATTTTAGTTTTCTGTATTGCTGCTGTTTTTGTTTTATTAATGACAAGTATAAATACCATTTTTCCCAGCCCATAAGACCCATAAGATATACTCAAATTTTGAATCAAATTTCAGAAAAAAATTAATGTATTCATTTTATCTGCACTGTATTGTAAAAAATGCAGGAAAGAACGTTTATTTCCAAAGAGAAGAGGAATATGCAATCTAAATGACCAGTCGAGAAACTGGAAAAATGCAGCAAGCATTAATTCAAAGACTGCCAGTTTTTGGACTTTGTACTGCATACCTATATTCTATACAAAAAATCCTACATTCCATTAATTAAATCACTGTTGCAAATATATTGCTATGGTGTTTTAAAAATATTTGAAAATTTTACTTAATTTCCTGTGATTATCCATTATGTTTAACCAGTCATCTAGGTATTTAATTTTGCCCTGACGCACACCTGGTGGGTACTTTTTCTTGGAATGAGAAGGTTTTTAAAATCATGACAATTATTAAGGATTTTAATAAATATTAATTAATTAATTGAAATAAATAATAGTTAACTATGAATTGCATGTCAAAATCATAACATTTATGAAAAAATATTTTTTTAATAAATTACGAAATTTTCATAATGAAATATTATAGACGTTAAATTATGTTTCACTTTTGTAATTAATGATAAATTTGATGAAATAATCTCAGAATGCTAAAAATCAGGCAACATGTTAAAAACGCTAAATGAACATTTCTGTTCATTAGGGGCATTGGAAATGCAACCTGCAGGACAAAGGTGGGGTTTCACTATGAGGCGTATAGCTTCTCAAAATAGGGAAGGAAGTGCCATCTACTGGCGAGACAGTAAACTAAAAGGATGCCGCTAGGAGTTAGAACAGCTGCGTGACGGAATATAACGGCATACCCATAGCAAATGGACTTAAATTCGGCGTGCCGTATATATACGGCATACCCACCACCGGAGCATCCGCCCATGCAGTATATATACGGCATACCCAGATGACTGGTTAATCCCATCTTAATGAAAAGGACGAAGATGTACCTTTATACACAAAAATTTGCTAAAGTCATTTTTGTTGCTTAGTTTGCATGTAAGTAGGTTATTTTTACCCATTTTTTTTCTCTTACAGTGGTAGTTCAGGCATTGCCAAATACTCCAGCTCTTGACTTGGGTACAGTACTGTTCTTACAGAATGGTAAAGTAACATTAGGAAGAATATTTGATGTGCTGGGGCAGGTGAAAGAACCATTTTACACAATTCGGTTCAATTCTGAAAAGCATGCGAGAGAACGTGGTGCTACTGAAGGAGCAGATGTTTACTGTGCTCCAAAAACGGACCATACATCTTTTGTGTTTGTCTCAGAGATGATGAAGTAAGTTATTAGTATTTGAATTATTACAGTTTAACCCTCTAACTAAGCTATGTAAACATAATTTTCTGGCGAAGAGCTTTTGGTTCCCAGAATATTGGTTATGTTTGACAGATACCACTTTTAGTTCAGTGTTAAGCTATTAAGAGTTTTTTGTTTAATATCAACTTCTCAAGCTGGTACTCTAATTGCCATGATGGGAGAAGTATGTCTGCTTTTACATAATTTGTTCTATATAAAAAAACCAGCAGAATTAGGAGTTTTTAATAAGTACAGTAGAGCGCCAATTATCCGGGGCCCAATCATCCGTGGCCTCAGATTGTCTCTAATACAATGTATGTAATTGTAGCGCTCATCCAAATAACGGTCTTTGTAACATTTTTCCAGTGATTGGTTTTTGACGGAATGATGATTTATGTAATTTACTCTACAGTTTTGTTATATTGTATTGTATTACTATAGTGTTGTATTTCAAGAATAGTATGTATGTACTAAGATGAAGGTGGATGGGGAATACGAGCTGCGAGAGTGGGGGGGGGGAGCAGAGAGTAAATCACTGGAACAACGGTCTATGTTGCGTGAGATCCGCATCAGTAATCAAAACATATCACCAGATTGTTTATTCATTTCTGATTTTGAAAACATTCCATAGGAATAATGGTATAAGTGATAAGGTCGTGGTTCTCACTAAACCTTACACCTTTTATACGAGGGGCGATCAAAAAGTAAAGTTCCCTGGGCTGTAACATTGTATATGTTATTCAGATTTCATTTTCTGCTTGTGATTACAATGGTACTAGTGAATACTCTAATCTGAATAGATTCATCTCAGTCTGCACTACTTTGTTCTCCTTTTGTTGGCGTACAAAATGGCGACGCGGCTAGAAACATGGTCTCGCGAAGAACTGCATAGCATCATTCGTTTCCTATGGGCGAAAAACGTTTCACCGACAGAAACCCACAGACAGTTGTTAGAGGTTTACGGTGATGGTGTAATGGCTGTGCAATATGTCAGGAAGTGGTGCAGAGAGTTCAGCAATGAAAGATCGAATATTCAGGACAAAGATCGCAGCGGAAGGCCAAGCACATCCACAGCAGATCTGAACACTGCGCGTGTTGAGGAGTTGAGTTTGGAAAACCAAAGACAGTTGGTAAGGGATCTTTCCTCTGTATTGAACATTTCTTATGGAACAGTCCATAACATTGAGTATGGAGAACTGGGATACCATAAAGTTTGTGCTCGCTGGGTCCCAAGACATTTGACTGACGATCACAAAACTCTGCGTTTCACAGCTTGTCTCACATCTTCAGCGGTATGCAGAGGAAGGAAACGAGTTTGTGGAACGCATAGTGACAGGTGATGAAACGTGGGTCCATCAGTTCACTAACAAAATGAAGCAAGCCACAATAAAATGGAAACACACATCTTCGTCGAAACAAAAAAAATTCAAAGTGTGTGCATCGGCCAGAAAGGTAATCGCATCAGTGTTTTAGGACAGTGAAGGAGTGATTCTCTTGGAACTCGTGCAGCATGGTCTGACAATTAATGCCAATGCATACTGCCAGACGTTACGAAGATTGCGGGAAGCTGTCAGAAGAAAATGACCTGGGCTTCTTTCTCGTGGAGTGGTTCTTCATCACGACAATGCAACACTGCACAGAGTTTATCAAATCCAAGAATTGTTGCAGTCATTCAGTTGGGAAGTTCTGGAGCACCCACCGTACAGTTCAGATCTTTCCCCTCTGACTACCACTTGTTTGGGCCGCTGAAGAAACACCTGGGAGGTCAACGGTTTCAATCAAATGCTGAAGTGGAAAACGCAGTTGATTTATGGCTCGCTCAACAAGAGCCTGAATTTTACAGAGATGGAATATATAAACTTATATCATGTTGGGATAAGTGCCTCAACAGATATGGTTCTTATGTAGAGAAATAGTACCCAAAATGTACTATATACTGCATATATTCAAAATGCCAATACTTGCTTGTGACAAATTGTGTGGCCATGGGAACCTTACTTTTTGATCGCCCCTCGTACTTCCAGCGCATCTCTTGAAAAAGCATTCTTGGTAGTCAATTTGTGTCTCTTTATGTTTATTATTATAACAACTGTGATAATTGCTGCTATTGTCGGATTTAGTGACCAGTTAATAAGCATTAATTTCTCTCAATTTTATCCCCAGTGTTTCGTCATACTTTGCCAAAGCTACTTCGTGAGCTGTTTTACATACAGACACCCTTAAAATTTCGGGCAAACAAAAACGAATTGTTTTAACGATTGATGAAAAATGTGAAATTGTTAAAAGATGCGAACAAGGTGAAAGTGTTCCATACCTAGCTGATACATTTGGAATTCGGCAACAAACTGTGCAGGATATAATAAAAAACCAGGAAAAGATTGAAGAATTTGTATCGAAGTGTGAGACATTTGCCGGAGTTTCTCAAAGAAAATCGATGAAAGGTACGACAAATGAGCAACTTGATTCTGTCATGATAAAGTGGTTCCTCCAACAAAGAGCAGAAGTAACTCCAATATCTGGACCAATGATTTTGAATAAGGCAAAATATTTTTTCCATAAATTAGAGATTCCTGGAACATTCCAATTTCCTTCTGGTTGGTTAAAATGGTTTAAAGAGAGGCATGGTATAAGGGAGTTACAAATACAAGGTGAACAACTCTGTGCTGATTATATTGGAGCAATAGTGTTCTGTGGCGAGTTGGCAAAAATAATTGAGGAGAATGGTCTTGTTCCGGCAAAAATATACAATGCAGATGAAACAGGACTTGACTGGCGAGTGATGCCTACTCGTACATTAGCATCCGTGCGGGAAACAAATGTTCCAGGATATAAGGTGAGCAAAGACAGAATTCCAATTTTGTGCTGTTCTAACGCTTCGAGGAGCGACAGATTAAAATTAGCCGTCGTGAGAAAGTCAAAATCTCCAAGAAGTCTGAAGAACAAAAAAATTTTACCAGTAAATTATTTTAACCATCGATCCACTTGGATGTCTCGGGATATTTTCTAAACGTGGTGGAAAGATAACTTCGTTCCGCACGTCAAACATTTTCATTCTCAGAAAAATCTTCCCCGAAAGGCACTACTGTTACTAGATAACACTCCATCCCATCATCCTATCGAAAAACTAACAGCAGAAAAGGGTGACATAACTGCCATTTATCTCCCACCAAATGTTACATCCTTGGTACAACATATGGACCAGGGTGTAATTGAAACCATGAAAAGATTGTATAGGAAGTCTTTGATGATGGACTTGTTTGTAGAAGAAAACAATCCCCTTTTATTTTGGAAGTCACTAATAATTAAAGATGCTATTTATAACATTTCTACAGCTTGGCAGGAAGTCAATAGAAACAATTAAAAGATCGTTCCAAAATATATTTCCTGATAACTTTTAGATTGAGGAAGACAATTTTGAAGTGGGAGACGTAAATAACACTGAAGAAAGCACTTCTGAAATTTTAAAATCATTAAAATATATTGAAGGATGGGAGGATGTGGACGAAGACAATGTAAATCAGTGGCTCATTGTGGATAAAAATGAACCTGGATACGAGACAATGACCAACGATGAATTAGTCCAAAGTGTGCTAGAGATGCTAGAGAAGATGGCAGGCCCGAGCATTTCTCCAGAAGCTGTGGACGAAGAGGAACTACAACCTTCTTGTAAAGTAAGTTGCAAAGAAGCCCTCACAGCTGCAGAGACATCACTTCATGGAAAATCAGGATGACGTTGATTATGTTGAACTTTTACAAATTCGTCGGCACATAAGAAGAAAAAAACAAAATAGGCCAAAAGAAAAAACAAATAAAAATTACAGACTTTCTATAAAATTTGATTTTCTCAAAAATGGCTCTAACGATTTTGATCAAATTTCGTACAGTTACCACTGATTAATTTTTCAGTGAACCGAAAACCGAACTGTAATTTTTTGCAAAAGTGGTTCGGTTTCAGTTCGATCTCAATCCACTAAGTACAGACCAACAAAAAGACCAGGAATTTCCATTGGAAAAACCAGCGGGTTTGCTTCCAAGGAAAGAGTGCCTAACTCTTTCCTCTCTGATACTATTGTTATCCACATAAAAATCATGTTAGGATCAAAAATACCATTAAAAAAAATATAAATGAAGATGATGATGGGATTGTAATATATTTAAAATATAAATTTTTCCTTTCTTTAAATAAATTCTTCTTTCATTTAAAATAATAATGACTGCTGATTGATTTACTTACAGATTGATACTGAATGTGTAATGTTTATATTGGATAAATTATTTCTTGATAGTATTTCAAATGATTAATTTAGTTGAACCTAACCATGAACCGAACCACTTCCAAAAATTGAGAACCGAACCACTTCCAAATTTTGAAGTGGTTTGCAGCTCTGTATCTAATAAAATGCAATTTGCATTAACTGTGTTTTTTGATTATCTGGGCCTCTACTTCCCCCAATTACCACGAACAATCGGCGCTCTACTGTATTTATATAGTAAAGAAGCTGACCTTTGTGCATGTTTATTTGTTCTAAAATTTACTTCAATAACACCAGAAATTGATTTGTTTGAGGCAGACCTCGGAACAATTTTCTGTACACAAACCAACTGCAATCCTTATACCAGAAGGTTTGTTCTCCTCTCTTTTTGCAGCAAACCGTATTTTGGTGGAGTTAGCCTCCTTTTCCAAAGAGTGCAGACACTGAAAAATGCTTTAACTTAGGGTACTTGGTTTAATATGACTTTCATGCTTGTTTGTGACCAAGCAAAATTGCCTTTGGGAATTCAAAAAAGTAAAACTTCTCATCATTTCAGTAAATCTTGATAGAAAAAGAAAGAAGTTTCTCTAGGGGGCATAACAACATTGATTTCTTTCCAAGCCTGCAGCCAGTGAGGAACATAGGTTACCAGTGTGAGGGTTTAATGTTGAAGCAGTGCTGTAGCTGAAAACGTTAGTTTATGCCCTGTTATATATTGGATTTGCTGAATTCACTGAAATTTTATTAGTCAAATAATGTAACAAAATCCTAATTCAGTGGTTTTCAAACTGTGTGCCGTGGCAAACTTGGGTGCAGTAGCTGATTTTTAGGTGTGATACAAATAATTATTTCTAATTAATAAACAAATTACTTGGATGCATAGATAGGGCATTAGGAAAATATTTCTTCCTGTAATAAATAGATTGTAGTGTAGTGCAACAAAGGCTCTAATGTCCACATAGAAAAATATCAAATTTTGCTTCAAGGCTGGGGTGTCAGAAAATTCTCTTTATCTTTGAAAGTTTGGGAACTACTGCCCTATAGGATGTATCACAGATTTTCAAACTGAGAGTTAATATCATATTAACTGAACATTGGATCAATTCTGTGAGTAGTAGACAACCTCCCTTTTCAAGCCTTCTATTTACAGAAAAATATTAAACTTAACAGAGAAAGAAATTTATTTCATATAATTTTTGTAATTTTTCCTCAAAAACTGAAACCTACACCCAGTCCATGTCTAGGCATCATTTTCTTCACTTCTATCGCTGAAAGTCATCATACTGCACCTTCATCTCCTTCCCTCTGCAGTATGTCATCTCCAGGTACGTTCGAACGTTACCACTTCCTCTTTTAATATTTTGTAGTGACCTTCTTTGGGCCCACCAAATGCTTTTCACATAGAACTGCATCACATCAGTTTTTTCTTTTATAGCCTTGTACATTTGCTTTGGCGATGCCAAACTTTTGTGCTGCGGAACAATTTTTTATTGAGACACAAAAAAGTTGGTCTACAGTAAATTTTCTTCTTATTCAGTTTTGAGTAGTAACCTTTTCACATGGTGGGCTGCATTTGTAGAAGTTAGTCCTTTGGCTGGCCATAATAGAAGTCATGATTGCCTTGGCAGGCCTGATAAGAGTTTACAATGGAACTAAAGAGATTATATGTGATTTAAAAAATAAAAATCAAGTCTTAACCATCATAATCAGGCAAGTATTTGTGGCAACAATTGTAATTAAAATATACAAAATTGCTTGTATTAAATATCACAGATCGCATTTTCATCAAAGCTTTGCAGGCCACATAAAATGCTCTCACAGACTGTATGTGGACTGTGGGCTATAGGTTGCACGCCACTGATTTTGAGGGATACCTCCAATGTGTGAAATGTGTAGAAATGATGAAATTTATTTTTGAAAGACAAAATTTGATAACTTACAATTTTGGTGATGCTGCATATTTGAACGCTTTTGAAATGTACCAGATGTTAAAGCAAGCAGTGGCTGAGTTTTTTTGGTAAGTTGTTATGTTATTGTTAACAAGAGACTGTTGAGTTGTTACAAACAAAAAACAACAAATATACTGGATATACTCTTGTATAGGTCAATCGCAACTTTTTTGGTAAAAATTTTTTTTTTTCAAATATGATGTGTATAAGTCAACTTCAGTTTTTCGGATGTAGTAGAATGAAATATTTGTATTCAGTATTTGTTCATCCATTTAGTTTTATGTGAAGAATCCAAAAGGACATTGTTGTCTCTCTCTAATTCTTCGAATATCAAATTGTTGTCAAGTAGCAGCGAAGTAGTGCGATGTCTCCCCAAGTGCCACTACGTAACATCAAAAGTCGTTACATTGTATATGCCTTTCTAATAAATCAGATGATTCGGGATAGACTTTGTATTTTGTCCCAGCGCTCCGTCAGAAGGTTATCTTTGTAAAGGAGAACAGTTTAGCAGCATAAGTATAAGAAAGAGAAACATAACGACAACGTCAGTTATAGTTTGCAAAGGTAATTGTAGTTTATGAAAATAATTGTAGTTTACCAAAATAATAATATCTACAAAATTAATCAATTATCGTTTTTTGTGAGAATGTTTTATTTTAACCAATTAAAATAATTTTTATTCTACATATTCTTTGGCAATCCTAAGTTAATCTGCGACATCCTCTGCTAATGGGACACTATTGTAATAATTATCCATGTATAATGAGTGATCCATTCCAGTTTCATTTTAAATTAATTTTTGGACTTTAGAGCTATTTTGAGGCCCACCAACTTCTACATCTTCTGCACCCCCATATACATACAATTTTTGGACCATTCCTGCTGATTCAGTCAGTACATACAGTTTCATGCCATATTTATGCCTTTTATTGTCTGAATAGCAAGTGTCCCATCCAAAGTACCATGGATTCGGCGAGTGACTTCTTTTGATGGATGATACACTTTTTCCATAATGGTATTAAAGTGTTCTATTAATGGCCGAATTTTGTAGAGTTGGTCATTATCTGCAAAATGCAGTTCTTAAAATTAACAAAAATCTATCCCTGCTCAAATTTTGAAAATGCAAGATTAAACAAATAATGAGTTTTCCAACAGTCACTAATTCTGTTAAGTCTAATGATTCCCATCAAATACAAAATTACCTAAAACATTTTCAATTCCTCTATCGTTATATCCCTCCATCTAGTAATATGGGAATATACCCCTGAACTTTTCGCTAAAACCTTGATCGCATATTTATTGGACTGTGAAACTAAATGCTCAAAAAATTCACTGATAAATATCAATTAGAGAAAATGGTGAAGCATTAATCTCCTGGATTTAGTAATATATCTCAATATGTCATAAAATAATATATAAATTTATATATTAATATATAACAGTGACATTTATAGTTACCTTCGCAAAATTTAGAAAGTTTGCACTCTTCACTTAGAAATTCATAAGATAGAAGTGAAAAAAAATCCCGGAACGATCTTCACAGGACGGTTATCTGAGGCTTACCGAGTGTTCTGACAAAATACAGGTTTCCTTCTGCCAAGCTACTCCTACCAAAACCCATGCATACGCTGTGACAGGTCTCACGTCCCAGGCACACTTGGCGAGGACTCGAAGCTCACGTGCCTGGCATGTTCTCAGCACTGAATGCGTTAAGCTGGTTATACTTTGACTGCTCACGTTTTCCTTATGAGTCTTGTATCCCAGCTCTTGGTCATGACCTATACTTTGAAAAACACTGTACTCAGGTATCCATAGATTTTCAGCTAGGTGACTTCAAAATTGGAAAATTCAGAAGTTTGAAACTGTATTGCAGGCAAACTACTGAAGCTAGAGGATTAAAGTTTTCACAACTGTGAAGGTCTATTGAGGTTCTACAGTCCAATTGTGCACATTGCCCCCTCCCCAAAGGGAGATGCTAAAAAGCAAGCTAAAATTTTAAAGAAAACATTCTTCTACCTCTAGCTTTAGCAAGAGTAACTTACTTATTTCTATTTTCTTATTTACTTAGTGAATTGTTTTGAGAACATATTTGGTATTTTAATTTAACTGTTTTTGTTCCTAAATATCTCATTGTAACATCATTATATTCCTTTTTTGCCACTCTGGTTATAACTTTTACAATGTTCCAAGTAATAATAATATTGCTACAGTGTTTTACTAGTTCCTATGTATAATTAATGTTTCTCATGTTATTTTACTAAAATAAAGTAGGTTTTCAATATTTTTGTATAAGTTACTTATTACTCTATTTTAGATAAAAATAAAATTTTCATTGTTTTCTACTATAGTTTACATAAAATATCAAGTGCCTGTACTCTATGCCATGCATGCAGTTATGCAGATTTTCTTTAATGTTCAGTGGAAGGAATTGTTTTTGCATTATAGGATGAAAGGCAGTGATGCTTCATGGGAGCACAATAATGAACCCCCCTTTGTGTGCCTAGATTACTCAGATGATGAAGAAGAAAGACGTGCTAGAAAAGTCCTTGTAGGTAGCAAACATGTAAGTATGTTAGTATTTATTGATGTAATTGTTAGGTACAAACAGCGGCGGATTTATGTTCCGCGGGGCCCTGCGCGCAGCCATTTTTGGGGGCCCTATTCGGTCACATAAGTAAACATGACTATGTCACGAGGATGGAGATAAATGTATAAAAATGAGTTAATTAATAACATGGGTATAATTTTCACTTTATTATTAAATAATACTTTTTTTTCCTAATTAATGATTTACATGTATGTGTGTGTGTGTGTGTATATATACCGTATATACTCGTGTATAGTATGAGTTTTTACGAACAACTTTTTATTGCAAAAATTGGGGATCGTACTATACACGAGTAATGCATTTGAGGATTTAAAATTCATGTATCTTCACGGGCATTTTCGGTGAAGTTATGCCACCCGCACGCATTCTAATGGTAGGCTTACCTTAACAGTGAGGTCCTTTATCGTTGTTATGTTGCTTCGTGAAGAGTAGAATATTTTTCATATATACAAATTCACAAATACTTGATATAAGTGAAGATTTACGGGCACTTCCTTTCTTGAATTTTATGTATGTACATCTTTGTTTGCGTCATTTTACAAGGGATGGATTGGAACGAGTTGGACTAAAAGTATCGTAAACGGCGTAACTTTATGGAATTTCAACATCTTGGAAAAAAGAAATTACTTTGTAATATTCAACAGTCTTTATTGTTTCTTCAATCACACACCAATCGGTTTCCACTACAAAGTCATTCTAAAGGTGTTACGTCGGTTAGTAACACCATTAGAATGATTTTGTAATGGAAACCGGTCAGTGTGTGATTGAAGAAACAGTAAAGACTGTGGAATATTACAAAGTAATTTCTTTTTATCCGTTATCCCTACCTATTAAGTAGATGAGCGAGTGGAACCATTACGTACACGGAACGTAATCCAGACGTACTAGAATTGAAACGATTTTATTTCATCTTGTGCAGTCATGATTCATATCACTTTTTATTAAATGTTTTAGGAGTAAGATACTTATCCGAATTTTAGTGTACTCGCAGGAAATACTATTTACGACATTTACGGTCCATTCTATGGTGGTGTGGAAAATCAAGGTCGTTCGATATATCTCGCTCGTAACCATCGAGCTATCGAAACGAAATATATCGACCCTGGTGGAAAACTGGGGTCGTACTATAAACTAGATACATGAAAAAATCAGGTTTGTTCACCAAAAAATCAGGGGTCATACTATACATGGAGTCGGCATATACACGAGTATATACGGTATATATATATATATTAACTTTATTTAAAGGAACAAAATGAATGAGAATTCAAAGGTTTTCATAAAATATTTACAACCCGTCACCGCAAATCTCACTGTCATGTCATTTCAGTATATTTTATGGTTGTAAATATATATGTTATAAAATACATATACACATAATCACAATATTGGTGCCCCATAGAATGATGTGCTCAGGGCAAGGGCTCTGCTCGTCCCACACTTGTCCCGGCACTGTCTGCAGGCACTTTTCCTTCTATGTGACGCAATTTATTGGATGATCCCTTTATGACGATACTAGCAGAAATGTCCTCACCGATAGTCCTCTCTTGTTAACCCCTTAACTGTTTTGTTGTATTATTGTGCAACTTCATCCCCACTTCTGTTATTGACATAATATTACGAACAGATGCGGAGCTTCACGAATTATTTGTTCATCATCCTTAGGTGGATGGGGAGTTTTTTTGCGTATCGTCTCTTGAGTAAATATTGGAAGGTTGAGAACAAACAAGTCCAAACACTTGAGATGTGGATTTCTGTCTTGCTTTCGAACGATGAAATCTTTCATTTGCAACAAAATTTCAATATTCCGAATTCCTTGAAGTGTATGAGGGAAAAGGACCAAACTTGAACCTATCTATTTTCAAGCCGGTAAACCCTCAGTAGTCATTGAAATATAGTTATCAGTTAGTCGGCATATTCTTTCTGCCTACTTTTTCGAGTTTTTGCCTGCAGCGCGGGCGTAACTTACACATTTGCTTGGTCACATAAATTCGCATATACTTCATAGAATTTGACATCTTTTATGAATATAAATGTAGATGCAAGCATATTGCAGAGAATTTACTATCGATACAATTTATATAACCTATTCAGAAATCCTCATGTAAGATGCGCACCCCCTTTTTTCCCCGGCATTTCGGAAAAAAATGTGCATGGGATACACGAATAAATACGGTATCTATGGCAAAATAGCATTTTAACAGTAAATAGGGGGAAATAATTTAAAATTAAAATTGAGTAAAGGCAGTCAAAGTGTAGAAAATAGTCCTAAATTAAGGAAAAGCATAAATCTTGAGGAAAAAGTGATTCAGTGTTTTGAACAAGGTGAGCATCAGTGCAATATTGCACATAAGTTTAACTTCACAACTTCTACAATTCATACAATTTTGTTAAATAAAGACAAAATAAAAAGTTCTATTGAAGCAGCCAGTGCAGTAACTGCGAAGAAACTCACACGATCACTTATTAGTAATATGCTTGACAAAATGGAGAAACTGCTAGTGTTGTGGATTTATTCTAAGTGTTCTAATGAGCACATGCCCCTTAGTCAAGCACTTTCCCTGTTTGAATGAGTAAAGCAAGAAAAGAGTGGATTCCTTCAGAAACTTTTCATGCCAGTTCCGGTTGGTTTCAAAATTTTAAACGCCGTGCAAATATACATAGCGTTCGTTTTACAGGTGAATCAGCATGCGCTGATAAAGATGCAGCTATAAAGTTTCCTGACGAATTTCAAGCAATTATTAAAAATGGTGAATACCTCCACACACACATACAATAAGTAATTTACGCGTAGATTTGAGCGCTGCAGTGATGAAAATGATAACTCGCAGAACCTAGCGATCTATGCATAAATGCGAGCACCGCTGCAAAAGATTTAAATTTGTATTAATATTGATTTTTAATGATAATTAATATTAAATAAATAAAAAAGTAACATTAGCGAACCTTGCAATTTTGTGAACTGATCACTACAAAGTACATGTTATAATCGGTTTGTTTAGCGCAAAGACCGTTCAGAACATATCCTTTGCGCTAAACGAGGCATGACTGTATTCTAAATTGTTCTTGTATAATTTCTTTCTGTAGAGATCAATGATAAACTATTAGTTTTAGGTAAAAGAAATAATTTTTCTCAATACATATGTCAGACGATGTTACCAGATCTATTAAGTTTGTAGCAACTCTATAATGTTTTGGAAACTTCATCTGCCAATAATACATTGCATTAAAATTTCTAGTTTTCTGAAATTAAACCTATATCCAACAGAAAACATTGAGGGACTATTGGTAGTTGAACAAATCAACTACTGATTTATAGGTCTAATCAAAAAGCATATTGTGCTTTAGTGTCCCTAATGTCAGGAAGCAGGAGATATAGTTTTATTACTTTATGCTATTTTCTTGAAGGGAGATGAGGACCATGGACCTCCAAAAAAGAAGAAAGGTAGCAGAAAAAAACCGACATCCATTGGGAAGACCAACAGGAATTCTCAAAGAGCCTATGCCGGAGGAAGCCGACAGGAGGAATTTCCTGTTGGAGGACAGAATCCTCCTCCTATAACAACACGCCATTTTTTACGTTCTCCTTCTTTCCCTCCACATCCTCCTTGCGCTATGTTCTCTCCAGTGAACCTTCATACTACCAGACCACTCCATCCTCCTGGACATCCTCCAGTCATGTTTGGCACACCACCACCAAATTTTAGTCTGCCACTGCATACTGGTATGCCTCCAGCCTTCCTTGGGCCATATCCTGAAGGCTTCTCACCTTCAGCTCCCCCACCAATGCCTCCTCATCATCCCCCATTCTTCATGAGGCCATTCCATGTTATGCCAACTGTACCTCCTCCAATGCCAATGCATCCTGGCCTGCCTATGCCACCTCATATGGGACCCCCTCCAGTACCACTTCTTCCTAGAGCCACTCTACCTCCTGGAGCCCCTCTACCTTCTGGAGCCCCTTTACCTCCCGGAGCCCCTTTACCTCCTGGAGCCTCTCTACCTCCTGGAGCCCCTGTACCTCCTGGAGCTCCTCTACCTCCTGGAGCCCCTCTACCTCCTGGAGCCCCTCTACCTCCTGGAGCCCCTCTATCCCCTGTGATTTCTCCCTTTGAGCCTCCACACATGAGGCCTGTGTTGTGCCCTCGTTTTCCACCAACCCTGCCTCCCAAGAAAGGTGGCAGTATTTAAGTGTATGTTGAAATGTATGTTATAGTATCTAGTCAGCCCATCCATGGATGGATTTTATGTAAACATTACATTTGTATTTTTTATTTTGTAACAGCTGTGTATTGTGATAATAATATTTTCCCTATACCAGTGCTTCCCAAACTTTTTCAGATTTAACATCCATAACATTTTGTGGCACCCCAAAATTTAAAAAAATAATCAACATTAATAATAAGTGCAATATATGGAGAAATGAATCTACAAAAGAGAATTTACTCCAAAGCCATAATATGAATAGTGTCAAACAAAATAGAGAGAAAAAGAAATTAAAAGGTAAGTTTTGTTTGTGCATGTTCTGTGGAGGACTTGTATTTCCTTTTCTTTTAACTTACCTTTTATTTTCTTTTTTCTCTCTGTATTTTGTTTGGCACTGTGTTTATATTACGGCTTTGGAGTTTATTCTCATGAGTAGGTGTTGATCATTCCTGATATCCAGAAATTCTTCTTTTTCCATCAAAGAGAAACTCCTTGTTGATTCCTCTGAAGATGGTATAAGTGGATTTTGAATCCAATCAAACTGCTCTGTCCAAATTATTTGAAATAATGCCTGAGCTTGTCTTGAAGCAAGCTCAAATGTGTGTTTATCAAGGAGTAAATATTTCAGATTTGAAATTAGAATATGATCCTTCTGGGGCAGACATTTTGGGAAGCATTGGCTTATATCATTTTTTAAAATTCTTGTCATGATGATAACTGATTATCTTTAGTACAAGGTGTGGAAATATAAAGTGAAATAAATGACATAAATGTATACAGTGGGCTTTTGATTCTTCTAGAATTAAATGCTGAATTTTATTTCTATTTATGTAATAATTATTTGGGCTAAGTGCATAGTATGGCTGTAAGCATTGATAAACTTAATTTTTCCCAATTGAGTATGTGTTCTAATAAGTCATCAAGTTCGTATTAAATTTAGGAATTTTGCTATTCTATTCATTTTGTCACAAGTTCTTGTCTCAATTCCAATTCAGGAAAATGCTTCTAGAATTAATGCTTGAAAAAAATACTTGTAGACATTGTCTGCCCATCAGTATAAATATATCAGAGCCTTTCACTCAAAGGGCTGTGGCATAGAAATCTGCTTTGACAAGACAGCTTTCTGACTCAGATCACTATGAATTACACATTTACAATGAGAAATTTCAAACTAGGCGGAAAAAGATGAGGAGAATAAGAAACTTTACAATGTTTTCTTAAAAATGGTTCATATCCGAAGATTGTAGGCCAATTCTTTCTAATTTTAATCTAAAAAAGAATGAAAGTCTGCACGTTGTAAAGCCGATTTTACATGTTATCTTATTGGAAATGGAAATTATCCCCTGGAGTCGAACCTGGGTCTTTAATCTCGCGTTTGATACATTAAAATGTTTTGTTATTATGTCATAATGCTATGCTGAAAATTTCATCAAATTCGGTTCAGTCGTTTGCAAGATATTAAGCTTCAAAAAGAATTACACACAAATTGACACTGTCTTTTATATAGTTTGGATATAATAAGTACATTAAACATAATAAAGATATTTTTTAGTAAAATAATCTGATATTTTTTTCTCTGTCGTGTATGACAACTTGAAATGTTTTTCAAGGTCCTCAATGCAGTAAATAATAAATGGCTTTTTATTAGTCTTCTTCGATTCATAAAACCATGATATCACTTAGTATATTGCTTGCATAGCTTCATTAACCGCTGGAACTTGATCCTCTACCATTTCCTCTACACTTTCCATGCTGCCCTTCCATGACCTCCCTCACGATGTCTAGGTCCATTTGAGTTTTTGTTATTATAACATCATGGTCAATTTCTGCATATGAATTGATATCTTCATAGCTTTTAAAACTTTATATATCCATCTTGGCTAACCATTCTGTTAGTTAAAATTGACGTCTACTGACTTGGATTTAGAAAATGGCTTGTGCGAACCACACTGAGTAGCTTCTGCTGTTGGATCCCTCCTCACCCAGGTGGTCAAGAGGCTGCCTTTGGTCCTTCACTGTATTGGCGATCAGCAAAAATTAATAATAAAACCTGAATCATGTAATGAGATTTATATTATATTAGTTCTCTTCTTCTCACCCACACATGCAAAAATGTGTTGCACTGACCCTGTGCACATGCATACAGATATTTGTTACTTACTAACTTCCATTACCACTATAACCGAGTGCGTTAATATGTTATAACTGAGGTGAATATATTGCAATATTGTAGAAATGGGGATGGGACCTGAAGAATATGTCATTATATCTGAGTTGTCGTATTAACCGAGGCCATTATAACCGAGTTCTGCTGTATTCTGCATTTCACTAGCTCAATCAGCTGATTGCTGTAATTTTTGCAAAATCGTCAGATAGACATCCCGCAAAACACGCATCGAAAACAAAGAAACATAGAATAAGCAAATTGAAATAATTTTATTTAGTTAATGATTATAGTATGCACAGTTAACAATGTAAGTAATTTAAAATCCATAGAATGACGTGTATGAACTTAATCTTACCTGTTGTGTGTCCTGTTTCCAGATTTGTTTGTTAAATTTTCACGTTATTTCTTCTATTAAACAGTTTTAGAATAAGATAAGAAAGAGAGAACCAAAATCCATATATTTTATAGATCCCTTTTTGTCTGATTTACAAGGATTGGCAGCAGTGGCACTACAGTTTTTTACGCGGCATCAGTTTGGCCATCTTACTGTATGAAGTTGCTGCCATCTCAACTCATTCGCTTTCATTATTGCTGATGTCTCTCTAAGGCATAATGTGGAGCTTATTGAATGTAATACTTATGGGCAAGTCCAAGCGTTTTAAAATTAAAAAAATCCAAGGTATTGGGCTGAACTTTGTGGTAATTGATACTCATATTTCTGAATAAAATAATAGCATTGTTAAATTCCACAATAAAAAATTGTGGAATTTAACAAAGTTATTATTTTCTTCGGAAATAAGTTTTAAAATTGTTAACTAACGATAATTTAATGCTTTCTCATATTTATTTATGGTACTCTAGTTAATACTTTCTCCCTCCTTGGCAATGCATCTTCAGCAATGAATCAATTCACATTTCTCTGTTTGTTACTTACAACAAAGATACTTTAATTGAAATTTAATGTTCAGTTTTGTTTGAAAATGTAATAACAGAAAAAATTGTGAATTTGTTGCCAAAAGTATTTTATCTGTGAAGTATTTAACTTGCCTTTAAATATACAGACATGTATGATGAGTAGAGAGACGGGGGAAAGAACGGAAGAGTTAGAGCCAAACAAAAAATAGATAAATACTTTAAATTTAAATCCCTTCATTCTTGATGGATATTTACACTAGTTGTAGTATATTACTCATAATGAAATGCACTTTTCATGTGCAATGTGAATATCATCGTATGTTTAATGAAGAACCACCGTACAAGAATAACATTCACACGAATCACAGACTCAAATTTTGCGAGCCATAACACTCACTGCACCTTTCTTTGCACTGAGAGCATCATAACTGACACAGTGGTGATTGACCGTGGAGTAACCTTGGCTACTTCCACTGCCCATGAGCAACATACAGGGACAAAACTATGACAGTTGCTCTTTCATTTGGCACCTCTTTCGTGTTTTTACATTGTTTGTTTGCAACATTATAGGCATTTGTAACGTGCACCATGACTTTACGGACACTGTATAGTTAACTTCGGCTTTAAACTCTAATCCGACCCATTGAAGAATTGGCAATCTACAATGCCTGCTGAAGGTAAAAAGGTTAGGCATCACTGGTGCAGTGTATAAGATTGAAATTAAGTCAAACATAAAAATTACAATCATAGGCTGGACTTGAACATTAAACCTACACAGGCTAGAATTCAGAAACTTTCCAAGGGGAGAAGGGGGAGTTGCCCCAATATCTTGTAGAAAAGTGCAACTAGTGTAAATATCCATCAATAATGAAGGGACTTAAATTTAAAGTATTTATCTATTTTTTGTTTGGCTCTAACTCTTCCGTTCTTTCCCCCGTATCTCTACTCATCATACATGTCTGTAAATTTAAAGGCAAGTTAAATACTTCACAGATAAAATACTTTTGGCAACAAATTCACAATTTTTTCTGTTATTACATTTTCAAACAAAACTGAACATTAAATTTCAATTAAAGTATCTTTGTTGTAAGTAACAAACAGAGAAATGTGAATTGATTCATTGCTGAAGATGCATTGCCAAGGAGGTGCCATATAAGTGAAAATCAATTATAAACAAGGCTTTTATGGTTAACATTTCAATATTATGTTTTATCATAAAAATTTACAAATTTATGATGGAAGTTGCCAATTCTTCTGCAGGCCGGATTACATTGTAAATTGGAAGTTACCTATATATTCTGTGGTGCCATTTAAGTGAAAATCAAGTCTAAATGAGGTTTATAGGGTAGACATTCCAAGACTAAAAGTTTTCTTATCAAATTTTTCATAAAAATGCATGAATTTGTGTGAAATTTTATGGATTATTTTTTATCATAGTTTTGTGTATTGCACAAAAGTCCTACACTAATAATTCTTTTGGTTATAGTTATGTCTTTTTCATTTACATTTGATCAAACTCTAGATTGGTTTCCTTTTTCAACACTAGCTGTGAAAAATCCCCCAGTTTGAACAATGTATTACTCAAACCTAGAAATTTAAAATATGGTTAAACATGGATACCTTTAGAAATGTTATTTTTTTGAAATTTTGCAATGCTTACAAAATACCTATTCTTGGTCCATAAATATGCATGATGTGTTGTAACTTCTTTCAGAAAACACTTTCAAAGTAACATGACTAATGAGAAACTACTGTACATAGGTAAGTGTCAAAACAACTTGGAGAACACTATATACTACATAGCATATTTAATGATAGATACCTTGAGCAGCATGCCCAGTTGCCATCAACAACCGTAACTATTACCTCACCTGTGCTCCTTTACCTGCTCCTATAACTTCCCCTTTGCAACTCCACCTCTGAGGTTGTGAAGTCTGATCCATCTAAGCTCCGTGCTTGGTGGCTCATGAATATTGGGGCAGAAAGATCTGAAATGACTATCTGGTGGCAGATGTCTCCATGTAACTGAGATGGAAACAACAGAGCTGAAATTCAGGTGAGATTACTCGGTTATTTACTAAAAACTTCACTGTGCATGCAATTTAAAAGGCAATGTATCAACGCTAGTTTTATTATGTTTTGTGTTTATACTCATATGTTATGCTCACACTTTTATGGATTTCACAAAGACTTTGGCAAGACATCTTAGGTTACATAAATAGGTAAAATAGAAAAATATCAAAGTTAACTGGAAGTCAACTTGGAAATGTTTCCTGTTGCAGAAATGCAATAGGAAGTTAATAATGGCAAGAACTTTAACTCTATGAAAGTTGCATAACATTTTTGTTTTTCTAATTTATATTTTTGTGATTGATTAATATAATTTTGTGTTCTTATGGTAACATTCTCTTCATTTTCAATTAGCTTGTGATGAATTGTATTTTGTACTACTCCAGGGTGTTACTTCATATTTTATTATTCCTTTTTCTCTATTTCACTGACTTGAATAGTACTGTCAATTGTATGAGTTACCTGCCTGACAAATTTCATCTTGAATCACAAAAGTTAAATCATTCAAACAGCTCATCCATTTTGTTAATAATTTAATGAGTAGGAGGGTGTATAACACGTTCGTGGATCTCATGAAGGCATTGGCAGACTATCTAATGTTACATTAATCATACAACTACCATATCTTTTGGGCTATAAGACTTTTATTCCAGAAAATTGGATCCCAAAATTAGCCTGCGCCTTATAGACTGAAGGTAATGTTATTGTTATATTCAGTACTGACGTGTAATGTGTGAGGCCCACTCCAATAGCCTAATTGATAAGACCACAGAGTGCGTGCAAGGCACACTCAGCTATACCAGTTTTAAAGCAATTATTAGGTGTATCACCAGAGTGATAGCAGCAGAACGCCTTATGGGCACATAATGCCTTTCTGTCTGTTGTGACTTTCATCTCCTAAACTACTATATAGGTTTTGATTAAACTACGTACCTAACCACACCTCTACCAAGAGGTGGAGAAGTAGGAGAGCATATAAGGAATAAGAGGGGAGCCACTATAGGCAGAAGAGGGGAAGTTAAAATGGCGGAAGACTCGTTTTCTTAGCACTTTCGAGCAAAACGCGAAATGTCCTAAATTTCCCTGTTTTGACGCGAAAAACTCATACCACTCTGGTTTTTGACCTTGGCTGACTGTTGAGGGACCCCAAAAACACGCTTTCAACTGGTATATGGCCTTCGATTAAAGCACTGATTGCCCGCGAGAGGGCAGACCTGGGACCGAGGATTAATACCGCGGGCATTTCAAATTCTTTACCACCCTATTAACGAACGAATTCCTCCTTAAATAGTGACTTGGTATCAATTACTTCTTTTTCGAGCTATTGTATGACAATTATTGTTCATTTCGGCTTTATTTACTCGAGTGTAACGTTAAAAATTCGTACATATTCTTCATCTTCAGCGCAAACGCTGGAACGAAATAAATATACCTACGTAGCTCGAACACTTAAAAAAAGAAAAGAGATGTTTATTTGCACAAAAATACGTATTTTTGCATAATGAGTAATACAGGAACGGAAAGAGATTGCTACCGCGTATTAACATTCTGCGGCTCACACGCTTTTGTGAATCGTTACGTATTGTTGGAAAGCAGCGACAGCAAACTGCATAAGAGTCTTCGCACAAAGAGCAAGTGGAAATTTGATGGAAACTATGGATTTCTAAAATAAATTTCACTTATACAATAATATTGCGAATGCCCTAGATAACGTTTAATTATAAACTTTAAATGACAGAAGGATAGTTATTCAAACAAGTAAAATTACGGAAAGTTTGATGCATTGAAAATCCCTGCATTCCACTATTTTAATAATCAGCAAGGTAATGTGAACAAGTAAAGCCACTACGAATAAAAATCAACAAGATATGTATGTACATGATAATATACTAATAAAGTATTTCTAAATTTCAGGGCATAAAAAAATTAAGTAAGAAAGTGCTTACTAATTAATATGCATGAGGTTATTAGGTAATATACAAGTATATGCGTATGAATGTATTAAAAAAGATTTATTTTGTTCACAAATTTATATTGATACAAGTGAAATTTAATATATATTTATGTTGTATTACTGTAACTGAAGATTCCATTTGAAAAGGTTAAAATTATTTAACTAATTAATAAGATTATAAATTGATGTAATTTGTAATGTATAGCGTTCTGTCGACAGGCCAATAGCCTGACAGAACGGATCAAGTTAATAAAGAAAAAATAATATAAAAAACTCTAAACAAGCGTTTTCCAACCTGTGGTCCATTTGTGGTCCGCGAAGGATTTGTTGGTGGCCCGCGGATGTTTCCATAATGTACTTTTTTAAGCCGCACCACATATTTAGTTGGTTTTTTTGTGAAACTTAAGCAAGTTTTACAATACCACAGTTATTGAATATTGATATTAATGACGTTTGTAAAACTTTCATATGTCAAAAATTTCTCCCGTACCTACAAATGTTAAAAATAATTCTTGGAATAAAACAAAAAAATAGGTGATCCTCTAACAGACAAAAACGTGCGTAATGTTTTTGAAAATGGTCAAATAAACTACGTATCCAAGTAACCCCTTTTCTTGAACGTAGATGCAGTAAGTAGATTAGTGTAAGAAATGAGATTGTCCGCAGGTCCTGAAAGGGTTGCTGAAGGGGTTCGCGGAGTTCAAAAGATTGGGAAACGCTGCTTTAAACAACGCCTCATACCTATTCATCACACTGAATAACAAACGAGAGTTTTATTTGAAATTCTGGATCCAATATATAGGAAAGATTCAATGCTTGAGTTTCATAGCTTTATATTTATTTGTCGAAGTCGAGAGGTTACTGCATCTGTTCGTCAATAATAATTTCTATTCGTTTTCTGTGGTTAAACAAGACAATCTTCAGACGAATGACCAAGAGTCGTAAATCACGATTTACCGTTAATGTCCGCATATATTTATACTACGGACGTAGTGGAATCAAAATGAAATTGTTTTTAAGAGGGTTTGCAAATAGAAATTTAGCCCCTATTTCTAACTTGACCATATATAGGTATCTATACCATGATTTATCTTTTTTCGGTTTATGCGTCATCTCATATATACCTGATATATTTTATTTAGTATATATTTTTACATTTACGTGAATAGCCTGCAAGCTGCCAGAAGCGTTTGGCAGGGGGTGTCACAGCACCAACTGAGCTCTAATGCCTCTGTTGGATTGTCTTATCGCATCTGGGAAAATTATCTGTAGTATTTCTCTGTTCTAGCGATTGTTTCGACATTTTCTCGTACGCTCTGATCTAACATTACGTTCACTAACACCGATAGGTACAACTATGCCGCGTACGTCTTCAACGAATTCGGAGCTTTTAAACTTTCAAATAATTTCCTTTTCTATTCAATTTTTCTACTCTTCAACGTCTGCCATTTCAGGCCCCTCAAGATCTCTGATACACTCGCATCATACCGATATTCTCCCTTTACAAATCTAGCCGCTCTACGCTGAACCATTTCGAGCTCCCTACTTAGCCCCCCCCCTCGAAAGGGTTCCAGACGGCGCTACAGTATTCCACGACGCGTCGTGGAATAATGTAGCGACGGGTCGTATTAGGGAAAAGTATGCGATTTCCCTCACATTCGTGGGGCATCCCCGCAAGACTATATGAAAGCCCTTGATGCTATGACGGTTTTGATATGCTCCCTACTAGATCGGTAGGCGGAAAATTCCTTACGCGCTTCGTCTCTTGCAGACTTTCGACTGTTTCTGTATATTAAATGTTCGCGTGATCCCTACCAACTTGTTTGAGGTGCTTTATGCGCGTGTGATGCCGTCTTTGTTACTTGAGCAAGGCGCGGAGCTTCGGTTTCATCCACCGCGGATCCTTGCGATCACGATATGGTGTGGTTGGGACATACGTTTTTAGCCCTTCGCGAATGATGCGCAAAATTTCCGTCCAAGAATCATCTACGCTATTATTATTCGCAAAATTGATAAATGTCGTTATTTGATTTAGGTAGTATAAGATAAGTTTTGAAACCTGGGAGATCCGCTTTACTGAAAATATAGACTAATCGCGTTGGCTTATCTATTGTCGCAGAGCTATATTTGAAGTCCGCAATTACTATTTTATGGTTACTTATGCCATCGTCGATATGTAGGTTTCTAGTCAATAGCGGGTTGGTCGTGGCTAGCAGATCTAATATGTTTCCGTTGTTATCTTATCGCGTCGGCTCGTTGACGATTTGTTCTAGCGAGTTTAGGGTAAACGCTTAAGTTATTTCACGACAAGTTTCTGTATTTTTCCCGCCACTAACATAGATTACGGATTTCCAATCGATCGATGGAAGATTAAAATCTCCAAGAATAATTACTGGATCGTTCTTTCTCCTGGCCATCACCTGCAATGTACATACAACTGAGTTCTCTAATATTCTCGACTCCTGAGTCAGGTAGGCGGTAAAATAAGCAAAAAAATAACTTTTTACCATTTCTCTTACGAACTGAGCACCATATCATTTCGCAGTGTTCGCTGACGTTAAACTCCTCTAGTTGGCTTGATGTACTCTTTCTGACTGCGATGAAAACTCCACCTCCGACTCTTTCCCTCCTGTATTTGCGATATATCACGTAATCTGGTGGGAAAATCTCGTTAGAATTAATCTCGTCTGACAACCAGCTCTCTGTTCCCAATACGACGTCTGCACAATGGCTTTTAACTAAGCGACAAAAATCAGCCTGTTTCCTTCGAATGATTTGGCAGTTCATAATAATAATTTTCATTGTGTTTTCTACGGGTATTTTCGTTTCGGTTTCCTTACTACCGCTGTTATCGGTCTTAGTTCCCTTACTAGCGATATTCCCCGCCACTTGATCTAGCGATTTTATTTCTCTTCCTCTCGATCTACCGCTATTCGTGGAATCCCTAAAGTTAATATTGGGGGACTCTAATCTAACCGATATATTGAGTTTTTTCCCGTCTAACCTAAAAAAAATCCTAGCGTGTTCGAAAACCCTACGGGCTACCGCATCCGCTGTCTCAGCAGTATAGTGCACCCCAGAACCGTTTAGGGATACCCTACATGAGTCCAGCACCGGCCTCAGGTCAACGAAGTCCACTCCATTGCCCCTACAGAAGTTCCACAGCGTATGGTTCAGCCCCACCACACGGCTCCAAACCATTGAACCGCAGTCCGTCCGAGGGACAATGCTGCAGATGGTAAGCCGCACATCAGAACCCGACACCTCTCGGACACGAGCAACCTCAGCAGCCAAGTTCTTAAAAGAACTTAAAACATCCTCGGACCAGCGCATCATTAGTTCCAACATGGACCACCACCCGCAACGATGAGCAACCCATGCCCAACACTGACACCCTGACCTTCTTCGTCACCTGGGGCACCGTACCTCCTGGTATACACCTGGATAACACCCGCTCATGAACACCCTCTCATGAACACCCTCCGGCTGGCCCGTGATCGTATAGGCGCCACCACACGCCGGACATTGGAGTTCCCTAACACTATACCCGTTTTCTACTCTTATGAAGCTTGGCCGTGGCGCAGCGAATAGCCAGTCAGGGCGTTTTCCCCTTCCACCACCATTTGAAGTTTTCGAGAGGCGCGGGAAAGTAGTACGCTCTTGCCCGATATCCGCTCTTGAAGAAAGTCGCATGCGAACGCTAAGGCGTAAACGCGGTAGATCTGGCAACACAGTCGAGCTCGGAGCGATGTGAACAGCACGATGGCGAGAGACCGACTGACTTTCTCCCCTCCCCATCGACAGTCTCTCGAGCTTTCATTGGCTGCAGCAGTAAGCATACAACTAGGATTTTCAAGGTCAAGCTTCGTAAGAGTAGAAAACGGGTATAACAGCCCCCTCTTTCCCCCCGAGCTCCCCTTGGGCCCGGTTCCAACCAAGGAGATGGGAGCGGGTGCGGGCGCAACGGCTTCGGAGTAGTCCTCCTACAACACCGCAAACCTATTACTAACAGGAAGAGAGTCCACTGAAGTGTTCCCAGCTCCCTGCCTCCGCATCACCACCCCACGATCCCCCCCAGTGGACACCACTGTCCACTCGTCGGGTTTCCCGGCAGGAGCACCCTCAGCCCGCGATGAAGAGTCACGGACAACCCCGATCGCTCTACTGACTTCCGCACCCGGGCGAACCCGAGTCGCCAATTTGGCGCGGTTCGCCTTCAGGGAAGACCCCGTACCCCTCACACGCACTAAAGCCGCCTCGGACTTTTCCACCCTCTGAAGGAGATCCGCAACCACCCTCTCAAGCTCTATGATTCGAGACCTCATGGCCTCCAAACCAGCGTCGCGCAAAAAGGAGGAAACGGGAGTCCTTGGAGTAGTCATCCTAAACTAAATTAATATGTACTAGCTAAAATATAACTTAAAGTACGCGGCTAATTTACTCGTGGACTGACGAGGTGGACAAAGACGGCATCACGCGCGCATAAAGCACCTCAAACAAGTTGATAGGGATCACGCGAACGAGTATTTAATATACAGAAATAGTCGTAAATCTGCAAGAGACGAAGCGCGCAAGGAATTTGACGCCTACCGATCCACGACACTCTCGGATTCACTCAAAAACGACTCGAAAGAATTTTGGTCGTACGTGCGAGAAATTCGAGGAGGTCAGTCCACAGTACCTCTTCTACGTACAGACAACGGTGAAAGTGTACACGATTCTTTTACTAAGGCTAGTATGTTAAATCGGTTCTTCGAAAATTGCTTCACAATAGACAGCGGTGATTCCACTGAGTTCCCTACTCGTATACACATAGAAATATCCGAAAGCGGTATCGTTAAATTACTAAGTCAGGTCCGTAAAAGAAAATCGCCAGGGCCTGAAGCCATACCTGCATTCATTATAAACTCGTTAGCAAACGAATTAGCTCCGTACCTTAAGATCGTATTCACAAAGTCTTTAGATGAGGGAATAGTTCCTTTGATATGGAAAACAGCCCACGTTACACCAATACATAAAACGGGAAGTAAATTAAAAGTGCAGAACTACCGCCCTATATCGTTGACGTCAATCTTCTGTAAGGTTTTTGAGCACATTATCGGTAGCTCAATAATGCGATTTCTCGAAAGCAAAGAAGCGCTTAATAGAAACCAGCATGGTTTGCGGCGAGGTAGGTCATGCGAGACTCAGTTAGCTGTACTCACACATGATATTGTGAAAGCAGCGGATAAAGGAATAGGAGTTGATGCAGTATTTTTAGACTTTAGGAAAGCCTTCGACACCGTTTCTCACGTGAAAATAGTTCAAAAATTAAGGGCTTATTCAATTAACGAGAAAATTGTAAATTGGATCGGCTGATTCCTTTCCGATAGAACCCAGAGAGTAGTTCTCGATGGAGTTGCATCAGACGTCGTCAAAGTGACTTCCGGCATACCTCAGGGAAGTGTAATCGGACCTCTGTTATTCTTGATATACATAAATGATTTAGCGGATAATATAAAGTGTAAAGTTAGACTCTTTGCGGATGACACACTTATGTATGGAGAAATCAATACAATACAAGACCAGGAGAATTTGCAAAGGGACCTTCAGGCTATTACGAAATGGTGTAAGGATTGGCAACTCGACCTGAATATAGAGAAATGTGCCTCAATGAATTTCACCCGCTCCATGAATTTCAACCGTTACCCGTACCAAATATCTGAATTAAAGCTAAAATACATCAATAGCTACAAATACCTAGGAGTAACTCTCAGTAGCAATCGGTCTAGTAGAGAGCATATCAAAACCGTTATAGCATCGGCAAACAGAGTTCAAGGGCTTTCCTCTAGAGTCCTGCAGGGATGCCCCTCGAATGTGAAGGAAATCGCATACTTTTCTCTAATCCGACCCGTAGTGTAATACTGTTGCGCCGTCTGGGACCCTTTCGAGGAGGGCCTAACTGGGGAGCTCGAAATGGTTCAGCGTAGAGCGGCTAGATTTGTAAAGGGAGAATATCGGTATGATGCGAGTGTATCAGAGATATTGAGGGATCTGAAATGACAGACGTTGAAGGGTAGAAGAATTGAATAGAAAAGGAAACTATTTGAAAAATTCGAAAGCTCCGAATTCGTTGAAGACGTACGCGGCATAGTCGTCCCCATCGGTGTTAGTGAACGTAATGTTAGATCAGAGTGCAGGAGAAAATATGTCGAAACAATCGCTAGAACAGAGAAATACTACAGATCCTTTTTCTCAGACACGATAAGACAGTCCAACAGAGAAATTAGTTAGTTCACTTGGTGTTGTGACACCCCCTGCCAAACGCTCTGGCGGCCTTCAGGGTATTGATGTAAATGTAAATAATAATTTCTTTTCAGTTCCTGTGGTTATACAAGAAAATCAGAGGAATGACTAAGTGTCGTAACCTTCGTTTTATTATTATTGTCCCCTTATATTTATGTAACGGAATAATTGGAATCAAAATGAGAGAAACGGCTTTTACGATGGTTTGCGTATAGAAATTTAGCCCCTATTTCTGACTTAACCAAATATATTTATCCCCTGATTTATCCTTGTTGGGTTTGTGCGTCATCCCATATATACCTTATATAATTTATTTCATATAAACCTTGCTTAATAACACACATTTATACACGTTTATCAATGGATTACAACTAATAGCCAGATGAAGCCTGCCCCTCAGAAGCTTCCTCCCGAGTGCGGTGGCAAACGCCTATGACCAGGCCCGGTGTGATGAGGGATGCAGCAAATGCTACGCATCGGGTCCCCCAAATCGTTTTGTCCTATCCCTAATCGTCGACGATAGTCGACAAAATATATTTATTTCTAATTAATATAGATACATATCCCGGATATAACCATCAGGTGCGAATGGGAAAATCAGTATTCGTGCAGGCCTCTAGGTTCAGTCTACTGCGGCGGCACTGGGCTTTCATTCCTTCTTCCCCACGGTGGAGTTTTCCGCTCTCTTCCCGACCTATCCATCCCCCAAAACCTACATCTTAACACCCTTCCCCATCTCCTTTGTTTCCACATGTTGCCACAAATCCTGAAATTGCAACTACTCCGGCCCCTGCGTGTGAGAAGAAAATGAGGGTGTGGGAAGGAGATTTTGATCCTCTGTGGGTGCTCGAGACCACGGAAAGCAATTCTCTTTCCCAATATCAAGATGAAACCACTCGGCTGCTCAGATCACACAAAAAATAAATTTTGTTCCCCTTACTAATCCCCAGTGGCGGATTATCGCACAGGCGCATGAGGCGCTCGCCTGGGGCCTCGACACTCATGGGGGCCTCAAAACAGTCAAAATTCGATATTTTTTTTCAATATTTTATTTAGAAAAATATTTCACAACTAGAGTATAGCCCGTCAAAAATGACGGGAATAATGATTCGATCGTACAAGCTATTAATGGAGATCAGAAACATAAATTGTATTGAAAGTCATTTCCCTCTCCTTCATTTCCCTCTCCTTCATTCCCCCTCTCCCACTCTCTTCCCCTCTCCCTACCTCTACCTCCCTCTCCTTCCCTCTCTCACCCTCCCTCCCTTTGTCTCCTCCCTCCCTCTCTCTAGCATTAAAAGCAATCAAAGCACGTTTACACCCATAAGGATTGAAATAACAACATGATATCGATGCCTAACAATGGAATTGGTAGTCAAGGCAACGTCCCCTTAAAATAGCTAGATTTCCTCAAACTGTGTGAATTAAACGTTTAAATTGAGCGATTTCGAAACGTAGGCGGAAAACTACGAAGAGAATAAGAACCTTTATAATGTTTTCTTCAAAATGGTTTACATCTCATGTTCGTATGTTAATTCTTTCTAATTTTAATCTAAAAAGGAATGAAAGCCTGCGCGTCGAAAAGTTCATTTTTACGTGAAATTATCCCCTGGAGTCGAACTCGAGTATTTGATCTCGAGTTTGATACATTAAAACATTTTTTTATTATATCATAATGCTATCCTGAAAATTTCATCAAATTCGGTACAGTCCTTTGCGAGATATTAAGCTTCAAAGAGCGTTATTGACAGAGTGACTCGAGCAAATTATAAGGTAAGATATGTATAATCCAGCAAACTTAACCATTATTCTGGTCGTGGGGCGGAGAAGGGAGTGAGGTACTCGCATAGAGTAGAAGCCCGCAAATCATACGTGGCGTCTTAGGGGCTTAATTAGGCTTAATTTTATTCTTCTAATGTAAGCCGTTTTAACACATTCAATATCTTCTTGGTTTTTTAGATCCATCCCCAATGACCAACCGAAATTTCACTGTTTTTTTAAATATCGTTTTTCGGGAAAAATTCGCACTAAATACAAACTAACCGATGAGCAAACTGACAAAAACTAAACTGAGGAGCCAATGTGCGAAGCCGTCGCTTAACGGTACGGTTAGGAGCCGTCCATATATTACGTAAGACGTTTGGGGGGAGGGGGGGTGCGGATGAGTCTTACGTTGTCTTACAAGGGGGGAGGAAGGGTCTACGATTGGTCTTACGTAAGATTTTACTTTAGCGAAAACGCAGTTTGCGTCCCAGAACAGTACTCTGAATGAAACGCATTTAACACCGCTAATGCGGCGCTCCAGCGATAGCAGGACTCAGTGTCAGTCGAAGCGGGCGCCGATGCTCTGCCACATGGGGGCGCTGCACTTTTATTGCTGAGCTTTCTTGTACCCCCAACCCGCTCCCTGAGTCCCACTCTGCATGACGCACGTGCTGCAAGTTCCAACCTGACGCGAGCCGCTACCGGCAGACAGGAGTGCTGCGCGAGGGTACCGCCGGTTTAAATGACTTACTTTCGCTCGAATGATGGGGTCTAGAGCAGATCTCTATAAAAGGCTCTTTGAAGCTTTCAAGAATTGCTACCCAAGCAAAACTCCACAACAAGCCCAGGAGGAGGCAAATGTCATCTGGCGAAGAGCTAAAACTGAATTTGGGAAGGATGGTATGGCATTTGAAAAACACATTGACAGTAAAATTCAGCAACTGAATCAAGAAGCTACGAAGAGAAAAGCTACTCTCAAGAGCTTTTTTGTGAAGGTAAGCATTGCGGATGACACATTTCAGACATATTTTGCAATTACAGCCTGTCTCTGCATGCACGAATGTCTCGTAGAATGCCCCTCCGCATGTCTGGCCCATGTTTATTAGTTTTATTAGATGTCTAGGGGGCTCACCACAACAGGGGTGCCAATACGTCGACATGTCTTTATCTTTGTTTCGATGCTCCAAAATCTATGGAAGGTTTTTATTACCTATTTTTTATGTTTTGAAAAAAGTTTTCCTTTATGTGACTGTTAGCCAAGTACGGCTTCTCACTGAAATAATAAACATTTGTTTATAAATAATAGGGGAATTATTTACTAGACCATCTGACTACCACCCCTGAAAATTATCAAATACTCATTCGAAGTGAAACATCAGTAGTGGTGAGCTCGCGAGTGAAAAAAACCTCAGATTTCGTACGTAAGATTTAGGAGGGGGGGGTCCCATTGGTTCTTATGTTTTCTTACATGGGGGAGAGGGGGGGTCAAAAAGTGGCCTAAAACGTCTTACGTAATATATGGACGGTCCCTTATTACGGAGCGCGAGATGCGTCGACTACGCGTCGACGCCGGTCGTCTGCGCGCGGTAGCAACCGTCGGTGGTGGTGGTGATATTAGGAACTAAGATCCCCCTCCTATCCCCGACCTCCCCTCTCGCATTCCCCCCTCGCCCTCTCCTCTCGCCGTTAGACGCAAGTAAAAACCATTGAAAACTGGCTGGAACCAAAGCTGGAACCAAAGTAGAAGGAGCCGGAACGAAACTATTTCATGTGCGAACCCGATCCGGAACGGTTCAGTTTCGTTCCATCGACATTTCGTTCCGAAGATTTCGTTCCTCTTTCGTTCCGGTTCCACTTTCGTTCCACGACTTTGGTTCCTTTTTCGGTTTGGTTCCTCTGAACCGTTCCTTGAACCGAAACCTATCTGGAACCGTTCCTCTTTAGTGGGTTCGGTTTCGTTTAACAACCCTGGTAAAAACCATTGAAAACTGGCTGGAACCAAAGTAGAAGGAGCCGGAACGAAACTATTTCATGTGCGAACCCGATCCGGAACGGTTCAGTTTCGTTCCATCGATTCGTTCCGAAGATTTCGTTCCGGTTCCACTTTCGTTCCACGACTTTGGTTTCTCTTTCGGTTTGGTTCCTGTGAACCGTTCCTTGAACCGAAACCTATCTGGAACCGTTCCTCGTCAATGGGTTCGGTTTCGTTTAACAAACCTGGTATAATCTACTACTTTCGTACACATCTCGTGTTTTTACTTAAGTTTGTCACAATGTAACATCCCTTGCGTAATTCGAAAACACATCTCACAGTTATAATTCAGTTTTTGTTTATTTTTCAATATGTGCAAGTTTATATAATAAATATTAAAATTTATATTTATGAATTTCTGTAATTCAATTTATTTAACCTACTGCATACATTTTTTTCATTCGTATGTTGTAAAATGTTTTATAGATATGTGCAAGTTTATGTAATAAATATTAAAATTTATATTTATGAATTTCTGTAATTCAATTTATTTAACCTGCTGCATACATTTTTTTCATTCGTAAGTTTTAAATTTTTTTGTAGATTAAGTACCCCCCCCCCCCCCCCCCCCACTCCTGGTCAGTTGTGGGCTTCCCGAATTTTTTTCGCCTGAGGCCTTCAGATGCCTTAATCCGCCACTGCTAATTCATTCCTTTTTCGCGAAGGCCATCTTGGGCTCGAGCGCTCCACCGGAATTTCAGTGAACTACTAGTCTCGAACGAACTGTCAAGCGATATGGCAACAGTGATAGTAGAGGAGGGGGTGAAGGCTCTTTTTCCTCTCCCTCCCCCCCTTAGAGAAGGGTTTACGGTTCTTTCCTAGATCGGATATTTTCCCTCAAGATAATGGTTTTGAATTCAGTAGCGCTTACTTTCCCCATTGCGGTAACACGTGAATGAGTGTCAGATATAATTCTTTTCATTTCAAAATTAGTTAGAATCGAGACACGAACTCCGGAGTTTAACATACGGCCGTCAAAAAGAACGATGTTTATTTTTCCATTCAAGATTAAATTAATTAAATTCCGAGTTAGCATAAATATTTATTAGGAATCGAAAGGAATAAACATTTCAACGCCTTAACAATGAAAAATGTTTAGTTGCGACTACTTCACGTAATTGAACTAATAAAACAAATAAAGTAAAAATATACGCTTTTTATCTTTTTTCAATAAATCACCTTTTCTACACCAAGAATCCAACTCGATATTAGGGATTAAAATGAATTCAACACGATTAATTTGCACCACATATTTAATTTGTCACTAGAAAAAATCCATTTAGCTAATTATTGTGCTATTAAATGTCACAGAGCAAAAGGCTCTAAAATATTAATACATTGCCGAAATTTTTCTCGATAATTTAAATTGCGTATTTTTATTATATCTTTAAATTATCGGCATACTTGAAGATTACAAAGGAAAGCCGACATCTTTGCAGGTGTCGTCTATGCATGTCAGAGGAAGCCGACAGTATTAAGACGCGTATAAAAAGGCTCAAGATAAATTCATATACCAAATTTGTAAATCATTTTCAAAATTAACTCTTTTTGCTATATGCGATTAATTTATGTGATATTTTAATGTTCTGGATTTATATTTTATTCAATTGTAATCTTATATTACTGTAACGAAATTCAACACTGGGAAATAATTCTTATGAAACCAAACATCCATCGGGTTCGAATAATGGATCGAGCGGACTCGGCTTTCTGTAGAAATTTTTAACAACTTGTTCTAAAATTGCTTCAAAATTTAACAACCGGTTCGCGCGAACCGGCTGCAGCTCACCGCTGGATATAACCCCTTCATAATAAAAGTGACTAAACTTCATGATTACCCGATATTCTTCCGCTATCTTTTCCTGTGTTATACTTTGGGAAAATAAAATCCGTCCTAAGTGGGATAGCAAACCTATTGCACGCAAGACAATTGAGGAGAAAAAACTTTTTATATTATGATATAATCATAGTTAAATCATAAAATTATTTAATTTGGATATATTTAAATTGACACATAAGCTAGTAATTTTGTTTCGAATGGAGTAAGTTAGAGAACTTAAATTTCCAAGTTTCCAATCATATTGAGTTGAACTTTATTTTAATAACTCAAATTAAGATTAACTTATTTAATAGAAAAATGCATCCAAACGCATGTTTAACATAATTATATTGCCAAGAAAATGAGCAACCATGCCCTCAGCAGGATTCCTTCTTTCGCAGCGTATTAATTCTCGAGCGTTTTCTCTCGCTGTCTATACACCTACCGCGTTCTCTCCTTTCATACTCTCATACATTCTTCTTTCGTATGTGATACTTTTCAATCCTTCCTACATTCCTCCAGCAGTTTCTTCTTCCGTTTCAATAAATCCCACAAAATATCAGTAGCGTAGATTTATTATTACAGTTTACAGATTTAAAAAAATCCTAAAACAAAATTGACATCAAATTTTTCATACAAATTGTGTACGCATTCCGATATTCTTTTACTGATTACAGCGCTAATACAGGCAGAAATAGGAAACTTACGTTGTATTTGACCAGCCCTGCGCATCTTACTCTTGTGGGAAATAGGTTCAAGTTACGACTACATTTGTTCATAGATGGCACCACCGTCGCACCAAGCGCGCGCGTTTAAAATATCAGGTTATTTATTCCTCGTAAAATGCTTAATATATATGATCGCAAAATTTTAAATAGAAATATAAAATTGAAAAAACAACAAAATTATTGTAAGTTATTGATATTGCTTTATTTAAGCTTCGTTAGATGTACACATAACAAGTAAATGCCGTATTTTAAGTGAGAAACAATTCTGTAGCATTTCAGCTGAGATTGCAAACAGGTTTTTGCAAACATCACAAATTATTTGCGATATACACTCAGAAAGATGGCACAGTTACATTACAAAGTAGTACCAGATGAAAACAAACAGTTGCCAAATCTCAATTCAAACATTAGCAATTCAACAGAGATCACACATGGATTATAACCTACAGATACAAAGTCACAAAGTTCTTTCAAGGTTTCTGTTCTGGCCGTGAATACAGAAAAACGATTATAAATTGTAACCAAATTTGATTCAATATCAATTAGCCAGGAATCCCTTGCATGCTGAACACAATTATGTAAGATATACGGGCAGGGCATTTTATTCCAAGTAATTCCCCAACTTCCGCAGACAAGAGTACATAAACATTGCTCTGTCCATTTCCATCAACATAACCAAAATTGGAGTTGCAGTTATCCCCTCCAAATGCGATACACTCTTCTGGCCAATCATATGTTTTTAAAACAAGGTGACTTATAGTCCCCTCTGATTCATTTTAAACATTTCAATTCAACTAGCTTGTGTGAGTCCTTAAACATGACGATCAAAATACTGTACGAGTATTCGAAAAATTTTTCGTGATAAATTATTGCTACCATCAGTGGAGATCCTGATGTACATATTCAAGTTTAATTTTTATTAAAGGTAGAGAATGTGAAGCTAATACCTTGTCAACTATTGCTTATGTCTTAGCTGTGGCTGGTGAAATTTTAGTAGCCATCTTTGAATCCGCAAATAATCTTATTTGTGCAAATCACTGATCGATAACTCAAAGTGATGTCAAACTGAATGAAAGCCTAAAGTTACAAGCAGAAACAATTTCAGCCTACTTTCTATTTTTAGTAATAGCATCATTTGTAATTTTTCCTCATGTAGTGCCAGAATTACTGTTTCTCATATGCTTGGCTGAATTTAAATGCTACTCCAAACCTAATTTTCCCTTTTCCACTACATATATTGATTTTACAAGTATTGCTTTTGTCACCATCTTTGTGAATCGGTGTAATGTAAGCAATTTTAAAGAGGTCAGAAAAAACGCCACTGCTAAAAGATTTTTAAATAGTATAAACAGTGGGTAAACCAGTGATTGACTGCACTTTTTAAATAAAAAAGGGAGAGAGTTCATCTGGGCCAGTACACTTTGTAACATTTGTAGACAATAATTTCCATAGTACATCCTCAGTTGAAACTGTCATTTTGCCAAAGGAAAACGTGTAATTTATGTCAAAGGCAGGCTTTGTGTCAGGTATCACAGTACTGTGGACCTTAGAAAAGTTCCTTACAAAGAGGTTTGAAATATCGTGGTCATTATTTGCAACATGTTCTTCATAATAATACATTATGCTTGGTATTCTATCCAATTTTTGATGATTTTTAACATGTCTCCAGAAATACTTTAAGTTATAGGGAATATTTGTTTCCATGTTATTTATATTGTTTTTGCAACATGAACCAGAATGTTTTTTGCATTCACCTCGGATTTTAGAAAAATTATGATAATCATCACTACTCCCAGTAATTTTGAAAATTTTATGGTAATGTTTCTTGAGTTTGATACATTCCTTTAATTCAACACTAAACCATTTAGGATAAGATGATGTTTTGATTGTTAAGGTAGGAGTACACAGTTCTATAGCTTCATAAAGAATAGAGTAGAAAATTGATAGAGCATTATTAATCTCCAAATTGCACAATATTCCTAGCCAGTTTAAAGTATCTAAGTAGTTAGTCAATGTAGTATAATGACAGTTTCTATAATCATAAATAGTAAATTGATAATTGTTATAATCTAGTTCTTTGGCCAACTTTACACTGTAATGAATATCAAGGTGATGATTAACACATTTTTAAATAGGATATGGATCCTTTTTGGAAGTTACTTGCCCTGAATTAGAAAAAGCTAGATCTAATAGTAAATTGTACAAATAGTACTCATCTGCTTAAGACCCAGTAATGTAAAACTTTCATTTATAATTCTTGCTTGAGTGGTGAAAGACATGCTATCACAGTCAGTGTTCCAACAGGGATCAAGTAAATTGTAGTCCCCAGTACAATAATATCAAAAAATTGTTATTATTCACAATATCTTCAACCACTTCACAATGAGATAAGTACTTATCAATGGCAGAGGCTGGGGGGATATACACTGCCCCAATTAAAACCTTTGCCTCTTGACTACAAATGTTTACAAAAATGTTCTACATTAATAATTTGACTTATAACCTTTACAGATTGCAATTTTGTTTTAATAGCAATTAAAACCCCACCACTACGAACTTTATTAGAAGTAATTACACTGCGATCATGTCTATAAATGTGTAAATGAGGTAAGTCCAATTCAGAGTTATGTCTTCAGTGAGCCTAGTCTCAGTGAGTACGATAACGTCATAGTCAGCGGTAGAAATAGTTAGTTTAAGTTGCTCTAATTTTGTCCTTAATCCCCTTACGTTCTGATAATAGATTGAAAGCGTTGTTAAGGACATAAGTCTTTTGACACTTTTTGCTTTTTTACTGTTAGGAGTGACAATACTACTTGATATGCTACTCCTTTACATTCAAAGGAGGAATAGTGGCCTTATGTTTTTATATAAATTGTTAAATAACCATATTAAAAGCCCAGAATTACTTAATTTAATAAACCTCAGAGTGCCTTTAATGTATACAAGGTTAGATATGACTTTTCATATACCATATATGGACAAATTATATGTGCATTTTACCTTTGTATACTATGATGAGAGACTACAACCTTATAAGTCATAAAGTTGATATATTCAATGAATCACTGCAATCATTTAAAACTAAGCTTCAATGCCTAACTTAAATGTGGTAGAAATTTATGCCAACTTATGTCTATTTTAATTCAGGTAAATTTTTATTAAGTACCATGAATCTGATATAATTTTACTTTATGCCTTAGAATATTTATTTATTTATCATTTTTAAAGTTTACCCAACAAAATAATTACAGGATAAACTGGTTTACATTTTAATAAATACACTTGATTCTAATTATCTTGATATCAAGATGGCAAATTATATATGTAACGAAAAAGCAATACAAAAGCATATACATTCACAAGCATAAAATATTCATTATTCAATACAATGATATATATATATTACCATACACGACCTATGAACTATTTATAAATAAGGCAAGTAACAATGGTAGTTATACAATTGTAGTTATGTATTACCAATAACAACGAATGAAATATATTTATAAAAGAAGTGAGGCAGATAACAATCATATATTCCTTCATTTTCAAGATATGTACATAATTTCAAACAATGGTGAAATTATAAATTCATACATATCTTTTATTGAGTACCCCAATAAAGCCGATAATTATGTTATATACTCAGACTTTCTGATAAAAATGTCTAGATTAGAGAAGTACTTATTATAACTAGCACATATCCTCGTTAATGTTGAGTTCATACAAAGGTTTGTACGATATTGTTATATTGTCAGATGGATTTTGAGTATAATTTTTATAGGATTTGTGATTTTTATGTGCGATAGTATAATTTTTCTTACTCTTGTGCTTTAATGGTTTATATTGTATTAGAACGCACGTTTAAATATTTTGGCTTATTTTTAATACATTTCTGATTGTATTTTTAGGAAAAGGCCTTGTCCCGTAAATAGAGTATTATTATTATCAGTGTAAAATTCATAATAGAGAGGAGTTTACCTTTATAAAATATACGATAATATTACAATAATAAAATTTTATAAATTTCTATAAATTGATGCAAAGGATGATTCGAATATACTTATGTGACAGGCATTAGCTGTAATAATGGGAGATACAAATGGAGAAAGACGGTCGGACAATTGTAAAATTAGATAAAGGATTTGTTGGAAATTGACGCACGAATGCTTTTTTTGAAAATATATTACGTGAGTTTTTGGATTTCAAATAGGAAATGAGGTGGAAGTTTACCGTGAAGAAGGAATCACCCGAGTTTTTTATGGTTCTTAAGTTCTTATGAAGGTTAATTCACTTACTAAATAGAGTATCTTAGTTAGGACAATTACAAGTGTATTTTTCTACCTGTTCCGGACATCTGTGTTTGTAAATCAGTAGGTTCCTACGGTAGGTACCTACATTTCAAATTTATACGAATATTTTATCGGTATCAATTGAATATACCACAGGTTTCCAAAGTACATGGATAAGATAAAAACCTGAAAGTATTTTCCGGAGTATAATTGCTATTCTTATAATTACACTCGTGAATAGTTTTTAATAACTAATAATTGTTTCCGCATAATTTGTAAATGCCGCCGAAACTACCCATGTAATTGTTTATGAAGACGTCCTACAGAAAAATAAATGTTACAAAAAAACGCATACGTATTTGGACCAAAAATTCGTTATTAATTAATTAATTACATTGTCGGTTATTAAGCAATCTGAAAATATATTTTAATGCCTTATTTTTACCCCTCTCCATGACGAATCCAAATTTAGGTTTGCAAAGCAAAAGTTTAATGCCAATAAATTTGATTTACTGCAAGTAATTTATAACATTTAAGCAAATTTTATCGATGCTACAATAAGTTATAATTGTGTTCCTACTAAAATGAGAAATCAAGATATAAAAAGGAATTGTTTATTTTTTGTGGTTTTTTTGTCGAAATTGTAAATATCCAGGTTTATAAGGGGAAATGTTGGTTAGCCTGCGCGCCTGCGCGTTACTTCTGGTTACTTCGTAGAAATCTTAAAATGGCTGACGGGGTTGTCTGTTATGTGCGTAATACAGTTCGAAATTTATTTTGTTTCCATCAGACCTTTTTAGAAGGAAAAAACTAGACCTTTTTATTGTATTCGAAATTTAATGTTGATAGTTATGATCGTGATATATGTTTGGCCGTGTGTTCTTCGAAAACTGGTCCACGTGATAATCATTTTGACAGCAGAGTTTTAATACTTTTGGTTATTTTATGTGTTTACACCAGAACTTTTTACAAGTAAAAAACTAATCCTTTTTATTGTATTCGAAATTTAATGTCGATAGTTTTGATCTTGACAAAATTTTGGCCGTTTATTCTTCGAAAACAGTGGTGCATGTGACTCATTTTGACAGCAGTTTTTAATTATGTACTTTTAGTTTGATTTGTGTACGTTGTAAGACACTTTAAGCGAAGTGAAGTATTATCTAAAGTTTTTTATAGTTTCAATGTGTGTAATCTTCACATTGCTTACTGGACATTAATTAACTTCTCTTAATAGTACTATTTCTTATTTTGTAAATCAATGATATGTGAATTTGTATATGTAATTATTCAGTATGCCCTGCTTTGCCACTTAATTGTAATTTATGGTGATGTTTTGATGTATTATTGTTTTTCGTTAGTCCACTCGTGCTGTTATATTGTTTTACTTTGTATTTTCTTTTGTGATTGAGTTTGTCTTATTGATTTGCCATGTAACTTTGATCTTCTGGAAAATAAATGTACTGTTATTATTGTGTGATACAGCTGTCCTGGTCAATCTCCTCGAGGATTTATATCTACAAAGGTAAGGAAATCTTAAATAACTTCTCTGTTCATCTTTGATTTATAGTTGAAATATCTTTACCGTATATATATGTATATAGGAAATGTTATATTTATCATATTTATGTATAATGGAGTAATTATTTTTATAAATTAGTCCTTATGTATAACATTTTGTTACTGCATAACATGTTTAATGAGTGATTTTATCGTTGTAAAGTATCATTTTCTGTGAAGAGTTGGTAAAATATTTTGCAAGGACGGATTTGTTTATGGGCAAATATAGCCAAGATATGGCGTTACACTCTTAACGTAGGATTAATTAAGGGTTTGTTATCAATATATATTGTGTTTTGAACGTAAAAATTATAGTTTACCTCATAAAATGAGAATCTGTGTTTTTAAAAACGTATGAATAATACATTATTAGCCGGTTTCCATTACTTTATAAACTTCAAATCAAAAGTTATTGTTAAGGTTTTGTAGAATTTTTATCCTTTGGGTGCGAGATTTCTGAGTTGGTTCTGTCGTTGTTTCAGATGCGAGCCTCCGAAGAATGAAGTCTGAAAACGCAGCCAGCATGGTAGATCTTCCACAGGCCAGCTCTGCTTTGCGATGTCAAGAAAGATGATGGGTGAGTGTGATTGATTTTGCATTTCAGATTAGAACTAATGAGCTTCCCGCTTTAAATATATATTTCATGTCCTGGCATGTGCAGAAACTACATTAGTCTTACGTATTTTTACACATAGGGGTATTTTCTCTCTACGGCAGTTTTAATATATCTGGAAGCTGCGGAAGTGCTCTTCTCGTACCAGCATCTGTTATGCTTTTCTCAGTTATTAAAAAACAAAGCTCTACGATATTGACATTCTTTATTAATTTTTACTAAATGTGAATCATCTCGTCGAGTAGCTAATCCGTTTCCTATTGCTGAGTTTAAATTTGTGTCGTTTCTTCGTCTTCCGCCGTTGGCTGCATCGATTCTGTTTTGGCTTCTTCTTATATTACTCCCTTCTTCAGTTTGTTCGTTTCTTCTTTGTTACCTGATTTCGTTTATGGTCTCTCTCGCTGTTTGCCTTTGCTCATCTGTCCGTATTTTATCTTCTCACTCTTTCTCTTCTACGTCGTTCTTCTTTATCTTCTTCTGTCTCTATAATATTTATTTATTTATTCATTTAGTCACATGGTGGCTGGATGTGCCAGGTGGCGACAAGTAACATAAAATGACACAATAAAGTACGTTTGAATCAGATTTACATTAAAATTTTCGAAAGAATCAATTTAGATTCACGTCATTGGTACATAAGTAAAAATTACACAGATTCAAAGGCCTCGTTATCTTCTTCTTTCTTCCATTTGATGAATTAATGGGCTGTTATTGCCTTAAACTTTAATTAAAAGTTATATTTGTAGTAATTAAAATGCTGATAGTAACAACAACCTGGGAAATTGCAATTGATAGTGCTTTACCGTCAGAGGTAATAATGAGTAAAAGCGTTGTTATGTAAACTAAACAAACAAAATTATAAGTTCTATTTGATGAATTAACGGAGTACTAGCTGTACCCACACAGTGTTTTCACTGTTTTTTCAATTAATTTATAAAAAATTAAGAATTGTGTAGAATAAGTTGATCTCAATATTTCACGTTTAACTCAATAATTCGCATTTAACTCTGATAATGCATTTCCCCAGTATAGGTAAGGTTAGCGGGTAGAAATCTCGCTGAGGGCGAGGCTGTGTGTGCATATTGACAATTAATTATGCAAAGTCAGTAAGAAATCTGTATTTTAAAAGTCAAATTAGAGAGGAAATTAATGCTACACAGTAATTGATTGCAAACTTTTATGTTTTTAATTTTCTTTGTTTCTTTTTATTGAAGTATACGTCCTTTTTTTCATATATCAATCAATGCAACTGTTTATTTAGATTAACAATGAAGAGAAGATAAGTTTCGGCAAGTTCTAGGTTATCAATCTAAAAGAAATGTTTTCATGCTGCTCCTGAATAAACGTAGCCCGTCGCCTAACATTCTTTGTCATTTAGATTATCTACGAAGGTGACATAACCATATAACTTTCAATTTGTTAAAAAATAATGTACGTCCCTATTCTCATCTGATTTTAAATTTACGCATGAGACAATTTGCCTTAATAAGCATTATAGATGTTTAATAGTTTTACTTACTGAAAAAGTAAGATTCCAGCATCCGAATGATTTTAAATAAGATCAATTGCTTTGATTAAATTGCTAGAAATGCTTCCCATACACAGTTATTAACTGGATAATTATCCGTAAATATTTGTGTTGCTATCTATAAAGTTTGACATTGCTACAGCATTAATTTCGATGCTTAAAGTGTGAAGCGAATAACACTATTCTTTCACTTATTTGAAGGTTTAATTGGCACTAATTGAATTGGAGGCAATGCCAGGAATCTTTCTCTCTCGGTCACAGTGCAATCATCATTCATTTGTCTGCTTCATTCAAAACTGGCATCGGAACATTTTAATTTTTTTGTACCATTTGGCGACAAATGAGGGTTGATCAAAACAACGATTATCAATGGTCCAACTGTATTTCAAATGTTTATATAAACTCAGATAGCGCTTGCAATTGGGAGCTTTTAGAATAACAAAAGATTGTTTCATTTTTAACTCTTTTTAAGTACTAAGTTAAGATTCCATTATAAGCACCTGTTGGCATAGGTTTGTAAAAGTTTGAAAGGATTGAAAATATACGTTGGATTCGTTATAACTATTTTAATTTTTCTTATTCCAGACCTTGCAATTATATACTTGATACGTTTTCGTGTATGGTATATTCCAAAACGTGGTATTGTACACAGTCCGACATCGCATTCTTTACATACGTACAGTGAAGCCTCGATATATTGGACTAAAAGGAGGGGAAGGCCTGTCTGTTATATCCGAAACATCCGAAGGAAACATATGTGTTGCCTTAAATTGTTAAAATGCGCATGTTATGAAAGACAGTGTTTTACTCTGCTATATATTTATACAAATTGTTAAGAGCGCATGAAATAATAGAACAGAGTTTTCTAATTAATTTAGGAAAATAGGAATCGTATTAATTTTTATATTTTACTAGTAAAAGGTGCTTGCAGTGTGCTAGCAGGAGCATACTTTTATAAGAACATAATTAAGAATGAAATAAATTATAGTGACCATAAGAAAAGTTGATTTTCCCTTGCGTTCTTATTTGAAACGGAATTATTCTTAGGAATGGAACTTGGGATACTTTTTCGAGATTTAGATTTTTCCGGACCCTGGTGGAAATTGGCAGAAAGTAACAATGAATACAAAGAATGTTTTAAGACAAACAAACCCCACAAGTAATGCAAGTCAGTCAATTTCAACCAGTCACAAAGGTCAAACGGAGGAACAATTAATTTTTGCGGATTTGCTACACCAATAAATTATACATTGTATCTACCATATATACTCATGTATAACGCGCTGTTTGAAGACCAAATTTTCAGGTCATAAAGTAGGGTGCACGTTATACACAGGTAACACTTCTCTGCACTTAAAATGGGAACCTACCTCGCACCAGATTCACGCTTTTTGGGTTAATTAATGGGAAAAGCACAATAATTATTGATACTCCAGGTTATACATACATAATTATATGTATAGAACACCTAATTACTTCTATACATTTATAATTCCATCCTCTCTAATTATTCCGCATTTCACTTGATTGCTGTAATTTTTGCAAAATCACAAGATAGTCTTCCCGCAAAACACACATCAAAAACAAAAAAACATAGAATAAGCAAATTGAAATAATTTTATTTAGTAAATGATTCTAGTGTCTACGATTGACAACGTAAGTAATTTAAAACCCATAGAATCTCGTGTGTGAACTTAATCATACCTGTCGCATTTCCTGTTTCCAGATTTGTTTGTTAAATTTTTACGTTATTCCTTCTCTTAAACAGTTTTAGAATGAGATAGGAAAGAGAGAACCAACGTCCACTTTAAATCAAAACTAATTTATAGATCCCTTTTTGTCTGATTTAAAAGGATTGGCAACAGTGGCGCTGCAGTTTTCTACACGGCATCACTTTGCCCAACTTACCATGTGAGGTTGCTGCCATCTCAACTCAGTCGCTTTAATTATTGACGATGTCTCTCTTAGACATAATATGGAGCTTATTGAACGTAATACACTTATGGACAAGTCCAAACGTTTTAAAATTCATATACCTCCCAAAAATCAAGGATGTGTGTCATACACGTGGTATCAGAAAAAGTCGGGATTTTTTGGAATAAAGTACGAGTGCGCATTATACACGGCAGTTATACACTGGGACGCATCATACACGAGTATATACAGTAATTATATACATTATAATATGTATATATATATATCCATATATTGCGATGTATAAGTCGACCTTGAATTTTCAACTTGAAAATACTAGATTAGGTATATGTTCGCAGTATAAGTCGACCCCCTTTGTTTCACTTAAAAATACTTCTCATGAAATCGTTGCCAGGCAAAATCAAGGTCCTGTACGATCCAAGTTTTAACAAGATACAGAAATAAACATAGTAATAAAAAAATATAGGAATATTTTTTCGAGTCCGTGCTATTCTTCTTGAGCCTTCCATTTGACAGGTGTTTTAATTTCAACCAATAAGAAACTGCTATTCTCAGAGAGCTTGACCAACTAAATAATGGTTCCTATGATTTGATTGATGTCGGCTGTTAATGATGCTATCAAAATTAACTGCACCTAGTTATCGCAATCAATATCTACGGTGGTGAAATTCAATAAAGTATCGCATGTTGGCAGGCGTGAGGATGGTTCTGATAATTACATTATTCCCCTTTTCAAAAAAGGAAATGTTTTTTCCGCATATTTTTTGATTATTTTTTTTTGTCTTCTTTCATGTACTTTTTTGTACTTGATTTATTTGCATATTCCACATATAATTATAACTTGCAATCAGTATGGTTAATTCCGATCGAAGTGTACCTCTTCTATCTCACTTACTTCTACAGCATTACAATACTTTGGATGATACAATTATAAAAACAAGGTAATTGTCCATAATAAACATTTCATAAATGTCGTATTAAAGAATTGATATTTTAATAAACAATCAAGTAATGATTATAACATTCTAAATTTTATTATTTATTTATAATTATAATATCATAATTATATGTGGAAGGTGCAAATAAATTAAGTACAAAAAGGTACGTGAAAAAGACAAAAAAAATAATCACAAAAAATTGAGGAAAAAAACAAAAATACAAAAAAGACATAATAATAATACAATTTTACTAGTTAAAATATATGTACAGACCACTTCTGAAAGAAAAAAATGCTGGCTGCTGGGAGCGAACCCCAGCCCATCCGATACTAGACGTTCATTCTACCCATTCAGCTATCGCTGCTTCTGTTTGTAACCTTAAGGTTAATGGTATATGTTGCATCCGTGCTTACACCTGAATTTAAATTGTTAAGATCTTTTAAACAAGGGCCCATTGGCAAAAACGCAGAGAGATATAGGTGATGTTTTAGTTCTAGTTTCACCTCCTAAAAGGGTATTACGAATTTCAATATTAATGTTATGGCCTCCCCTTGTTGGTAAATATCGATGTTATTCATCTGTAATTTAAGGTTCACAATTTTATATTTGTCGTATAAGTCGACTTTAAGTTTTAGGAAAATTTTTTTAAGCTTCAAAGGTCAACTTATACGCCGTGATAAACGTTAGTTATAATGTTGCGATGTATTCATTAGGCCTTCCAAATAACGCACATGTGATAGGTCCGCATGAGACACAATGTAGTAGTGGCGTCATTTAACTGTTTTGCATCGCCGGACATTCTGTCCGTTATATCCTAAGTACGTTCCATCAAGGTCCAGTATGCAGAGGGTTCAATGTACTGTGGATTTCTTCCTTTTCATTGGCTTCATGGTACTTTTGTTTCGGATGATACACTTCCTCATGGCTAATCTCATCACAATTTACCGAAAGAAGTGAATAATATCAGTCAGTCTCTCTTTTACAGTAAGCACCGCCTCGAAATATTCCAATTCATTTGCATCGGAATCAAACCATTATCAGTTTTGTCATTTCATTGGGAATCAGTGGTCTAATGAAGTTTATTCTAATGAGTACTTGAAGTTGTTTTATTTATTTAACTAGTTTATAATTTTTACTTTGCAAAAGCCATAAATAATGACTTGAAACGCTTACAGAATGCAAGTACCTTCTACTTGTATATTGAACAAATAAGTAACATATCATTCTTGTCATTAAAGACAATTTTTAGTAATGTATGTGTATCTGTAAATGTAATTACATGCAAGGTTATTTGTCAGGTGCGTTTCGCTTCCAGCATAAGCGCCTATTAGTATTAGTCTCCATCTGGTCTGTCTGCATGTTCGTTATCTGCTTCTACCAAGCAGATTTTCATGAAATTTGATATTAAGGACTTACGGTCAAAGATAATAAGAAAATCTCATAAATGAGTCACGTAAGCCAATCAGGGGTACCACTTTACTGGTGATAAAATATGAACTTTCCCTCATATCTCGTAAAGTATCGGTCATATCAAAATATTTATCAAGTAAAACTTGTGCAACTAATAAAGCAGGGTATTTCTTTTCCTCTACATTTTTATCGTAGGAGTCGCCGTTTACGAGAAAATCGAACAAGAGTCGTAATTTGAGTTGAACTTTGAAATTTTCTAGCATGGTTACTTCTTCATTGTTGCTAACGTAAACAATCTCACGGAAATATGTTTAATTTCCTTACATATGCATGTAATATTTTTAAATGGGAAGAAAATGGATTATTTATGATGAAGAAAAGAACTTTATAATGCTATTTCCCTTCCAAACACGTAAATAATTTCTTTCAAATACTCCAATGCACAAAACGCACCCATTTGTGTTACGTTGTACACTTTCCTAACTTGTTTATATCTTAAAATCTCATTATAAATATTAGTGTTATTTTAAACTCTTGTACTAATTTTTAAACGAAGTAATCAACTGATATTTTATAATTATACAGTTTGCGTAAGCACAACATTAAATTACCATAACTTTAATGTATGTTAACAACAAATTGTTGACAGCATATTTGTAGTGATTCTGAGATAAATACAGAGTTCATAAAATTATTTCTAACGAAGAATGTAAATTAAACTACAAAATATCCTTCTAAGATTTAGTCACATTAAACGTTTATTAGGAAAATTACACTGTAATCGTTTTTGTGCATCAAATCTTGGAGTAATTATTGGAATTTATTTTACAATGCTACACAAACATCTTTATATAGTTCTCTGGTGAATAAATTAAATTAAAATGGTATTGCAAAGTTCTTTGCTTATAAATAACTAGCAAATTTACCCAGCGTTGCTCAGGTTATGTTTTAAATCATCGTGACTTCAAATTATGGCAATAATTATGAACAAAAAATTATATCTATGTTTGAATTAAGTTTTATTTGGGAAATTTTTTCATATTTTAATTGATATAAATGAAAGAGTTGGAAAATATTTTGAGGATTCATAATTAAAATTGACAATCAACGCAGTCGATTCATTTTGTGAGGTGATGCTTTTTGCCAGGTGGAGTTCGTTCTCTAAGCTTCCGGTAGAGAACGTGCATGTAGAGTACAGGTAGTTCCGCCTAATGTAGCAATTGAAAATTACTAGAAGTTACCTTACGCCTCAGTGATCGGAGGTAATATGTAGAGTGGAGGGGAACGAATTCCATTAGAATAGAGGGGCATTGAAGGTGAGCGCGCTTCCTAGAAGGGAAATCCCCTTGCACGCAGAGTAGAGAGGTGACTTCTTAAGTCAGTTACCATACGGTAGCTTTGCTTTACGCATGGACAGTTATATGCGGGATACTCAGGAGTTCAAAATAAACATTCTTTAAAAATTCAGATAATACCAGGTTCCTAGAAAGGAGCGTCTGTCTCACACAACATTGTACGAGGGTTTCCCAGAAAGTAATGCACCACATGTTTTTAAATTACGCATATTTAACGAATATGTGACAGATTTTGACTTTTATCGATAAGTTTCCTGGACAACGAATGTCATTTTTGAGGCTTGAGATTCATATTATTGCCTCGCGAGAGATAAGGGGGGGAACAGCAGAGGGAGGGAGGGGGATAAGGCATTGTCAAGTGCAATTTGTAACGTTTTAACAAAAGTATTGTCCACTTATTGTAACAAAGTATTATTCACTTGACATAAATTTATTTTAACAAAACTCTTTGCTTAGAGAATCATTCTAAGAGTTGGAGCATTGAATTTCTGTGTGATTTTAATTCTCTTTTCTACCGTTTTTGTTTTTCGTTGCATTAATTCTTTTTGTTTGTTCATCTGTTGTTTGTCGTTTTGTATTAACCAAACCACATCCAACACAGTGTAATGTGAGCAAATAAAGTAAGTGGTAAATGTTTTCACTTGTATAAATTGTGTAGTATCGAAAGTAAGATTGCGTAACCCGGCCGCTGTATGGGTTTGTTGTCTAACTAAGTAGGCTGTTATGAAGGTTGGCGTTGTAATAGTGTCTCATCGCACCGTCAAATGTCATGGATGTCTGTGTTGACCAGCATCATAGCTAATCCTAATATACAATAAACTTTGAAGCTTCTTTGTTTATTGTAAAAAATTCTGTCAACATTTCAAATTTGAAATGCAGGCATCTCTAGTGGAATTGTAAAATGTTATATTCCCCTATATTATTATAGCACTGACTATAATTAACCAATTGACCAAACCTTTTATACATTCATCAAGTTAAGATGTTAATAATAATTGTACCAAATTTTAGTTATTCGTGTCTTATAGTTTATGGCATGCATAATGAGACACGCAAACAAACTTTTGCAAATATATATAGATTGTGGGAAGCTCATTCAGTTCTATTTGGTATAATAATTATAGGATATTTATTTTGTTTCTCAATTTTGTAGTTATTCTTTTGATTCTCAGGTTGGTCTCTATGTAAATATTAACGTTGTCTCTTGTTGGTTGAGTTATATTTTAGATTACTTAACAATTTCATGGCTGTTGTTTAAAATATCTTCATTAAGTTATCGTAACGATAATTTCGGTAAACTCCATATGAGATTTTGACTTATTCTAACATAAGCGTTACTGAAAAGGAATTCTTTAAATTTATTAACATAAATAACTCAATTGTATACAAATATTTAATGAAATACTTTAGTTTTTCGTGCACTCAATACTTTCATAAATTACAATCTGAAAATTCTTCAAATATAAGTTTTTAAATAAATGTTTTGTAATGATAATGTATTGCTACTTACAATTTGCACATTTATAATGTTAAAAAATATAATTATTGATAAATTTTTAATGATTTGATTTGCTGATTTTCCTTTTAAATTTGACAAATTGGCCATGAAAGTGTTAAGCGATCGATAAGGAGCACTGTGATTTGTTAACGATAGTGAGTTGAGTCACGCAATGCAATTACTACTTAAATTTAAAGTAAATTAACCTAAAGTCGTTAAATTTTATGCACTTACTGTACATTACCTGGAAATATAAGACAAACTTTGAGAATATGCTATATTTTTTCATAAATAGGGTGTTTGCTTTGATTAAATCAGTTATATTTTGCATAATAGCTTTGAATCTGAACTTTACATTAGAACAAATATGTTTTTGATGTTGTAAATATAATCTCACCTTGATTAATCAGTTATATTTTTAAATGCAAGATAATTTTTAAAGACAAAATGTATTTAGTTCAATCTTTGCTGTTATAAAAATTAAATTGCTATCAGAAGTAAATCTTTGTTTATATTATGCTATTAATCTTTTTCAAAAAACAGTAATACGTCTAATTGAGGTAATATAATTTGTGCATTTATACAATAATTAATTTGGCAAATATAAAGGTTTAATTTTATTAACATTTGAAATAGGTATGACATGAAATTTTAATGTTGCATTTTTGAAGTTTATTTCTGACTTGGAATAGTTTATAAAAATGTTATCCTGGCATTTAAGTAATTCCAATTAAGCATTGCTTTGCGAGATTCATTATTTTTTCGTCATTTATGCAAACATTGCTCCCATTTGGAATCAGTTGCGTGCATTCAATTTTACGTATTTCTTGACCAATAAGAGACATTGTTAATTGTAATTAAGGTCATTGATAATGTGAAATGTTTCTTTTTTAAGTGTTTCCAGAACAAGTACTTTGAAAGATTGCTTGCCTCAGATAAAAATAGCTGCGACAGTGTAGTGAAAAAATTAATACATGCATTTCGACTTCAGAGCAGTTGTCGTCAGTGGCATTTCGCCACTGATGACGGCTGCTCTGTAGTCTAAATGCTTGTATTAATTTTTCCACAGCTCAGTCGCAGTTATTTTTATCAGAGGCAAGTAACTTCAAGTGCTTGTTCAATAATTTATTTCAGCTGCAAAATGTGTTTGATGGTTTATTTTTTCATGTTATATATATTTATGTCAGCTGTTGAACAACAGTTGAAAATATTGTGTTATATGTAATATGTCAGTTGTTCAATAGTTGAAATGCAGATAAATTGTCATAATGTTGAATAATTTGTTCAATAATCAGCAAAATTTAGCTGAATTGGTGGTCAAAAATGTCATTTTTAGGTTAAAAATGTGCTAAATTTAGCAAAAATATACCTAAAAAAACCTCTTAAGTCCAACGATACCTAAAAGAGGCTCAGAGAAAAAGAAATTATTCCTATCTAAAAGGAGTCAACAGGTGTTGATCATAATAAAATGTCTTTATTGCAATTAAAATGTACAGTGTATACATACAAGTTCAATAAAAATTTTACAATCTGAAATAATACATTTTGTCTACTTATTTTATCCTGCACCTGAAAATAAAAATTATACTGGACTTAAAAGAATTTTTGACTTGAGAAAAAAATTGATATGTTTACAATTTGTACTTAGAAAAACTTTTGAAAAAGTCCCAATTCCAGAAATCTTTCAAGTCTAAGAGTTAAAAACTATTGTCCAATTTGTAAAGTAATTTGTTTACAATCTGGACAATAATTTTTAACGCTAGACTTGAAAGATTTCTGAAATTAGAACTTGAAAAAAATTAATTTGTTTACATTTTGGACTTAGAATAATATCTGACTTAAAAAATTTCTGGACTTAAAAATATCTGAATATTAGCACAAATCAAAATTGCCATTTAAAAATATTCATGAACTGCAGAAAATTTTTTAAATATAACAAGCACTAGAATAAAAGTTGGACATTTTTACAAAGTACTTTGGCAAGGATAATATTTCTTTAATCATTTCTATTGGTGAGAAAGTAGAGAGGAAAAATAGCATGGCTTAGAAAAAAATATGAAATGAGAGACGATAAATATATACCCAAAAGCGCTGCTAATTCTGGTTTGTTCAGATTTAAAAAAATGGCAATAATTATACAGAATGGAAAAGCAATAGCTTATATACATTTAGACAAAAGAATTTGCAATTGTTCTGAATAATATATAAATAACACAACACTTTGGAAACGTATTTACAAATAAATAACATCTAGCAAATTGGATATTGATGGAATTATTAAAAGAACTTTTTTCTGGACATTGACTTTAATTAAGAATAAAATAACCTGCAAATTTTTCTTAATTAAGAAATTTAACTCTCCACAAAGTTAAATCTTTTTCTAAATATCGTCTAGAATCAAGAACAATTAAACTACCATTTCCGATGCATGGCTTAATAATTGGAGAATATAAACTTTTCACAATGAAAATACTTTACATAGTCTGGATTTTCAATCAAAACTCTCAAAACTAACTGAAATTTCATTTGCATTTTATCTCTTTATCTGATTTTGATAACTTGAATAATGAACTGAATTTGTATTGCCTCAGAATTTTTTCTGCCTTGAATAAACAACAATAAAAACCCCAAAGAATATTTTCTGAATTAATTCAAGCAGATCCTACATCTCCAAATTTCTTTAAATTATTAAATTAAATCTGGAATTATTTAACCACGACAAACCCTCTTGGTAAAATATTAAATGTAGAACACCAAAAATCCCGATACAAATAATCTTTTTTAATGGCTGCTCCTATTTTAAGATTAAATTTAATTAATTACTTTCCAACATCCAATTTGCGGAACGATATTCACATGACAAGTCTGCAAACATGAGCAAATACAGTGCTGTCTCAGAAGTCAATACGAAAACTTGGCATTTTATAAGTTTTCTAAAGTTTTTAAATTCAACATCTTCGGAAATTCGTAAATAACTTGTTACTACATTTGATTCTTATTAACGGAAGTGAATTTAACAAAAATTTAAAATTTATAGAAGTACGCTAATAAACCTTTACAAACAAAATGGAATATTCTTTATAAAATCAAATTAAAGAAAGTTTTCAGAGTTCAAACTGAAAACCAACACCTTATATTCTTGTAAATTTATAATAAAAAATTAAATGCATTTTATAAAAAAGTTGAGTTATCAGAAAGTTTTTAAGTTCAAACAGAAAATTGATGCCCTACATTCTCAGAAATAAAATACTCTTACGGACGATATCAGATAAAACTTTTTTTTCAGACGTAGCACTATATTTTCCATTTACTTACTTTTAGTGTAAGTTGATTAAACAATATTTTAAAAAGAAATCAAATTCTTGGGGAATCGTTTAATCCTATCGTAAATTTCTGCTCATTCTGAATGACAGCAGAAAAACCTCCTAAAAATTGGAATTCTTATTGTATTGTATTTATTTTCATTGGTTGTGAGCATAAAGCTATAATAATGCCAAATTTGAAGCGTTTAGCTCATCTGAAAGGGACTTATAATTTACAATCTCTCCTACATCCTCCGTAAGATGCAGCTACATATTATACAAGATATTTATCGCCTGACATATTGAACAAACCAGAATATAGCAACATATAGGTATAAAAACCTTCTCTCATCCCATATGTATAGCCTCCAGCTCAGATTCCTCTATACTCTCGCACCCAGGTGTATCAACTGTCGTCTCAGCAAAGCAGTACTCTTCGATTCATGATTCCTCGACGCCTCAAACCATCGCATTTTCACTCAGCATCAACTGTGAATGCCTACAATGAAGAGGAAAAACGGTTGTGGTGAATTCAATAAAGAAATATTAACTAAAAAATCTAAATATAAAAGATTAATTTGCTTAAACAACATGAAAGAGCACATTCACTTATCAAGGTCTATTTAGAATCTTAAAATTTTAAATTCTTTACGAGTTTATTCAAATTATTATGTGAAAGATTCGTTTGACAATTAGTTTTAAAATTTTAACCTTCCATAAGGTGTAGTGCTTAGCGTGTCAGCTTCCCATTACAAAGCTGCGGGGTGCGATCCCCGCAAATGGAGGTTTTTTTCACAAAAAAATTAATTACTTAATTAATAATAAAAAACTATCATTGGTGTCTGGCAGTAGGCAGCAGTACTGTCGGTACGGTATAGAGATGAAAACAAATGATGTTGGTTGGGTATATATTCAATAGAACAGTAGGCATGATTTGATCGGCTACAGTACTGCGATGTGGAAAGCAAGAGGGAAAGTACCACATTACATTTCCCTAATAATGATTATATTATATAATATTCCGGAGGTAAAATAGTCCCCCAATCAGATCTCCGGGCATGGACTGCCTTGAGGAAAGCAACTGTCGAAGGTAACTTATGCAAAGATACTTGGAATTTAAAAACCACGAGGAAGGCAGAAAAGCTAGAGAACCTGAAAAATGAAATAGGATTGACGTCATAGGGCTGAGCGAAGTCAGATGGGAAGGAGAAGGGCAGATCCGCTCGGAAGAATTCACGGTAGTTTACACCGGAGGAAATAGTGAGGCAAGGGGAGTAGCTCTGGTACTTAAAAGATATGATGAATAGCGTGACAAAAATAACAGCAACGAACGATAGGTTGATGGCAATAAAGCTAAAAGTTGTCCCAGTTAACATGTTGATAATCCAGGTATATATGCCAACAACCGCTATTGAAGAAGAATAAATCAGGGAGATGTATGAGCAAAAGAATGACATTTATGAAGTAGAACTGCACAATAATGGGAGATTGGAACAACACAGTTGGAAAAGCCCAGGAGATAAAATGAGATGCCAAATAGATTACATCCTAGTAAAACAAAGATTCAGGAACAGCATAAAAAATACTAAGACATTACCAGGAACAAACATTGATTCAGATCACATCCTTCTAATACTCGATGTAACCACAAAGCTGAAACAAATAAGGAAAACGAGAAGAGAAAGACAGACTTGGGACCTAAAAAAACTGAAAGAAAGGCAGAATGCTTTCAGCATGAAGTCGGAAGGTCGCCTTAGAAATTTGGAAAACAAACCAGAGACCGTGAATACAGAATGGGAAGAAATTAAAGCCAGCATCAAAGACACCTTGAATAAAGAGATTGGGAAACAAGAGAAGAAAATCAGAAACCCATGGATCACTAAGGAAATGCTGGAGATAATGGATGAGAGAAAAAAATGGAAAAAAATGTTAACAGTGAAGAAGGTAGAGCCAACTATAGATGCACAAACAATGAGTCGAGAAGGGTAACAGATAAAGCTAGGGAAATTTGAATAAAAGGAAAATGTGAGGAAATACAACTGAGAAGTTAGGACGGTATGATATGATGTATGCTAGGGCACTGGAGTTAGAAGATTAGAAGTCTAATGGGATTTGTGGTAAAGCAATTATGAACGCAGATGGAAAAATAGTCGCAGAACCAAAGGATGTAGCACAGGTATGAGAAGTATACATTAAGGAACTATACAGCAAGCAGGCAGGATCAGCACAAATAGAACGGAAGAAGAGGATAACATTGAAGAAGACAAACTTGGGAACAAGTAATATGGAAAGCGAAGTACAAAAGGCAATTCTGGAACTGGATAAAGGGAAAGCTACAGGCAGCGATGGAATACAGGCAGAGGTACTTAAAGTCATGGGATCGGAAGGACTAAAAGTGATTACGAAACTAATTAACAAGCTTTACAACTCGGGAAAGAGGCCTCAGGATTTCTTAGATGTGACAATGATCCCTCTAAAGAAGAAGCCAAAGGCAATGCAGTGTAAGGACTACAGAACGATATCCCTACTGTCACACACTTCGAAGATCATCACGAGGATTCTTAATAAAAGACTAGAGAAAAATGCCGAAGAAATGCTAGGGGAAGATCAATTCGGCTTCAGAAAAGGACGAGGAACCAGAGATGCTATCGGTGTAGTGAGAATCATATCAGAAAGGGCAATAGAATACAGTCAAGATTGCTGTGTATGTTTCCTCGACTGGCAGAAGGCCTTTGATAAGAGTAAATTGGGTACTGCTGATGAGGATATTAAAGGATATAGGTGTAGACTGGAAAGACAGGAGACTGATCGGGAATCTATACGTAAATCAACTGGTAAAAGTCAGGTTGGAGAATGCGGATACCAGCGGAGTACATATCGGTAGAGAAGTAAGACAGGGCTGCTGTCTATCGCCGATTCTATTCAATATATATGGAGAGAGGCTAATGCAGGAACCGTTAGAAGGCATGGGAGATTTCTAAATCAGAGGAAGGATTATAAGAACAGTGAAATACGAGGACGATCAAGTACTCCAGAAAATGATAAATAGACTAGTGATAACAGGTAGGAAATATGGAAATTAATACAGAGGTTTAACTACTGACAAGTATTAAATATTATCTGTTAATAATTTCAAGTAGTAACAGCAATATTCATTTTAATTTATGCTATAAAATCAACTAAATTGATCAATTAACTTTATAAAAATCATTCCATGTACTCTTAATTGGAAATTATCGACAAATCACAGCATTTATTATAATGTCTATATCTATAATACAACCTAAAACCATTGTCATATTGGATAAAATTACAGTTTGTTTTTACCTTTAAAAACGATCAAAGAACATGAATTCAGAATTGAATTTTAAGCCAAAGAATAGTAAGAAAATATTTCTAATCTTCCTAAAGCTTGCATTGTGACAAGACTGCACTTAAAGAGGTAAAAACTGACATTATCGCTTCTGACTTGATCTCACTTCTTTATTCATTGTCTTTAATACTTTGTAAATAACAGGCTAATAAGATAAAAATCGTTATGTTAATGCTATGAAATATGTTTCACATTTTAAAAAGCATTGGACCTCTTGTCGCACACCAGTTCCACCAAAAATAAAATCCTCTGTCATAGTAATAAATGGCATAACACATGACATACACCCCGCAAACATCAGCCTTCTATCTCTTACAGTTAAATTTCTGTTTTGATTTATTGAACATTTATAAAATAAAATGCACTAAAATAGTATTTGAATAAATTTTCTACAATTTTTTGATGCTCAACTGATGATTAGCCAACCACCGATGGAAATAAGCATAATAAAAACCAACTGTCACGATAAACTTTCATTAGCATAGCAACTTTTCAAAAATTTGCATGTATTCCAAGAATTCGACTAACTTTGACTAAGAAATCCCTTTCCTCAAAATATTTCATTGATTGCTTTAGCAATTTCCATATAGATAGCCTTTTCCAAGCAAAATATTTTAATTACTTTCCTCAAAATGTCTCCATAATTTCAACATTAGTTTACACCTCACCAAAGAGTTAAAAGTCAATGAACATTTCACGTTACACTGTCACTACAAAGTAATAATTTTGTTTCTATGAAATCATCTCGTGTTTATAGAGCATACTTAATTGATTTACGCTGAAATGGATGTCAGTAGATTGAAAAGTAAAATTTCCCAGGTACAAAGTATTTCATAAAATATGCCAAAAATTGAAGCATTGATAACACTTATGTTAACGATAATTAACAAACCTTTCAAAGTCGAAATTATAAAATCAATTTTATTCTCTCAATGAAATATTCACTTAAAATAAATTGAGATTTATCACTTTCCAATGTAAGCTTAAGTTACTACACTTTCACCATTAATAGATGGAAAAATTAGTACAATAAGTACTGCACATATATAGACGCAATTAAAACACATGCGTGGTTACACGACTAAATTTATCCTATCTATTCAGTAAAATACGTCGATAATTCTCACTGGAAACTTCAAGTAACAGCAAATACAAATGCAATTGGCAAACTACTTAAAAGATTGTACTCACCGTTAATATGTAGGTATTTCTTGATATCACACAAGGGAACATGACAGCTGTTCTGTGACGTCTTCTGCAAACATTCCTCTGAAACAAGAGAATGAAATCTTAAAATATGTACCTACTGTATTTTAATTCTGAATATTATTTCTGATAACCTGATTACATTATGTAGTGTCTCTCGTGCTAAATCACTCCGATAATATTCGAAAATATTGTATTGTAACTCAAATTCCAAGATTTGTAAAATATAAGACTTATATTCCTTAAGTTGCTAAGTTAAGCTTAATACTTATTTCAAAACCATGACACTAGTATGTATTGATTACGTAATTAATATCATTTCAATAAACGAAATACAGCATTGCTTTGAATGAATTTCTCGATAATGGTTGCCAAAATCAAATACAGCTGCACACGGAGAATTCTGTCTGAAAACTGAATAATTAGGAGAAAACCTTATCAATATATTTTCAGTTGCGCATTAAAATATTATTATTTTATCAAACATACGCTTTTACGAGATTAAAATACACGAAAATGAGATGGATTACCTCAGAAACTCATATCAAACTCCCACCGTTGGCCAATCTGATCATAGGCTAACACCGTATACATATATCATTTCTAAAAATCAAAGTTGATAGAAAACGAACCTTTACCTTCAAACTATACGCTTACACACCACTCGACAAATTAATAACCATATTCATGTCTCAACTTGACTCAGTTCACCCAAAATACACGTGATCAACTTTCACCAAGGAAAATAATTGCATAGATCCACATATATCTTATGTAAAGGTCTCTCCTAATTAATGTAAAGATTATGCCGACATAAAATTCAGTGAAGAGATCAACCATTTCGTTTAATTAAGAAATAATTTCACAAAAGCTATGAACTAAGGATCAGAAGAAATAATGACCTTGAGACAAAATTGAACGGTAATATTAATGCGATGATGCTACCCTGATGCGGCGTTCCGACAACGACAATTAAATTTTCGCTTAATTCTAACTAAAGCATTTAAAACCGACAATCAATCACAGTAACACGAGGTCGACGTAAATCTCTTGCGAATTACGAACGGAAAGTTACTTACCCGTTCACGACCCTACTCTTCCTGGACGTAGAATTACACCCAGACCCATCCCCTCCCCCACTTTCATTTTGAAGCGCACCCAGTGACACCTATCAACAAAGATGAGCGTAACTTGAAACTCTGAAAACCGTTGAGTTGCCAGGGGCTGTATTTGACGGTGTAGCGGTATGGGGCTGGTTTAATCATCGTAATTATTCTGTATTTATTTTACTTCATTAGCCCCAAGAGGAAAATTTGTGGTCAGTGGGTGAAATTTTTAAAATGGAAATCGCTCACGGAAAGGTGAAGTATATTTAATGCTACACATTATGTTGTAAATTACGATGTATTTCCGAAAGTCTGTCAATCCAGATGGCATTCATTTCTTCTTGTAAGCATACAATATTTTATAAAATGAGCAGTACAAATGCCTTAAGCCTGTTGTACTACATGGACCCATTTATAATCATTTTATTAAAATAAATATGGAGTAAACCATATATTTGTAAGTATATTGCTCATCAAATTTATCCTTACATTTTGTTAATAAAAAGTAAATATGTAGGTACTCCATTTTATTTAGAAAACTCGGTCACCTTAAGATATCCTGTATTCCAATGTAAACAAGATGATCTTAATTTGCAAAAATTACCAGAAGAGTAAAGAAGATAGAAACGAAATCAATGTAATGGGATATTTCCATCTTGATGTCCATAGAGTTACGTCTTTCTTAAGAGTTTGTGCCTTCCATATTGATCGAGATTCTTCCGCACCAAGGTAAGAATATGTTTTTCATAATATTTTTTTAAATTTGAATTAGGATAGAGTATTTTATTTTTATTAATTCCTCAGTAATGCTGATGATTTTACGACATTCAATACATTGTCAACAAAAATCATTTTAAGCTCATTAATTCAATAAAAAAAACAATTATAACAAAGGTTAGTGTTAATTGGAAAATGGATTCTGAGATCTGAGCTTTTAAATCATTATGGTGGTTAACAAAGAATCAAACCATAGCTATAAATGTATTGGTAAAGTTTAGTCATTTGTATTCTCAAAAAGTATTTTGCTTTTGGCTATCACTAATTCAACAAAATTATTGAGCTTGTCTTGTGGCAGAAAAAAATTCAAGAAGAAGCACTTTAACCCTTTCAGTACTATTGACAAAACGATTTGTCACATGCTTAGTCTCACCTCAGCAAATTAGTTTTGCATCATATTATAGCAGTGTGCTTTGACAGAGAATAGCAGAAACTCCTGACTTTAAGAGAATGATTTTCAAAATGTCACATACTGCCGAAACATTCAGCTCAGCATTGAAAGGGTGAAAAAAAATACTTATCTCAGGTATTTCCAATATCCCCAACAAGGTTATAAAAAAACAGATGTACATTTCGGCTAAATTAACCGATGGTGTATTACCACTGAAGATGGATTTTTTGTAGCTTAAATGCACGTTTTTTTGTAACTTTACTATGCCTATTGGTGATACTGGAGGCAAGTATTTTTTTAGTGCTTGTTCTTGAATTTGAGTATCACTATTTAAAACTTGGAGTCCCATGAAAAAGTTAATTTTAAAATCCATATGGTTTTAGCATTGCTCCATCAAATTATCTGATTAAGATTGATAAATAATTTAGCTATGTCAACTACACTTTTCAATCAAGAGGAAGTTCTTATTCTCAGGCAATTAACGTTTGAATGGATTTCCATGATAGTAGAAAATTTAAGTTGAGAAACTCTGATAAAAGAATAGTTTGGAAATAAAATGACCTATTGTTGTTAACATTTCAGAGGGCCAAGGCTGTTAGAATCAGTGCTTGAAATGGAAAATGTTACACAACGGAACGCTTGTATTGGTAGTGGAACGGAAATTTTTACAAAACGGAACGCTTTTTATAAGGGACAGCATTTATAAATGTCTGACGAAACGGAAGGGTATCATCGCTTCATATGACCAGCCAGAGAGGCATTCCGGCTCATTTCAAGCACTGGTTTCAATATTGACTTTCATTAAATTTACCACTGAGACATGAAATAGGTTGGGATGGTTATTACTGAGATTTGAAAATTATAACTGTACACATAGACTGAAAAAATGTTATACATATATATTTGCGGCTTATTTTTAATTATTTATGTATCAAACAGTGTTTTGCAAAAGGTTCTCAGGAGATGGTTCAGAATATAATAAAACAACAATTTTTAATGGTATTGAAACAGTAATGTGATTATTGAGGCATAATAAATTCGATAAACATGACTAAAGCATATGTTTTTCCTGTTCAATATAAATTAATTTAGTATTCCTTGCTTTTATGCTAGCAATGAATTAGTATGGCTGTCAATTTTAATTAATTATGTATTTTGATTATTTTTTCAGAATCTGTCAACAGCAGAGGAGGAAAGGAAAGCTGCACTGGAGGTGAAGAAATTTTCAGGCTTTTATAAATTTTGTTAGCTTAGAGTGCTACATTAAGTGCAGGTAATAATCTTATTTTACATATGTTTATTCATAATAATTCCTTCTTCAGGGACCCAGCTATCAGCCTTAATGGTTAGCAGGACAGGTTTGTTGAAACTAGAGTCAAACAAAACACATTGAGATATAAAAACTACGATAAAATAATATCTTTAAATATTGTTATCCAAGGACAGTGTGGTGGCTTCAAAAATCCATTTAGATGCCAGTCTTTTTATAAGGAATGTTACTAACATAAGAGTTTGACTTGCTTATAGGTAAATTTTAAACTAGTTGAAAAGAAAGAGTATATATTAAAATAATATTTAATAAATTAAATGTGCAGTTAACCCTTTCTTTATGCAGTTTACATGGTTTGCAATTCATTTATTGTGATCTAATTTTAAAATGCCTCCATACTAACCAATGTTTAGTCAAAAGATTTTGCATTGATTCAAAAGCATCTTTTCAAATGGGCTTGCCTAAAATCCCATTATTATGATCAAGAGCATCATAGGAGAATGGTAATATAAGCTCCAGCTAGTATTCAATGCATATGAGACTGGCTTTTTTGGAAAATAGATACCATTGAGAACTTAGGCATGCCTGTCCCAGTGCCATTTTTGTGCCTCAATTCTAGCCATTGTTAAATAGTAACTTTAGGATTTGAATTTAGATGTACTGTTATTCTTTTTGGAAATTAACTACAGTTTTACAGGAGAATTATGAACATTCAAATCATCCAGAAGGTGCAGCATTTGTAATTTGTTACATTTGAATATTCTAATTAAGCATTTGATAAGCATTTTGTGTTATGTTAGTTTATGCCATCAAGATACCTTGCTCATTTTCTTACAACTTGATTTGCCAGTATTTTAGTTCATTGTTTGTCGGTTTCAATTGAATGTTTTGGTCTTTTTCTTAAGCTTGATTTAACATTGTAAGGCTAGTTTCATAGATTAAAATTCAACTTTCATGCAGCAATCAATGCAGTGAATCATAAATATTGAAATGAAAGAATGAGATAAGGATATGTTCTAAGACAGTCATCTGATTTAGGAATTCCTACAAAAGAGGTTCAATTCTCTAAGAGAGGTTTTATATCAAGGTGATTGGTGATGGTGATGTGATTGTGATTTTAAGGTAACTTCAGTTGCTCTTGGACAACACTTTCATTTAAATGGAGCCATTTATACCAAGTTGATGGAAATATGATGGTGACGCAATTTGGAAGCGACTCTGCAACTCTAGTAACCGAGTTACTTTTCCTGCCGATCACCCGTGATTCTAGTCACCTGCCAGTCGCCTATTATCACCTTCAAAAATATAGTCACGTAAACTTCCAGTGTCTATAATTTCGCTACCACTTATGCTGTAAGGAATGCAAAGACACTTTTAAAGCCTGAACTTTAGCCTAATAATCTATGCTTGTCAAATTTTGCATACTAAAAATTTTCTTTTCCGAAATCCACCCAGATAACGGCAGCATAGACATGATATTTCCTAAGTGAAAAAATTGTAAAAATTTTATTCTTGTATGTGAACGCTGATACTTTCAACACCGTTATTAAACAAAATAGGTATTACTATTATGAATATACTATCAGGTTTCTTATTTATTATTAAAAATGTTTTCTTTAACATTTTACTTTCTCCATACGTAGTAATGGGAAAGTATTGTGTTCACGAAAAAAATCGACTTCGAGATTTCAAAGGAAATACACGTTTTGAGGTCCCTAGAACACGTTTAGAATATTTTCGGAATGATGTCTGTGTGTGAGTGTGTGTATGTGATTGTGGGCACTCTAACTCAAAAAGTACGTGCCATATCGTTACCAAACTTCATATGTGTTGGCCACATCAGTTTTTTTTTCAAGCCATACAAATTTAAGTAAATTTTAATAATAATATTTTAAAATTTAGGGTCCAGTACTTCTTTATAAGCCGTACTTTTTGTTTTTACTTTTGGGTAAAGTGACAAGTTTTCAGATCAGCTAAACAGGTACACTCATTTTTTGCCCCTGAAGTGTAGGCAATTTCAAGAAGGGTTTTTGAATACGAGTTCATATTCATAGAACATTGGGTAAAGCTTTCCAAAAACGTATTATTAAAACAGTAATCCCTGTCTCCTTTTTCTTTGCTAAACAAATGAAATTTTTTAGGTTGTTGGTTTAACTCGTGACAATATAAAAGAGCTATGTAGCAAATGAAAAATACCGTATTCACCCGAATCCAAGACGACCCTGAATCTAAGACGACCCCCCATTTTGATGATTCCAAAACAGAAAAAAGCTCAAATTGACCTTCATTACTACAAAAATTATAAATCTTGTGAAATATTTATTTTCTCTTATACTTTTCTTGAATGTCATTGTCTTTTAACATTTTAAAATCATAAGATCACATCACAAATAGAACCATTCAGGTTTTCAAACAAATTAAATGGTAGCATTCATTTTAAGATAACATTAAAAATAAAGTAAATACATTGAAAGAATATACTCATTTCAGGACAACAAAATAACATTTCAATCCAAGTGCTGCATAAAATCATTTTATTGTGTTAGTCATCATCACTGTCTATGCAACCTTCACTATTTTCCTCATGCTCACTATCTTCATCACTCTCAACTTCATCATCAGTCTCCCACAAAACATCATCCTCACTCCCATCCATGGCATTAGATAAGCAGCATTTCTTAAATCCTTTCACTATTACTTTTGCATTTATTTGTTGCCACGATGCTTGATCCATTGGCAGAGCATTGCAACTTCAGGTTTCTTAAGATTTCCTTTTGGTGTTAAAGTGTGAGTTCCACTCTGTAACCACTCAGAATACAAAACCTTTAAATTATTTTTAAAACACTTATTGACAGCAACATCTAAAACCTGAAGTTGCGATGTCATTCCTCCAGGTACTACTACAATAAGATCAATATTCATCGCACTCATTATGTTTTTAATTTCAGGAGATAAGTGTCCTTGAATGCATCCAGTGAAAGCATTGCTCTTTGTTTCAGTAAAGCTCCTGGCCGTCTATTCCACACCACATGTAACCAATCTCTCATTAGTTCTTTAGTCATCCACCCCTTTTCTTGACACCTATTATTCCACTTGGCAAATGTTTCTTAGGCATTGTTTTCCGCTTTAGAATCACATATGGTGGTAATTTAGTCCCATCTGCTAAAACTGCCAACATTACCGTGACTCGCATTTTTTCGTTGCCTGTAGTTTTAATTAGGACGGACTTCGCACCTTTTTCGTTCACAGTATAATTAGATGGCATGTAGAAGAAAACCGGAGTTTCATCGGCATTTCCTATTTTGCTCAAAAGGTAATTATTGGTTTTTCTAAGTCCAATTACGTATTTCTGGTAAGCGAGAAGTTTTTCAACATAGTCTTCTGACAATTTCTGACAAAGCGAAGTTCGTCGCCGTAAAGAAAAATTATTTCGTCGCCGTAAAAAATTATTTCGTCGCATCATTCTCACGCACCAACTTCTGCTGGCCTTGAATTCTTGCAATGATATATTAAGTCCTCTAGTAATTTCATTAGCTTTAAGTATAATACTTTCAGTCGAAACAGGCATACCGTTCTTCCTCATGGTGCGCACAAACTTGACTACTTCTTCAATGCCATGAAATCGGCCTAATTTTGAACCACTGAGCGACTTCCTTGTGGCTTTGGCTTTTTCTAGTTCCTGTTTTGAGAGTTTCCATCGACGCACATTTGCCTCAGATACACCGAACTTTCTACTCGCATCACTGTTATTAGTTTTTTCGGCGTAATTTATCACGATCAGCTTAAAATTTGTATCTTAACTCCGTCTAATTCCTTTGTTAACTTTCCCTTTGCACTCGTGCCACGTACTTCAACATGATCTGTCATTTTAACTTAAGGGTTGTGCATTTAAATCAAGAATGCACAACTCAAAATACTGTCACGCTTAGTGAATCGCGGCGCGTCGTTTGAAAGGGGAATCCCAATGATTTCCGCTCTCATTTGTTTTGACATTTGACATCTGTGTTATGATCGTCGACGATGATTATTAGTCTAAATAATTATTATTCCCGTCATGTTTTTCTTATTGTTATTACTATTTGTTTATTTCACTTCTTTATGTACGTACTTGAATTTGCTGTTGTAAATTGTTTACTCTAATATACCATTTGTTGTAAAAACCATTGATTAAATGCTTAAATATACTTCGTATTCGAATGTAAGACGACTCTTGATATTTACAGCTGAAAATTTGGAAAAAAACGTCGTCTTAGAATCAGGTGAATACGGTATTTAGTGGGTGAATACTAAACCTTCTATCATTCTGATTACTACAGCAACACTGCCATCGTAATGTGCAGTAATGTGCTTTAGGACATGTTTGATACTAGGGATAAATAAATATCATATCACCATCAAAAATCAGTTGCTTTGATATAAATACATCGGTGACAGTGATGTGTTGGCAACTTCAGTTGCCGTCAAATCAGATCACTGTCACCAATCACCTTGGTATGAAACCTCCTTAAGAAAAACTTCAAATTTGTATTTAAATAGGCAGAGCTGAGGCATGTATAACAATATATCATACTTCAACATTCTCAGCAGTTCTATTAACAGAATTTAACAACAATGCTTCTACTGTGTTTCATTTTGTATTTCTCTGTTAGCTAGTTTAATCAAAGACACTATAATATAATTTAAACATTTAATGATTTTGCTTCTTTATGAACTACTTTAATAATAACACAGTAATTATTCATTAAGTTTAAATCTGATTGGAGGAATTTGAACCAATGCATAAGTGTCGTGCAGTGAGATGATGTTGTCTAGATTATATTATAGATAACTAGTTAATCATCCATGCCTGATTTTAGGATTATGTATATGTTTGTCACAAAAGATGATCGCTTAACAAAAAATAGGCGCTGCTAACCCAAGTCCCTTACTCCCTATTTTTCATTTAATCAAGGTCTTGTCGTTCGCTATGTTTCCTTGAGAACTGCAAGGGTTTACTGTATTTTGTAAAATACTACAATATGAATGTTTCAATTTCAGTTGTACTTGATCAACAAACATGCTAGGAGAAAATGCACAGAAAGACAATGAGACTTTCATGATATGAAGCCATAAGTTGAGAAATTTCTTGAGGGGTTTCATGCACACTGCAATTCCTGTATGACGTGGTTAATTTACATTTTTCATTCTCAACATTACCATTGCTTCAAATAAAGTAGTGCTGACCAAATTTACACTTAAATACGGCTTGTATTTTTATCAGGATCGATGTAGACAAAATTTATAGTAATTATTTATCTTTGGAAGTGTTAGCTGAATTATTTTTTTATTTCTGTTGGAATTGATTGAAGAATTGTCAAAAAAATAGTAAAGCGTCTCTAACGATTTAATCAAAGCAGTTGAATCTTCATCGTTTTGTGGCGACCCAAAGATTACCGCCACATACAGCTCCAACTAAATGCTATATCGTACACATAACAAAATAACATAAAATATCAACAACACTTAACCACTTCAGAAACTGTGGACTTATTGTTACCGTCTCTCCAACAGGAAACTTTTCACTCTTTCGTCCCTTTTCTCTGTCACTCTCCCTCTTCTCTCCTTTTTCTTTTTTCTTTACCACTCCTGTCACAGCTCGCTCGCCGTCTCTGTCGGTGGTCTGCGTCGTTTTCTTGACTGCCCGCTCTCGCCTGACGTCGCCGCTCGAGGGAGGGGGTACGGCGGGTCGTTTAAATGCCCGTCTCCTCGACTTCGTATTGGTTAAATTCGTGATTAAGTGATATACCCCTACGAAAAGGAGGGAATGGGAAATAGGGGAAATATTCGCCCTATATAAAGCGCGTTGCTGTGGTAGCGGCCATTCGGCGGGCCATTCGGTGAGGCCATCCGTGTTCTGTTCATCGATGAGAAAGACATCGATAAGAAAGCAGCGATATTCTGCGATTTTTCTGCGTTTTCGTCGCGTTATTTCGACAAGTGCTTTCGTTAAGTGCGGAGTTGTGGGGAAAATTGCTGCATCCTCCCTCAGAAAATGAAAAAAAATAAAGTTTTCCCAAAGAAAAATAAAGTTTTGAAGGGTGGGGGGAGATTCCTTAGACCATCTCTTCCCCCAAGTGTTCACACCCTTACTCTGTAGCACTTCCTTACTCGCTCTTTATATTAGATCACACACACGAATTCTCTTTAGTATTGTTAATATAATTTATTTACTGTCTTTGGGATAATTCAAACATATTGGGAATAATTCACTGGTAATGTTATTTTGTTCAGAAAATCCGAGTCTGCGCCCCGTTTCCGTGGAAGTTCTTAGGGGAAACAGAAAAACATTCACCACTGATCCACTCTGTTCGGGTTTAGTACACTTCTTGAAGGCAGGTTTGGAAAGTGTTCACTAAGCACTGCAGTGAGATGTCTTCTCGGCTGGATATTTAATCGGCCCACTTATGTCTTTACCATAACAGATATTAATTATCATGAAAGGTTCTGGTGTGTGGTTTCAGAATAGCACCAGTGAATTGAGATACAAAACTTATTGCCTACTCCTTGCCTTAGGCTTACAACAAGGGCACCTTCAAAGACAATGGATATTATAAGAAAAAAGGAGTTCATGGTAGTTCCAAGTGGGAAGTACCGAAATTTAACAAAAGATTATTTTGAATTTAAAGTATCAAGTAAAGTAAACAGTATTTTATGCTGGGCACTTACCAGCAGTTATTTTCTAAGACAAGGGCTCGAGTCAGTATGACATTAACCTTTTTGAGCTTAGTAAGTGGTACAGATAATTGTTATGACATTAATTAATTTTCACAGTAGTCCAGATAATTATGATTAGTGAGACAGTTTTAGATTAGTATATTTCCCCTGTTTGAGATGCACAGCCTTTTGACAATAGCATACAGTGTAATAAACATTTTAAGGTACACTATCCCAATTGGGGAGAGTGCACAAAACTATTGTGGTAATAGAGGCAGTATTACCAGTAAACATAAGAAAAGCATGGCTAGGTTACTTTAACTAATAAAAATTTAGAGCCATGGAGACAAACATAAAGGTCTAAACATCCTGTATGCTGCCTCGAACATCCTCTTTGTATTCACAAAGGCATAGCTTAAGCTGAAAATGGATATATTTTTCCAGATTCTCATCTGGGTGCTGATTGCAATGATGCAGTATCATTGGGCGATGGGGTCGCTAATTCCCTACGCCGGCACATACAAGTTATAATAACAGAATTATTTATGATATAATTTTAAATGCGAAATATTGGCAATTCTCTCCCTAGTGGGTGACAGTTCCAGAACAGCTGTCACAGGAGATAAGAAATTTTTAATCGAAAATGGACCGACCCATTGTGGTGTCAGTTTGGCGGTTTGGTGGTGCGCCTTTGAACTAGTAGGAAACCTTTTATACAAGACCATATCACCAGTTTTAAAGGGATTCCCTGAATGACTTCGATTAAATGCCACTGCTTGTCTAAGTCTTGACCTTTTTAAATTTCTTAACACCTCTTGCCATAGGGACTGCCTTTCAGATTGTGTTAACGTCTCCGACAGAGCTTGTGGAGGAATTCTCCAGAAATTTGTTAGAGGGTGTGGAAGTTCTCTTCCCATAAACACCCTCGCTGGAGTATATCCTGTACTACTGTGTTTGGCAGAATTGAAGGCAAAAGTTAGGCTGGGCACATACTCATCCCACTTCCTATGATCATGTTGAGATAAGATAGTTAGGGCATATTTCAGGTTTCGGTGGACCCGTTCAGCTTGGTTAGGTTGCGGATAATAAGGGGCTGTGAAAATTTGTTTTATACCATATTTAAAACACATATCTGCCAGAAGCGCAGATCTGAACTGGGTTCCATTATCAGAAACCAAGAATTTAGGATAGCCAAATTTAGGAAAGATTTTCTGGAATAACGTGGAAACAACTTGGGAGGCTAACTGAGAGCGTACCGGTTCAATGAAGGTAAATTTGGTGAAACCATCAATGACTGTGAGTGCACAGGTATTTCCATTCCGACTTCTGGGTAATGGACCAACAAAGTCTATATAAACTCTCTCCCAAGGGTAGTTAGGAGTAGTAGAACTCATTTCTCCAGGGGGAAGGGTGTTCCTAGGTTTACATGTTTGGCAGTCATGACAGGTTTTTACCATCTGGGCTATTTCTGACTTCATGTTACTCCACCAAAACTCCCTACAGATTCGCTCAGAAGTCTTACTAATGCCCATATGTCCAGCAGTTGGTAAGGAATGGAAATAGGAAAATAGCATGGCCTTGAGGGCATCTGGAACCACCACTCTACCCCTTTGAAGTCTGCTTGTTCCATGATATAATAATCCATTCTTAATGAAATAATTGTGGGATGGGCTTCCCTGTCTGATTTGCTCGATCAGCTGTTTCAGCTGTGGATCTGAATTCTGGTGATCCCTAATGTTTGTGAAGGACAGAGGTATTTGATGTAACAGCATAGAACAATGAGTTGGATTCTCAATTGGTTTATCGACCGCTCTAGATAGACAGTCTGCTACCCTATTTTTAGAAGCTGGGACATGATGGATTACAAAGCGAAAGGATGACAATTTTAAAACCATTCGTCCAATTTTTCCTAGTTGCTTGGGATGTTTAAACAACCAGGTTATCGCCCCATTGTCTGTGTATAAATGGAATAGTTTTGGCTGTAGATAAGTCCTGAATTTGTCGACTGCCCAACAACAAGCAAGACACTCCAATTCATAAGATGGCTGCTTCTGTTCAAAATTATTTAAGGTTCTACTAGCATAAGCTATAGGCTTTAGCTTCCCATCGAACATTTGGTGAAGAACCCCCCCAAGTGCCACCTGACTGGCATCCACGAACAAATGGAATTCTTCGTCAAAGTTAGGAAGTTGAAGTACAGGCGGAGACGACAGACATTGTTTCAATGTGACAAAAGAATCTTGCTGCAAACTGGTCCATTTGAAAATGACATCTTTCTTGCGGAGTGCATTCAGAGGGGATGCTATCTCCGCATAATTTGGAATAAATTTCGAATAAAAACCGCACATACCGAGAAAGCGTGACACCTCCTTAACTGACTTAGGAGCAGGGAATGCCGAAAGGGTTTGTGTTCTCTCTGGGTCAGTGGTAAGTTCGCCATGGGAGATTCGATGTCCAAGGAAGGTAATGGATTCGTGGGCCAATTTCATCTTCTCTGGATGGACCGTGAGACCAGCTGCCCTTAGCTTCTCCAATATCAGTTTGACATGACGAAGATGTTCTTGGAGGCTCTTGGAATAAATGCATAAATCATCAATGTATGGATACACACAAGAATATTTTAAATCACCTAGCACCTTGTCAATTAACCTCGAAAAGACCTGAGGAGATGTGGTTAAACCAAATGGAAGACGATTATATTGATACAGCCCAAACGGTGTGACGAAGGCGGTATACTCCTTTGAAGGCGTTGTCAAAGGAATTTGATGGAAGGCAGAATTTAAATCAAGAATCGTGAAATATTTGGCAGAGCCCAAATATTGTAGGGCGTGTTCTATCGAAGGCGTAGGAAAATTATCGGCCTTGACCTGCTTATTGAGTTTACGATAGTCGACCACTAGTCTTTCGGAGCCATCTCTCTTGGGGATGAGAAAGGCAGGTGAACACCAGTTTGATAACGAAGGCTGGATAATACCGTCAGCGAGTAACTTATCGACATGAGCCCTCATCATGGCCAATTTTGGCGGTGAACAGTGATATGGAGGGGATCTGACCGGAGTTGAATCGAGCAATTCAATCTCATAACACATCAGGTTGGTTTGGCCTAATTGTGAAGAGATTACGTCGGAATAGCCATCGACGAGACATTTTATTTCGTTTGTTGGACGACTCAGATTATCTTCGCCGCCGAAGGAAACCTTTTCCCTGTTGGAATGGGTGTTGCTTGCAAGTGGAGCATTTTGGCATTGCATATGAACAATTGATGACGGGGGCGAATCGGACGACGCTAACGAAGTGTAGGAATTGAAGTGGAAAGGGAATTTCTTATCTGGACAGTTTTCAAAGGAAAACGCGTCGTGGTAAAGTACGATTCGCGTCCTTTTGATGAAATCCTGACCCAATATCATTGGGACAGGCAAATCGGACAAATAGAATGTATGTCGCCACGATAAGTTTTGAATACGGACTCTCAATGTAACATATCGTGTCAAGATAATCCGAGCTGCAATGATATTCCGACACGTAATGTCACACTGTTGGGTTCGTCCCGTGCGGGGAATTTTACGCCAAGTATTAATGTCAAGCATCGATAAGGAGGAGCCGGTATCTAATAAAGCTGGAATTTTTGCGGAATGAACATCGCAATTTACAAAAGGCATCTCAAGTTGGTCATTTATATTGGAAAACGAAACAGCTGGCCGGTTTCTCGCGGATCTCGCGGAGCGATTTTCACTAGCTCTTCGCCGACAGTCGCGGAAAGAATGTCCACGATTATTACAAAAGGAACAAATTGGTACATGGGGGAATGCAACCGACTGTGAATTGGGAGAAGGAAACGAGTTTGCTAAGTTTAACGGCGCCTCAGCCGCCGAATATTCGAGGCGGTTCATGAGTCCCTTAGCTGCGTTACTCATCAACTCCTCCAGCTGACCGAGCGTCTGGGGGCGAGTAGCGAAGGTCAACGTCGACTGCGACATAGGATTCAGCCCCTCCAAAACCAATTCTATGAATTCTTCCTCAGAATACTTTTTTCCGAGTGCTTTAGCGGCAACTTGGACGGAATAATAAAAGTCGCGAGGGGACTCGTGCGGCATCTGAAATCGTTTGATTTTGGTTGTCAAAGTCGTTCGTATTCCCTTTTTGAGACGAAAGTATCCCATACTTTAGTTATTATATTATCCCATGGAAGTCTCTGGTTAACGACCGCGAGCCAGAATTGGCGACAATTAGCCGGAAGTTTAGACAGCAACAGAGTAAACAAATAATGTTCTGGGATCAAAGACAAAGACAAAACATCGCATACCGCTGATATGAATTTAAACCAATTCTCCGACGTGGGTTCATGGAAAGGGGAAATTTCAAGCAACAGCTGATTAGCGACTTTTACACAATCCGAGAAATGAGGCTTCATTTCACCCCCGTTCGACGGGGTCTCTTCTGCGGGTTCAGGAAGCATTCCAACGCCCCTTTTACCGCGTTCTTTAGACATATCTGATACGAAATAACAAGATATTAAACAAACAGGGATCTCGAAAGGAGATGGAATGACTGAGATGACAAAGCGGAATGATTCACAATATAATCAAATTCCAGGAGAACTATACCACCAAAAACCAAAAATACCCTTAAACAAATTAAAACTATTCCACAAATTGCAAATTCCAAAATAAACCGAACATATAGCACCCTTATAGTTAGAGTTACAGAATACCATCTCTCCGGTGCCTCCAATTATGTGGCGACCCAAAGATTACCGCCACATACAGCTCCAACTAAATGCTATATCGTACACATAACAAAATAACATAAAATATCAACAACACTTAACCACTTCAGAAACTGTGGACTTATTGTTACCGTCTCTCCAACAGGAAACTTTTCACTCTTTCGTCCCTTTTCTCTGTCACTCTCCCTCTTCTCTCCTTTTTCTTTTTTCTTTACCACTCCTGTCACAGCTCGCTCGCCGTCTCTGTCGGTGGTCTGCGTCGTTTTCTTGACTGCCCGCTCTCGCCTGACGTCGCCGCTCGAGGGAGGGGGTACGGCGGGTCGTTTAAATGCCCGTCTCCTCGACTTCGTATTGGTTAAATTCGTGATTAAGTGATATACCCCTACGAAAAGGAGGGAATGGGAAATAGGGGAAATATTCGCCCTATATAAAGCGCGTTGCTGTGGTAGCGGCCATTCGGCGGGCCATTCGGTGAGGCCATCCGTGTTCTGTTCATCGATGAGAAAGACATCGTGCTTTCGTTAAGTGCGGAGTTGTGGGGAAAATTGCTGCAGTTTGAATGCTGGAATCTTACTTTTTTTAATTAGAACCATTATATTATACATCTGTAATGCTTATTAATGCAAATAGGCTCACGCATAAATTTAAAATGAATGAGAATAGGGACATACTTTATTTTTAACACATTACATGGTTATCTTCTTTTAGTTGATAATCTAAATAATCGTTTGCATTGATTGTTATATAAAAAGAATGGACATATAATTCAATATAAAGAAACAAAGAAAATTGAAAAATAAAAGTTCGCAATGAATTACTGTGTAGCAGGGGTCCTTAAACTACAGCCCGCAGGCCACACCCGTCCCGCGCAGTGGTTTAATCTCATATATTTCTTTAAGTTTTGTGTATTCACCAGCAGCAATTTTCATCAAGTATCATTCGATCGCAAGCTCGTTTTGGTAGATATATGAAACATTTCTCTTTTCTCGATCATCCCTCCGCTCGAAATAATTTTTGACAGTGAAGTTGGGCGGTTGAAACTTGCTCTTTGAAGTTTTCACATGGCCGGATCAGTCATTTAAAAGTCTTAAGTAATTATCAATAGAGATAAAATTTTAAATCTTTTACACTGCAACAATTTTTTTAAATTTGTACATTCTCTTGATGCTGTAATTGGGGTCAGCACCGCAAAATATTGTTGCTCGTGGACAATTGTGCTGTTCATTCGCAAGACACTTCGTTTCTTAAAAACAAATTTTATTTTACCCTCTGTATTGCACTAGCATTTTGCAAACTCTCGATGTGGGCATAATCAAGTGTTTTAAACACTTCTATAGGAAGCAGTTGGTACAAAGTGCTATGCGTTTAATGGAATGGGTGAGTGGCACAAATCAAGCAGCAATAAAGCCACGCATTCCATTTTTTTGGCATGGTGGCAGGTTACTCCAACTTCTGTTGTAATTTGTTTAAAGAAATGTGGCTATGGGAGTGAATTTGCCTCACATGAAGGCCCAGATATAATTACCGAAGAAGATGACAACAGCTTCTGAGACGACTGGAGACGCTGAGCATGATGTCAATTTTGAAACATGCACTTTGTGACAGTGAGGTTGCTACTTGCAGAATCGAGGGTATTGAATCTGTGCGTGATAATAAAGAGGGGAGGTACGGAGAGGAAGAAGACAGAACGGATGGAGAGTGTGAGTCCCAACCTGTCCTGGCGTTTGCTGAAGCACATAATGCCTTTGAAAGACTAAAAACTTTTTCTATACACATAATATCAACACCTGTGACAAGAATACAATTTTACGGTTGGAATCATCTGTCTACAAGTTAAAATGTCATGTTGCAAAAAGCAGATGACAATAAACGATTTCTTTGGGAGGAAATAAAATGTATTCCAAGATAAAATCATTTTTTGATGTTTGATTTTTGTTTTCTGCATATTGGTTACAGCTTTTACAGGGAAACTTAAAGATTAGGTAAATTATGGGCTGTTTTTTCATGCTGCTTTTGCACCAATAAGAACAATAGCATACAAAAGTTAGGAAAGTAATATTAGATTATGCAGAAGTATTATATGCAGGTTTGAACAAAATAGTAATCCAGTTTGGGATTTAATTTTTTTCTCAGGTCATTGAAATGCATAACAATGAGAAAAAGAGATTTCCACTAAGGATGGTTGCATGAAAATCATGCATACATATATTCAACTTTGAAAAAAGTTAGTTCCATTTTCCCATTTCTTCTTTTCCTCCATTTTCTCTGCAGTATCATATAAGATGCTGAGCTGAAAGAGATTAAATTAAATGAAAAAACATTGACTTATTAATAGAAAATCTTCATAAAAACATTAAGCATCATCAAATCTCAAACATAACAAAAATAGTAATGAATCTCATCATCACTTCCAGGAAGATTGCGGCAATGGCTGATTTTCCAAATGTTGACAATTCCATTTCCATCGATCCTCTCTTTTCTTCATGTTCAAATGCTGTAATATCAAGTTACTAAATCATAATTTTTCAAATATTTAAGCAGAGATAATATGAGTGACGTTTTTAAATAATTTGAATGAGGTAGCTCTCATATTATAGTAGAAATTCATTGATATAATTGAAATTTTTTAATAATCATGTCAAATTTTCTGTCCAAGACAAAATTTAGAATAGTTTAAAAGTTCGATGCAACCAAATCTTTTCAAGAGTCATGTTATTTTCTTTACACTCAACTTAGTCCATTGAGTATTGAATCTTGACAGATAATTGTAACATCAGGTAAGTATTGAGAAATATATAAGAATAACAACATTAATTTCAAAACATTTTCGACATCGCAACCAGACTCATTGCAGAATAACCCCTCTCTCATTCAGCTGTGCTGCAAGGAAATGTTTTGGCTAATTTAAATAATAACTCTAAATCATCAGAAATAGGGTTTATGTCAACATATTCTCACAATACATTGATTACTTGTTTGGTATCGAAATGAAATCTTTATTTAATTTTATTGCTCTCTCTCCTCCCGTATCTATAGATGAATACTCTGGCCAAGACTCTCTCTATCCACTACTTCCAAGTCGGACAACAACGAACTCTGGTTATCAGCAAGTCTTGAGGTCGTGTTATTATCCAAGCTTTATAGACACTGTTTTGTGTTAATTTCTTTGCATTTTTGAACTCACCAATGTAACTGCTTCTATGGCTTTGACCAGTTTTTCTTTAGGGTCTATTTAAAGGATTTTTTATGTATATATTATACTATTACCAATAAATATACCCAACAAATTTCTTTTTTAAACTGAAAATGAGGTGCCTCCTCTGGGAAGAAATTTAATATTGAATAACAAGAATAATATGTATCCATCATTTATTTGAACCATCCTGAGCAACTGCATGCTAGCACACACACTTTAGTCATGCCTGTGATTAAATAAAAAAGGCCATGGTGCCTAGGAGATTCCTCTATACCAGGGGTAGCCAACCTACGGCCAACAGGCTTCATGAGGCCCCCAGAGCCCTGATAAAATAGTGATCAGTAGAATTTAATTCAGTCAATTCCATATTTTTCAGTGAAATTATGGTCTCAAGTTTAAAGGCCGATTCACACTGGATGGTAAGGGCGCGGTGAGGGCATGGTGAGGCGACAGTGAGGGCAGGGGCAATTTTGTAGAGACTTCACACCAGACGGTGAGGGCATGGGCAATGCAAGGGCCCACTGCGGGCTGTCTACACCGTCTTCACTGATTGAATGCTCCACGTGGTCAAAGAAATATTCCCTCATCCAATCAGCAGCGGAGGGGAAGGGAGGGGAAGCGACGGGCACTGACAGGCACTGACAGGCAGGCAGGCAAAATATTCTCGGATGGGTGACTGCGCCTGCCCGTCCCCTGCCCTCACCGTCACCGTACCCTCTGGTGTGAATATAACCTATGATACCAATGTAATGTATTTCGGACGGGCATGCCTGTGTCTGCCCTCACCGTCCAGTGTGAATCGGCCTTAAAGGCTAATAAACTAACTAGAATTGATCACAAAATCTCTGAGAATCTTCAGATTTAAACACCCATCCGGCCCGCTGAAGCTCTCATGATTTCCAATGCGGCCATCCGAAGTATTCACAACAATAATGCGGCCTGCCATATAGAAAAGGTTGCCGACCCCTGCTCTATACAATGCAATGTATTTACTTCTCTTGGTCCTTAAACTATCTGAAAATTCTCTTTGAAGAAATTTGATATTCAGCTCTTGGAAAATGAATTGCAGTGATAATAATACAGTACAGCATCGATTATCTGTGATAATTGGTGGAACCGGAACCCAGATAATCGAAAAACATGAAAAATCCAAATTGAATGTATTTATTGGAATTATTGTTAGATTAATAAAATACATAATTAAAATAAAATGTGAATATAAGTTCTGACTCCAACAATGTAAACCTTTAAACACCTCTACAAAGAACGGTGACAAACTAAAGTTAAAATGTAATTTTAATAACTCACTCACCCACACTTTTATTCACATGTTGGAGTTTTTTTATTCAGGGAATAAAATACTCAAAACAATGTAAATGTGTAAATACATTGCCAAAGAACGATAACAAACTAAACTTAAAATGTAACGGGAGTGAGAAAAAAAAGATCAGACATAATGTAAACATGGAAATAATTCAACTCCCCGCACATGACCACGGATAATCCACCCCACCGATAATTGGGTACCAAATAATCAACGCTGTGCTGTATGTAGAAAATTCAAGCTCCCTGGAAATCAAGATCAAGTTTAGTGTCTTATAGTAAAATATAATATTAAAGTTTGAAATGATAATAAAATGCCAAATTCAGTTATTTGTATTGATTTTAATATCTTTGCTTTTTTTTAAATCTCTTAAATATTTAATTTCTATTTTCTATACCTTAGATATAGTAGTATTGAACATTTGTTTAAAAAGTGAAGTAAGGATTGGTGATAATCCTTAGAACTATAATAATAGAACACCTTTTATTTAACTTAAAATTATACAAAGTTTTATGCATCAGTTTTCATAATAAAGAATTTAAATATATTCAATATGTATATCAAATCTTAATAATATAGAGATACCATCAATTTATAAATCTTCAAAAGGCAAAATATTAAAGAAACATTGTTTTCTTTATCATTTAAATTAAATTGTTTCATTAAGTTTTTTATTGAGAATCACTTTTGTTTGAAAACTGTAATGTTTTTATGTGAAAACTATATTGGTGAAACCTATGTAAGTTAACTTAATAGTTAATGAGCAAAATAAAACTAACATATTTACAATTAAAAATTCATTATCTTAATTTACAAGTTTAATGTTGTGAAAGTTATTTTTTATCAATGTCTGAAGTAGAAACATGAAACTATAAAAGTACAAAAACATGCCATATAAATTGTTTTAAGAATAATAATGGAGGAAATAATTTTGAGATCCTTCCTTTCCTTTCATTAAATGTCTTTTGTTTTCCTAGTCTCATATTTCTCAAATTGACAATATCCCAGACTTTACAACCTTACTACAAATGACTTCCATTTCAGTCTGAGCATGATTGTACAACTTTTAATTCCATAGCTGAAGAGTATATGATAAAAGAATGTTCTTTTTGAATTTTCATGAATATATGGTCATGTTAGAAAAATGACTGATACAGAGGTATTTACAAACATTCCTTTTGATATGGAAGCCAGCAGTATATGATATTCTGCCTGTAAAGATTTACTGCAGCTTAATAAGTTTTTATAAAATTCTAAAGTAAACATTTTACCATAATTATTGCAGCATTTTATAATTCAGATAAATCTATACTATATACTATACTAATCCTAAACTATACCCTCAATTTTGTTTCACAATATATTTAATTACTTCTTCACATTTACATACAAAATTCTTGTGATGAAATGGACATTAAAAAATTCCATGCAAATATTTTTAATTTTTTTCAAATTAACATACATTAAAATGTATTTGAATACTAGAATGTCTTTAGTAATATTATATCAAATTTATTTTTATATTTTGTTCTAATTAAATACTTATCTTACTGGGTAGCAGTACAGATAGGTAAACATTTTTGTCACATAAACCAGGTTTATTGCAAAACCTAAAAAAATTCATAACACTTAATATAACGAACTTCAGGTTAATTAAGTTTATACAGCTATATCACAAAATATTTTTTCTTATGTAACATTGGAAGCATGTTTATGCGTTTATGTACCAGTTGATTGCTGTTATCACGTTTGATGATATTAGTTCATTGATTCGATAAATGAAATCTCTTTGATAGTGTACATGTTATGCTACTGATTTTACACAACAGTTATTGCAAGCTCCTTGCAATTTCTTGCTGATCTATAAAATTAGTGTCCATCAATTGGGCTACATCGACAAACACAACATGATGGAAACAAAAACCAATCCATAAAGATTCCTTTGCAGTCATTATCTGGATCATAGGCTAGTAGTCGATGCCACTTGTACTTCTGCTCACAGCCACAATCACCTAAACAACGATTTGTTTGCGCTTTCCTTGAAAATAAAAATAAAATAAATTTTAGTAAAACTTTAAGATGGTCTGATACGTGAAAATGCACCTCAAAACAATCACTGCTTCTAAATTTCAGTAAATAATCCTTTACGTTTCCTCAAAACTGTAATGAACTTTTATGCCACAAATTTAATATTTTTTCTTTGAGAAAAATTGAAATTAATTCTTTATTCCTATACCAATTCTTACATGTCAGCCTTAGAACTAGTAACCAAGTTTTTTGCGTTTTGTTGGATATAAAATTTAAACCACTACTGCAAGGAAACTTTAAAATTACTAAAAATTTTAGATTAATAACATGGCTACAGGAGATCTCCAATTTTACAAAGACGAAAGCAACTTACGTACAAACTTCTTGATGAATTGCTTGCTCAAAATGTTGAGTGTTAACAATTGCTCTGATTTTTGCAGCACTGTTAGAAGCCCAATATGGAGTGACTATTTCCACTTTCGACTCGCAGGCATCCACCCTAAATAGAAAAGACCAAAATTAATATAATATAAAACATAGGTACTGTGGGTAAGTGCAGACCCTTCGAGAGCCTCAGGGAGGCTTGGGGGGCATCCAGATTTTGAGGTCCCTCACCCCTTTACCTCCCACCCTTGGATTCACCTATGACCGGGGGTCTGTGGAATTCAGTTAGGATCGGATGATGAACTTTGGGATAAAGTGACGATTCAGAAAACTTTCATTTTATTAATAGAATGAATTTATATGAAACTGTAATACCTAAATTCCTACACCATAAAATAAACTCCAATGTGTAATTGAACAATAGTTACTTTTTTTAATGGCAAAAGAAACTTGTGTGGATATTAAAAGATTACAAAAGGATCCAAATATGATAATTTACAGGGTCCACCAAACCATAAAGGTTGATAAACACCGTTCTATGAAAAAATAAAATAAAAATTGAGTGCAAAATGAAAAATTCTTTGTGTTACATAACCCAGAGTATTGAGAGAAATCTGAGGGTTACCCATGATTATATCGGTTATTAAAAATTGGGGAAGTTGGGTAACGTAATACTTAAATGTCCTGCAAGAAAAAGTTTAGAAATTAGTATTTTATACTTATTTTCCCATGTTCTATTCAACTTATTTTTACGGATGGAAGGTTGAATAAAATGAATAAGTAGATAAACTATTAATATATACAAATACTTTTTATTTCAGGAATGAAATAATATACTTAATATTTTTTATTTCAGGAATGCCTTTATAATTTTAGTTTCTGCAAATTTCTTGATAATTAATGAAAAATCTTAATTTTTGAGCAATGTCATAGTTTATAATAAGCATTGCGAGCCCAACCAAATGCTCTTGTCTCATTGTAGAACAATGGTAATTCTTTATTTGATTTAGCACGCTAAAAGTGCATTCACACAAAGCCACTGATGCAGGCAAACTAAGTAAAATTCGCAATGCGATTGTGACATTAAGCAACACTCTGGAGAGTCCACGGTCAAGTATTTCTTTTAACAATTCTCTTGGCTTACAATTCAACTTAATGTTTACAGAGTATATCTGACTGAGAAAGATGATTTCTTCACTGAAATATTTTGAGATTTCCTTGTCGTATTGCTGCTGAAATTTTTCTGCTGCAAAATGCACTTTGTTTGTTGAACTGCCACAGAAATCCAAATGACTCATAAATTTGTCATAGAGACTCAAATCAATGTTTAAGTCCTGATTGAACAGAGTTAATAATTTAAAAAAATACATTAACTCTATAGTGCTGCTCGGCATCAAATTTAGAGAATAAATGGTGGAGAAATCTGGTGAAATGCCAATATCCTGGGCTGCTAATCTTGATTCTGAGGGTATCACGTTCCATTGGTGATGAATTTCTTGAATGTCATTGATAAGACATTCAATATTATCCCTCTCAACATCAAGGGTAGCATCGCGTGCTTCAATAACTAGGTTAGTTTGGTGCAAAAGAGTAAGCAGCTTCATCCACAAGGTTGACATCACAAACTCAAATCTGAACATATACTTCTGAATGGACTGAAGCTCAGTTCGAGCCTGTTCTGCAAGATTGAGACATTCAAGCTCATTTAAAGCCTTTCTGAATGAATCCATATGCTGCTGAATTGGTTTAACTGCATTAATCCTTGCCGACCACCTTACAGCTTACAATGGTCATTCGATTTGTTTCTTTAAGTTTCTGTAAAGATGAAATCCGTGAGCATTTTATTGGATTTTATTCAATTTTGAATGCCACAGGAAAAGGCTTATGAAAGTTTTTACTGGAAGAATTATAAAAACTGAACTTAGATATTCATAATATAAGAGGCCAAGGTTACAATAATGGCTCTAATATGAAGCAGAAACATATAAGACTCCAAAAAAGGATTTTAAACATTAACCCACAAGCTATGATTATTGCATGCTCTGTGCATAGTTTAAACTTAGTTGTCAATGATGCAGCCAAAATATCGCACCATACGGTTGATTTTTTTAGCAATGTTCAGGAAATATGTTTTTTTTCTACTTCAGCATATCGTTGGCAAGTACTTAAAAATCATATTCCAAATTTATCCTTACAGCCAGTAAGTGAAACAAGATGGGAAAGAAGAACAAAGGTTATTAGGCCATTGTGATTCTATGTAGGTGAAATCTATGATGTACTGTTAGAAATTACTTTAGAGAAATCGAGAGACATTAATACAAAACATCATGCTCAATCTTTGGCTTTAAAAGTAAAATCATTTACGTTCATTTGTTCCATGGTAGTATGGTATAATAGTCTATTTAAAATTAACACTGTTAGTAAGATGTTGCAAAATCCTAAAACCATTTTCTACTTGAACAATGGCGGCCAACTCCCTGTCTGCATTGAGTTTCCCATGGAAAATCCCACTGGCAGATATTATCCCCAAAACTCTTTACTCAGGCATATAAGCTTCATGCCTGGATGCATGCATGGGCGACACAGACCCTCCTAAAGAGCGATGTAACGGGCACCCCTGATCTAACCCAAATACTAGCAGCGGCCTCTATAACTGGCGGCAGTAGGGTTCTCAGGAAAAGATGTGGAGGATATGGTGTAAGGCCGAGATCAACATTTGTGATGAGGCCCCATGTTGCACCCGTGCATAAATCCGCCGCTGAACAAGAGCCAAAATTTGAGGCTCCCTCGAGCTTCAGGCCCAGGCCAAATGGCCTGGGTAAGTGTTGGATGTAACTGTAAGCTAACTTTGGCAACTAGATGAAAACATTAAAAAATCTGATTCTAAATTCTGAAGTGGCTATAGTATTTAATGACACACTGACAACATGATCAACCATTCTCTTTTAAAAAACATCCAGATTCACATTTACACCCTAATTTTGTAAATTTATGAAACCTTTAGGTGAAATCCATTCAGTTCTATCTAGCATCACTTTCATCAATACAGTATACTCTCAATTATACGGGCTAATCAAAGGGAGAAGAGGCACACATAATCAGAGAACACGGATAATCCAAAATTTTACTTTATTTTTCTCATTCTGTGATATTACATGCTACTCAACCCGTTTTCACTCTTAACACAGTTTATCCTTCTTTTAGTAAATAGTCTGAAATCTTAGCTTCTTTTTTGACTCATTAAGGTTTCTCTTCATGATCACTTGGATTTTCCTTGCAGCTATGATATCACTGTATTGATAATTCCACTGCCCCCAGTGGTGGATTAAGGTATCTGAAGGCCCCAGGCGCAAAAAAATCGGGAGGCCCACAACTGACCGGGAGGGAGGGGGTACTCAAACTACAAAAATTTTTACAACTTATGAATGGAAAAAAATTATGCAGCAGGTTAAATAAATTGAATTACAGATATGCATAAATAGAAAATTTAATATTTATTATAGAAACTTGCAGATGTTGAAAACAGGGGCGGTTGGTCTATGCAAGCAATGCAAGAACTGCTTGCCTTGTGAAACAACACCGCAATAAACTTGTTTAAATACTTAGAATAACTGTAGTTACTACTATAAAATTGATAGAAATATATTTAGCATTTTCATCATTTGAATGAATTTCTACTAACTTGATTGTGATTCGTATTATTCAATTGTTACTGTGGGGGCCTCACGAAGCAGTTTCAGATTTGCTTCTACGGTGGTTATACGCGTGGATACGAGACAGCGGGGAAAAGAGGGGAGGGTCTATGTCAGCCCAATGGAGAGGAAGTAAGCAGAATTTGAAATGCTTCTATGTGGCACGGAACATGAAAATACTGTGTTGTCTCCATCTATCAGGGAAATTGTTTATTTGTTGTGCACTACATCGGTACTTCCTTCTATTAAACATTATTTACTTTTAATACTAAAAATGTGTGAGGATAATGCGCACTGTGTAATAAAAAATTATTGGTGAAATCATTTTCAAATTATCAAGATTTTGCAACTAAAAAACATTGTTCAAGCCGGAATGCCAACAATTAGTTGAAGCTATAGAAGTAATTGCATGGTTATGACATTTCCATAGCGTAATTTAACATATTTCTATTGATTAAAATTATTGGAAACAGAGTGAGAAATAAATTTGTTTCAAATGAGGTGTACTGTTATTTGTTATACTCATAGCTTATTTCTGAATGAGATACATGAATGATGAGATGAGCCTCGCAAAGTTACCATTTAGTAACGCTCAGCTACACAAAGTAAAACTGTGCCACTGCTTGCCTTACTCAATGGGTCACCGACCACAACTGGTTGAAAAATAAACAAAAAATGAATTATAACTGTTAGATGTGTTTTCGAATTATGCAAGGGATGTTACATTGTAACAAACATAAGTAAAAACATGAGATGTGTACATAAGTAGTAGATTATACTGATTGTGAAATATTTTACTAAATAAAATATTGAAAAAAATCGAGTTTTGACTGTTTTGAGGCCCCCATGAGAGTCGAGACCCCAGGCGAGCACCTGTGCGGTAATTTTCCACTGACTGCCTCATATAATCAAGTAAACTGTCAACTTAGTGGAGTGCCAGGCTGTAACTCATGCGCTCGGTGTTTCTTTTCTCTTCAATCTTACTCATCCACTTGACCCGCTGAGGCATTCACGATGTCTCTATCACTCATGTGCTGACAGCCGGATTCACAATTGTCATTTTTAAGCCACTCATCAAGGTCCTCCTCATCAACATTTTCAAACTCATTCATTACATTTATTAAACCAATCAACTCACTTCTACGTTAGAGAAACCCTCGAAATTGTCTTCAATTTCTGAAAGAAGTTTCCTCCATGACTGAAAAAGTGAAATAGGTTTCATGGTAGACCACGCCTGAGACACACCGCAATTAGCATTCAACATTGTCATTTTTTTCAAAAACATCATAAGTCGTCATCTTCATTGGTGAGAGTTCTGAGAAGGCCAAACCGGTAGTGCCTTTTCATCGACACAATGACACCTTGATCCATCATATGTATTATGGCAGTGACATTAGGAGGCAAAAACTTAGTAACAATTAGACCATCGTCCAAAGTCAGTGTTCTCTCATTCAGGTGGGAAGGGATGTTGTATATCAGTAACACTGCTTACTGAGGCAGTCCCTTTTCTTTAAAAAATCTGATGTGGCCAACAAATGACTTTCTCCACATTTGGGGTATAGATATTTAAATTATTATGAATAGCATTATAAGGCAAAATTATTATTTCCTATCATAAAAGAATACAGTCATCCTTATTGCCATAAATTAGGTATATTTTGAATATGTTTACAGAATTCACCGCCTCATGGTGGTGGAGCTGTATACTGGAAATTAAGAAAAAGCAAAATATCTCCGAAATGGATGGTTCTACGAAAATTTGTTTCAAACAAAACTTGGAAGAAATATTATTCTCTACAACTTTGGTCCTCACGAAGATGACCAATTACGACGTTTTTAAGGAGATATTTGACGGAAACCGAAAAAACCGATTATTTTTTATAAATAATTCCTAAACAATAACTGCTATGGAAAATTGTTTGAAATAAAAGATGTAGGAAATTATATTTTCTACATTTTTTGTAATGGTCAACGTATACAATAATGACGTATTATCGGAGAAATATTGCAAAAACTGAATCGGGTTTCGAATAAACCTTGATTTTCGGTTAACCGGTATTGTCCAAAAGCTAATCAGTTCTTTGTGCTCATGCTAAAGTGTTATATATGAAATTTGGTAATGATATGGCAAGTACTTCTCGAGTTAGTGCGCCCACAATCACATACACGTGCACACACGCAGACATTCCGAAACTAGTCTAAACGTGTTCTAGGGTCCCCAAAATGTGTATTTCTGTTGAAATCACGAAGTCGATTTTTTTCGTGAACACAATACTTTCCCATTACTACGTATGGAGAAAGTAAAAACTTCAGAAACAAATGTTTTCTGGAAACTATTTTCTAAAGTCTCTTGATCCATTCATGCTCCTTCCTGACTATAATAATGAACAGGTAGGCTATTAGCTTTGGTGTCATTAAATGACCTTGGTATTTTAACTTTACCAATCACTACAAGTTTCATTTTGTGATTTCTGGATGCATTTCCACAATGCATGGATAGCCCAAAGAACAATTTTCATAAGTAAAAATTCGTGAGAAATATGGAAAACTGATAACCTGCAAAATGGATAGTGCACCCATGGATAATCAAGAGTACACTGTAAATGAATCAATAAGCATAATTTGTAAATATAAGATAAAATATAATTTTTGCATTAAGACTTTAAAAAAATAAAATGCAGGCAAAATATTTGCTTTATTTTTTGTTATTATAATGCAAAAACTAAAATATTTCAATAAAAGAATTCCAATAAACAGAAATATGTGGGTAATTTAAGAAAAGAATTAGGAGCTCATATTTGAACTGAAAATCCATTACCTGCCAGTTTCTCTAGATTGATTTCCCCTAAATGAAGATTGTCGAGGGAATCTTGCATTGGAAATGGGAGGCTCTCTCTCTGCAGAGCCAGCATCTCCACCTTCAGAGAATGGCTGCTCTCTTGCATCATAATGCGTGGATCTTGATGATGCTTCCCTTTTTTCTGTTGATCTCCTCTTTAATGGAACATTTCTGCTACTACTTTGAGTCTCAAACACTTCTCGAGCAGGCGGTCCATATTCTTCATTCATTTGGAATTCCCCATACATTCGTTTCATTAATGCTTTATTTTCATCTATGAAAAGTTCAATACGATCTCTGAAATGAGTGAAAAATATTCAAATGAAAATACCTTAATGATTAGCAGAGCTTTGTAAGTGAAGAGGCTCAAAATAAATATGAACCTTAAATTCTATAATGACTATTATGCTAATAGAAGTTCAGCAAATTAAATTTTCCAACTTTTAATACATATTATATTCAGTGCTTTTTTCCTAAAAAATAAGCTTCCGGAACACAGTTTTTCCGACGAAAAGGTGGATATTATAAACGCCCGGTCATGAACGTCATTTCATAAATGATGGTTTGCATTTCACATGTAAACACGTCAATCTAGTAATAATATTTTGAATTTGAAGTGTTTTCGAAATTTATAAATTTTTATTCATACAAATTTCTTGATTTTATATTTTGCATGAAAACAATTTCCGGAATGGTGTTCCAGTGCAATCCGGCAGAAAAAAAGCACTGATTATTTTATAACATAATAAAATAGTAAATAAAGCTTTTGAGAAAAATTTCCTTATATTTAACAAATTTGGCTATTAGTATTTGAACATTTTGACAGAAATAAAGCAATGGAATAAATTCATTTTACCAATAATAAAAACAAACCTTATATTATTTGTTATCAAAGACACACTTATAAATTTTTTATCTTTATCTTGTCATGGCAATGTTAGGAAGCATAGCTTGAATTACCTAGTTTTTTTTAACAGCCTTAGGATTAAATTCTATAGCATTTAGAATAGATAAAAGACTTTCCATAAATTTTGAATGTGTAAACTAATTAATCTATTAAAAAATGTTTTGTCCACATTATATCCGAATTTTGAATTTCTACCTTTTAGTCTGATTAATATTAAAATATTCCATTTGTCTCACTTCAAACATGAATGGAAAAAAATTATTGGCAACTATTAACTGGTTGCAGGATGCATAGGTTACTTTTTAGGCATGATTTCATCTTGTTTCATTGCATTTTTAATTACAGCAGCTAAACTGCAATCTTCCAGAGCAACTCACATAGTAGATGACTCTGCTCTTTGGGAATTATATAAAATTTTGCCCTTCAAATACAAATGGGTGCTATAATGAATATGTGTACTATGTAAAATCTATAGATAAATAGAATCTTCCATGAGTTATTGGAATGAAAAAAGTTCTAAAAATGTCAAAGGTAAATTCATATAAAAAGGAATGGATTAAATTTCTTGCATTGAAGTCCTGTGAATATTTCAATCCCAACAGATTATGTATGATAGAGAGGTTCTTGATCTGTAGTCCCCATATATGTTCTAGGTAGTCTGCATAAGTGATTAAAAAACAACGTGATTAAGGTAAGACTGTATGGTCCAAAAGGCTTACTAGCTACCACGTAAATATAATATGGTTATGCATTTATATACACTCTTATGATTAATGGTATGTGAATATCAAAAGATTAAGAAACACTTATTTAATAAATAGATGTACATATGTATATTTGAATAATTATAGGGAATGCAGATGAATTAAATTTGGCAACTCATTAGGCTAATGATATTTACAAAATGTGAAGAACATATTGTGTGATATCTTCAGCCAGGTGTGGTTGAAATTTAAATATGAAATTATTTTTCAGAAGCAAGAAAAAACCTAATTCCATACTCACATAGGGTAACTGTTACCAGCTGTTGGGCAGAATAATTGATGGAAGCGTTTGATGCATGGAACTCCCCTGATCACTTCTCCTCGTATTTCTAATCCCAAGGCCAATGAGAGTGCTGCCCACAGGATCTATGAAATTGAAAGCTTCGCTAAACAATTGTAATAATTGCATGTCACACTGAAGGAAATTGCATGATTAACATAAAATAGAAATATGCCATACACCTAGTAAGTAAAGTTGTTTTATGAAATGAAGATTTCATTAATGCATTTAAGATCTATAAATTTTACTGAAAATGTCTTAGGAGTTTTGTGAAAAATTTAGTTTTATCTTCATCTTTGATGATGTATCTGGCATTTTACATATCTATGTTCATGATCTATTGTTTTGAGAAGACTAATATAAATAAATCAGTTTCTCATGGTTAATGACCATTTTTGTATGAATACCTAAATTAGTCAGGGATTGCTATAGTTTTCAGTTACTGTATACATTAACATTTGAACACTTCCAGATTCTACTAAATGTTTTAAATAAGAAATCTGATGTGGCCAACACATGACTTTCTCCATATTTGGGGTATAGATATTTAAATTATTATGAATAGCATTATAAGGCAAAATTATTATTTCCTATCGTAAAAGAATACAGTCATCCTTATTGCCATAAATTAGGTATATTTTGAATATGTTTACAGAATTCACCACCTCATGGTGGTGGAGCTGTATACTGGAAATTAAGAAAAAGCAAAATATCTCCGAAATGGATGGTTCTACGAAAATTTGTTTCAAACAAAACTTGGAAGAAATATTATTCTCTACAACTTTGGTCCTCACGAAGATGACCAATTACGACGTTTTTAAGGAGATATTTGACGGAAACCGAGAAAACCGATTATTTTTTATAAATAATTCCTAAACAATAACTGCTATGGAAAATTGTTTGAAATAAAAGATGTAGGAAATTATATTTTCTACATTTTTTGTAATGGTCAACGTATACAATAATGACGTATTATCGGAGAAATATTGCAAAAACTGAATCGGGTTTCGAATAAACCTCGACTTCCGGTTTACCGTTACTGTCCAAAAACAAATCAGTTCTTTGTGCTCATGCTAAAGTGTTATATATGAAGTTTGGTAACGACATGGCAAGTACTTTTTGAGTTAGAGCGCCCACAATCACACACACACATGCACGCACACACGCACGCACGCAGACAAACACACACACACAGACATCATTCCGAAAATAGTCTAAACGTGTTCTAGGGACCTCAAAACGTGTATTTCCTTTGAAATCTCGAAGTCGATTTTTTTCATGAACACAATACTTTCCATTATTACGTATGGAGAAAGTAAAAATAATCGGTTTTTTCGGTTTCCGTCAAATATCTCCTTAAAAACGTCGTAATTGGTCATCTTCGTGAGGACCACAGTTGTAGAGAATAATATTTCTTCCAGGTTTTGTTTGAAACAAATTTTCGTAGAACCATCCATTTCGTAGATATTTTGCTTTTTGTTAATTTACAGTATACAGCGCCACCACCATGTAGCGGTGAATTCTGTAAACATATTCAAAATATAATTTACGGCAATAAGGACGATTGTATTCTTTTACGATACGAAATGATAATGTTGCCTCATAATGCTATTCAAAACAATTTAAATATCCATACCCCAAATATGGAGAAAGTCATGTGTTGGCCACATCAGATTTAAAAAAATAGTTAAGGCCTCTTAAAACACTCGACTATGATTAATTACTTTTATTTAGACCTTATGCTAAAAATCTGAGTGATGAACAGTAAAACTTTCTCCAGCGCGTGGGTTACGTTCTAGAAGGATACTTTTGCGCGAATCCGCGTTGTGGGAATCATTAAACCTATGGGAGAAATGTTTAGATTATAAAATCGAAAAAAATTTAGTCTAAAAATAAGGTGCGCAAATTAAAATATGAATTTTGTTTATAATTCCTTACATACGCTATATAGTACACACTACGATGTTTACCCAGTAAAATAGTTACGTATAAGAATAAATAATACGAGAATACTCGTCGTATAACTCTATCCACTTCTATCACCTAACAAATATTTTTATGAAATCTTCAGGCAAATCGAGATCCCATACAATCCAAGTTTTGAAGAAAACACGGAAGTAAAAGACTCGATAATGTTTAGCTAATTTGAAATTCCCAACGTTCACGTGACAACTATGACGTCACATTATTACCATCATTGGCGCATATTGCTATTTACAATATAAATTATCTACATTTATTATGGAAGAATATAAAATAATATTATACACAAAAAATATCAAATTCTTTATACAGCGTATAAAAAGCGTCTGAGATGTTTTTATATATAATACTATACTTATAAACTCAATTATTCATTTTCGTATAAGCTATTTTGTCTATATTTGTTTGTAGTAGCTCATGAGCGCTTTATTTGGCGCCTATAGCCAGAGCTGCACTCATCATAGTCTTAATACGCAACTGTTACGCTAACGCTCTTTGCGGAAATCTATGGCTACGATAATAAGTTCGCCTCCATAATCAATGGATAAAAAAACAAAAATAATCAGCGCTTTTCTAGATATTGCAGTGATTTCACCTGTACCAGACCTGTTATGGGTTAAATGAAATAAAGAAAACGGCTAAAATGTACTTGATATCTGCCATTTTAGTATTTATTTTTGCAATTTGGCCATTCAATCTCGAACCTTAAAATCACGCCACCGCGTTCGGAGAAGTTCGTCGCATATTAGGTTGCCCCTGTGAAAAAAAAGGATCCGCGTTCGAGAATGTTTTATTGTATTTATTTTATATATATATATATATATATATAAATAGATATATCACATATACAAGACCTAAGTGCAGGGGCGTTTTTAACGTCGATGCAATCGGTGCAACGCACCAACGGCCCCCTCATATTGCGGGCCCCAATGTTATTCACGGATGGCGAGACTGCATGTTAATTCTTGCTCAGAAGCTTGCCTTCGTGTTCATAACCATTGGAATCGATGTCAAGTAGCGATTTTTCCTCTATTTGCACATATGGTATTTTATTATAAATAAAATCAATAACGTAAATTAATATTTTGAAAATGAAAAATTGGAATTTTTATAGCTGATTGGTACAAACGCGACCCATGCCAAAATTGCACCGAGTAATTCAAAGTCTGAAAAGCGTCCCTGCCTAAGTGTGTACAGAATAGCTTTGCTGATTACATTTGCCATGTTACAAAGAAAGATTGCAAAGCAAATGACTAAGAAACATTTATCGTAACCCTGCCGGACCCCAAATGCTATCTTTCGGGTCAAGAACTCCCCCGTTATAACGCGGGATATCGGAGCAGGAGCTGCGATCCGCGTTATAAGAGACCCACGGTATAACCGAGAACACGATCGCATTTTTCAATGCAACACGCACATACAACTTTTTCTTTATTAAAATTTCTTTAATTGCTACAAACTATAATATAAAAATACTATATAAGATCAGCACGGGAAATTTATTTAATCACTTCTTTAAAGGTAGGTAATTTTTTCTTGTTTTTACTTTAGTATTTTAACAAAAACGACAGTATTTCTTTCCAAGAAACGGGGAGGAAGGAAGACCCGCGCTACATTCGAATCCGCGGTATAAGCGATGGTGTTATAACCGGGGAACGGTGTATAGGTATATTGCGCTAAAGAAATTGTGACGCAGAAGAAAACAGCCCGAAGATCATATGATCCTCTCTTCTCCCCAACTATACAGCTCTCAAGGTTACACACATGAGAAAAACGGATTACTCCGAGAGCGAGAGCCGTCTGTGGACATATAAACATATGCCTATATCTTGCAGTGCCGAGATAAATTTTGTTTCAACATGTATAGGGATTTTTAATAAACCGTAAATTCCCAGTTCACGTACCTACACGAAAATTTAACTTCCGAGATGATATTAATAATCCCAAAAATTTCAAAATCCCGAAATCCCGGGATTATCAAGATTATAACCCCGGGATTTTAGGATCAGAAAATTCCGCGGGATCCAAGGATTGCAATCTCTAATGGTGGCCATTTTTCTACCTCTCAATTAATAACGACAATATTCGTGATTCCTAGAATAAAACGATAAAATTCATACTTTTAACCATCAGACGAAACAAGAAAAGAGGTATGGTATGGGTAGATCTAATACATTATGAAACGTCCAATTCCATCAAACACATAATCAGATCCTATGTCTGCTACAATCAGAAGTTTCTATACGAATTTCAAACCAATTGTTGCTATGCTTTGGTGTATCTGAGATCAGAATAGGTCTAATTTAAAAGTTTTATCCCGACTTATCTCGACGACGGATTCTCCAAGCTCTTTCCTTATTCCGTTTAACGTAGAGCGTGGGGGTCTCGAGAAAAATCTGGAATTTTTTATTCTCCCTCATCGAAAGCAAGACGTTCGGGAAAGTAAAGTCTCGATGCGAATGAAAGATTTCATTGGTGGAAAGGAAAGCATTCCCCGGAGAAGAAAATAAAGCATAGTGACCAATTAAAGTTTGTGCACTTTCTTTTACAATGTGGTCCAACTACTGTGGGGAGAAGAGGTAAACCGGACAGAGCACAGAATAGGGCAGATAGCCTTCTTAACCCTTTTATTTGCAGAGTATATTATTGATTTGCGAATTAAATGCAAGATTTTACTGATAATTTCATCGTAAGTCAACAATTTGAGATGTAATATTCAAATTTTTCCTACAGTCATTCAGTAGATAACAAAAAAAACAACAAAAATCGACACTTTCGTACGAAAAGGGTCGTGACGGAAAAACCCATAATTGCCTCTCGCAATGACTTTGAGGTGAAGTGGAGGAAACTTGTCCCGGCGCAAAAACACCCATTTCTCTGCCGGACATTTGAAGTAATTCATGGATGGTAATGTTTTCGATGGTATTGGATATTATTTCACAACAAACCGCGATTTTAAGGAGAATAACTCTCGCGGGTATTAAACGATATATTTTGTTTAAGAATGTTTCGGTCAAGAGCGATCAATCAACGCGTAAAGGACTTTGAAAACGTTTTGAACAGTTACATGCTATTCTTATTTTATGCCGCATAGCCACCCATTAAATTTAAAATACTCTACGATAAACTCGAGTTTAGTAACGCTTAAACCAGAGATGTGCAAACTTTTCGCGTGGCGGGCCGCAATCGTATATGCATTTTGGTGGGTTGTTTTAGAAGTCGCGGGGTCACTGAGAGAATATACATCGGAACTTACTCATGAGATCATACGTGATTCAATTTGAAATTCAAGTATAATCCATTTTTAGAGTTAAAAATTCACCAGCGAAGGTTTTGTGGCAAAAATGTTAATGAAAATATACAAATTTGTTTGTATTAAATGCCACTGACGGGTTCTTCAACAAAATTCGCGGACAGCATCAAATGCTTGCTCGGCTCTAGCTTAAAATAATGTATGTAATTTAATTTCCATTTCTTTCGGGTACCACGTGCAAATTTTCTTTTATTACGTGGACCTATTGTTGAACTTCAACGGAAAAGTAAATTTCTTTTAATCCTCCGTGGAATTCCGCCATCTTACTGATATTTATAGCATCAAAATTTATCTACGTATTGAAGGGGAAAAACGGCGCAGCCTTTTTCAGATATCCGCGCTCGTCAATCCCCCCGTCGTATAAAAGCGACATATGCTATATCAAACAAGTTAGGAAAGTGTACAGCGTATCACAAAAGGGCGCGTTTCGTGCAAAGGAGTATTAGAAAGAAATGATATACCTGTACGTAAGGGAAATAGCGTTTTAAAGTTCTTTTCTTCATCATAAATAATCCAATTTCTTCCTATTTAATAATGCTGCATGCACACGTAAGTAAATTAAACGTTTGTTTGTGAGATTGTTTATGTTAGCAATGATGAAGAAGTTCCCATGCAAGAAATTTTCAACTCGAATGAAGACATTGTTTGATTTTCTTGATAACGCAACTCCTACGATAAAAATATATAGGATAACAAATACACTACTTTACTAGTTCTACAACTTTTATTTGAAAAATATTTTGATATGAGCAATACTTTACGAGGTATGACGGAAAGTTCATTATTTGTCACCAGTAAAGTGGTACCCCTGACTGGCCTACGTAATTCATTTATGCGATTTTCTTATTACCTTTTATACTAAGCCCATAATATCAAATTTCATGAAAATCCGTTCGGTAGAAGCCGAAAACGAACATGCGGACGGACGGACGGACGGACGGACGAACAGACGGACGACAACAGGCGCTCAAGCTGGAGGCGAAACGCACCTAAAAATGGATCATACACAATAACATGGATTTTATTTTACATAATATATTCATACGCAGTAGCGAACTGTGAGCGCCCAATAAATATTTATTTGGCTAGCTCATAAACAGCATTTTAACAATCATTTAGAATGAACGGAACAATGATAAAAATATTAGTACAAAGGGCCATACCCTAGTCAGGATTCGAACCCGCTACCAGATAGGTAGATGCGCTATTTACCCCTCTAGAAATACAAAATCAATCCGATTCAGATTATTCCACAAATTCGATATGTATAACAATTTACATGTTAAGTATAATCAAAAACGCCCTTCTTCTTCCCACCGTTTGTGGACACGATTGCTTATTATATTTTTATCGCGTTTGTTTTTATAAACGCGCTTATGTTTTCGCTTTGTCTGACCGTATGCCTGACTGTGCAATTAAAATAGCGAGTAAACAGTAAGAGATACAAGAATGAAATTTACAGGGTTTATGTGATACTTCTTAGGCCGGCAATGAATATATTTTTGGATAAAACGGTGAGCGACAGTGGGTGCCTTCAAAATTTTCAAATTAAGATTCTGATCAAATGCTTACAGGTAGTAAGTTAAAATTTCTTAATTAATTACTGAATAAAATACTTAATGATAGTTCTAAATTTATAAAAAAATTAAGTTTAAAATGCAAAATAAACCTCAATAACTAAAACGCATTTTTTCATAGAGCGTCAGCAAATGAAGCTCCCATTTTTATTTTTTCATCTATAAGCCCCATGTTTTTATGTCGCATCCACAGGTCTCGGTGTAGAGAGAAATAAAAATAAGGCCATGAGATTTTCTAATAACGAAAAGGGAATCAATAAAATCTTCCACTTACGTGTATGGATAAACACGCTAAAGAGGGCTACAAATATAATAAATTAATACTATAAATGAAGAATACACTTTATTCTCACAAGGTATTTATCGCGCCAGGAGAAGAGCTGAAAACATGTTCTACGCCGACAGTTAATGTGTAGAATAGAGAAAAAAGTCCGAAATAAAAATTTTTAACGCGCTCCGACGTTTCCCAAAGTGAGCTGCTGTTCGTCACATCGAAAACAAAGAGCATACAAGTCGTGATGCGAGGTCAAACCGCTTTTTGGGTAAACACATGTGATTGGATGATAATGATTTATTAACTCCTATAAAGATTACAAAGTTTTAAGTGAACTCGTGAGACAGCACAAATAAAATATATACAATAAAAAAAATATAAAAAATTGCCAATCGTACGTAATTGGTTGATTTAAAGCGTGCCTCAATCTAGGACCACTATAGCCTACTTAGTTCTCTAATATTCGGAGACCATAAAAATGGAGGGGTGACTCGCTTACCGAATATTCGTTATTGCGTAGTCAACTAATGTCTCATTAAACACATAAATTCACCCCGTTATAACGTGGCGTGAAATTATGTAAATTGTATTTTTGGATGAATGCGGGTGACGTCCTTCGGCAATACACAAGTGTAAACTATTTCGCTTTTCATATTATTTTTCACGAAAGCGAGAACTATTCTTTGTTGAACACTCCTTTAAAAACATTTGTAAAAAATATCAACACATTAAATTCGTGGGTTTAATCAAAGCAATTAAGTAATTGATAACTGTGTGCTTGCGTTATTACTTTTTCTCTTTCAAAAATGTACTGCTTTATAAAATACCTTTAAGAATCCTGCATTATGCCTTATTTCGACCGATTCTTTCATTTACTTTCCACAGTCTTTCTCATGCATTTTAAACGACTGTTATCGAGTATTATTCAAGAGACTTCCTAAAGTGTGTGAAAAATTTTATTTCCAGGTCCATTCCCTTTTATTTTTTCCATCTATTGACTTTCATTTTACTCTGGGCTAAAACGCCACTTCTTTCAAACGGTAAAAATAATTACTTTCAGGGAACAGAAGGCAAACAAATTTTTGAATAATTACACTTCTTTTGAATGGTGGTTTCTAAAGTGAATGAAATAAACGATTATATATGCAAAACTTTAGAAATTTAGGGAGATACATTTAATAAACAAAAGCACGTGTAGTTAGAAATCTCCATGGAAATTTTATTTTGGCTCAAAAGGAAGTTTTAAATCAACTTCCTTTTAACCAAGAAGTTCTGTTTTGAAATATGCTCGAAAGGTAGCATAGTTGGCCGCTTTCCTCAACTATTTCGCAATGAGTAACACGGAAGCCTTTCTGATATACATCAAGTGGCATTATATTTTTTAAAGATGGAATATGTTTAGTGGAAACGTCGGTGTATGTAATAGAATAAATTTAATAAGCAATGATGGTGGATCCAGCAATGAGGACAATTTCCACGAAAGTAAACGTCCTTAGAAAAGCTTAACCACACGCGGGAATATTATAGGAATTGGGAAAAAGGAATAAAATATCACTCTTCTTCCATTTAGCAATTGCATATTCCAAGGCGAATGTGTACGTAGTGAGGATTATCTCAAACATAGAATGGCAAAGAAGCCGACAGAATAGAAATGGAAAATTAAAGCGTTGCGTTAATTATAATTAGGTTTAAGAGAGGATCGAAAGTTCCGATCGGTCAAAGCTTTCATCTCCTATACTAACATTCAATTTCCTCGATATAAGACTTAATTAAAAGCGAAAACTCCATATGTAAGAGGAATATACATGAGGACAGGTTTTTTTCCTCCAATAAAATATATAATTGATGATATTCTAATGACTCGATATGGTCACTAACACTAATGAATGACGTCGATATATCCTTGACTAGTGAAAACGAACGAATGCATTGTAGATTATTTTACTTTAATGGTTGGGATGTTAATATGCTGAGCATTTTCATTTAGATTAATAAGCTCTGACCATCTAAATGCAAGGTAGAGATATTGCACCATTCTACTCTCTAATGAAACCATATGTTAGCGTGTCTTATCGCGTCGGGAAGCAAGAAGCCACGACATCTATTCGTAATCTGAAGAGTCTTTTAACCGTCAGTACGTGTGTAACTTAGCGTGTGACCTTAATCTCTTAGGAAACATTATTTTTTAATTTTCCTGTATATTTTCGTGCACACCTTAGACCAGGGGTTTCCATTTTTTTTAAATCGCGTACCCCTTACAGCTTTCTTTAATGATCGTGCACCTCCAAGAGCATTTTCTTATGGTCGCGTACTCCCAAGTACATTTTAATTGAAATTGAATTGAGTGACGCTTGTATTAAGATGGATAACTCTTGTTTATAGCGTTCAAAATCACAGTTTGGGCGTATTTTTCTGTTTTATGACGTTATTCTTTGAAGTAACATTGCAACTTTTGATTCCGAAGTCATGGATGAAAGACAAAGTAAGACGAAAAATTATAATCTTTAACACATCCTTTAAAATTCTTTGACGTAACTCAAGGCGTACGCGTACCCCTGCCTTAATAACGAGGTCAAAAACGACCCCACCCTTTCGTACTTTTGCACAAATGAGCGCCTGGGGTCTTCATGACCCAATGCGATACATATCTGTTAATGATCATGATATTGTTTATTCCATTTATTTAATGAATTACAGCGATGGAATTATACTATAATGACGTATGAGAGCAAAACAATTGAACAAAAATTACAAATTAAATAAAAGTGTTTATGCTCTAATGGTCTATCGGATATATATTGGAGTCATATAGACGCCCACGCACCTACTCAGGGTTAACAAAAAATTGGAATTTTAAAGCTAGTTTTGCAGTCACAAAATGATAAATGGAAGTGTTAGTTTTAACTGTGGAAATGTGGTAATAAAACGTTATTTAAAACACTGTCGAAAAAAAATCTTTAAAAAATTTTGAAACATCAAAAGATCCCCTACAAAATACGTATGCACGATAAATTTCAGACAATATTTTTGAGAAAATCGATACAGATTGTCATTTATTTTTCGTACTATAAAGACTAAAAAATTGTCACATACGTGACTGAATTGAGGTCACAAATGATTTTGATGACAAAGAATAAATAATGAAATAAAAAAAATCGCAATAAAAATAAACCCAAAGAAAATATTATTCGCGTGAAAGATAATACGTAAAACACACTGCTCGTTAGTTTGCTACCAATCTTTGAGAGATAAGATTAAATTTAAAAAGTATAATTACCCTCACTGAAGTAAGAGAGCGCTTTCTCTACAACTATCCATTAAATAATTTACTTATATATCAGGAGTAACTATAAAGAGATGTCTGAGAGCAAATAATTTATCATCTCTCAAACCCATTTGGCAGGGAATGGAATAAGGTTCCTATCAAGCTCTTACATGGCTGCCACGCATGAAATTTTTTACTATTCCGCAGCATAAAGCTTCCTAAAAATGTTTCACAGTTCGGGATTTTCAGAGTCACCGAGTGAAAAAATGTCAAATGCCTATTATACAAGGCCATTGCTATGGATTGATTATTTTCGAAGTTATATATATCACGAAAAGAGTTTTAAGAATTTTCGGAAACAAAAAAAGGTGGATGTCACAGGAAAAGTGATGACATACGCACGTTTTTGTATTGAATTCCATATGACATCCTGCTCTAATTTAATTACCCTAACTACCAAATACCTTCTGTCAAATAGTGCCAAAATCAAGTTAATATATAAGAAAATAAAATCACTTGCTGTTGTCCGAGTAAACTCCGCCAATGTCCGAAATTGAAAGATCGAGCGCAACTCAGCGATTTTATTTTGTGTGACACGTGCAAGGCCAGATTAACCGTGGCGCAGTTGCTTCAGGGCCCCGGGATGAGGGGGCCCCAATTCAATCCGATTACTGTAAAATATTTAAGGTAGATCTTTACTAGATTTACCGTGCACCCATACTACCTTAATTAGGCGCAGGCAATAAGAACTGTGAATCATCTAAAGAAGAACTTGGGAACCCAAAATATTGAACCTTCTCAAGAGTGTTTGTTTCTTATATACCACTTGAAGTCTTTGTTGGCGTATCGCTGTATTGTTCGGTTACCAAAATAAACCAAACCTATTACCTACTGATAAATAATTTAATAGGTAAATAGATGTTTCATTTTTATCATTAGCATAATTTTAAATTGCTATCGTATTTAATTTTAAACTTTTGTTTTTATTTAGATAACTACTTGATAAAAGAGTTTGAAGTCCCCTCAGACGTGGAAAGGAAATACGAGTGTTTATTATAAAAGGAAAAATGAGCAAAGCAAAAAATTGCACTAATGAAAAATACCAACTTATCCGAATTCTTTTCAGTGGGTGGAGAAAAGGAAAAGGAATCACAAAGAAGGACGTAAGCCAAAACGAAAATTCTCTTATCGCGTCTCGGTCCGCCTTACCAGATACGGAGACCAGCACTAGTACAGGACTAACATAATACGATATTCGTCAAGAAATAGATGGCGATAGGATTTCTGAAACTGAAAGCAGGCACAATCAAGACTCACGTGTCTCAATTTTGCTTGTTTTTACTATAACAAGTAACATTCCTGGTAACGCAAGTCCTCCCGTCTAACAATAACTATTGGTGAAGCGAAGCGATGTTTTTAAACTGTGACTAAAATCCCTTAAATACAAGATATAAAGAAAAATCGCGATATCTCTACAGAAGATATGAGAAGCCATAGAACTCAAATTCGAAGAGACATTAGGGTCGAATTGAAGCAATAGATGTTACGTAAGGGCCGCATTAAGATTACAGCCGCTCGGTGTGTGTTGGAAAATAATACATTTTTTAATTGAAGATTTTACGTCAATTTGCAAAAAAAAAACGATAATTTAGAAACCGCTTTCCATTTTACCTCACTAACTAAGGGGAAAACTGTCTTTTCTATATAAAAAAACAAAGTATTTATTTTAAAATTTCAAACGATTTAGTCGAGACAAAAATTAGGAACGGAAAGGACCGATCGAGTGCAACATGGCTGCCGTAAAAGAACCGGGCGAATCACATTAAAATCATCGTTAATTAGTGAACATTCTCGAAGGGGGCAATCATTTACTAATTTCCGGCGTGGAATTTTATTTCGACGGGCGAGTAATGAGACATGAAACACGGAAGCAACTAACGCATCGCTTCTACCCTTGGCTCCTTCCCGGAACTTCGAGAGAGTCCTTGTTTTTCTCTAAGCGGACACGAAACGATTACAGGTACGCGGTGCTCTCGGAAGCGGATGAGAAAGATTTATTCCGAGAGATGTAGGTGTGGTCCTGAGGCAGAGAGAAAAAAAAAGATGGTGGACCCAACCTTAACGAACAAAACGTTTTGGAAATGATCAACTCGAGAGCCGATGAGGAAAAATTAAACCTCCGGAGTGGCTGGCATCTTAACAAACTGAATCCATTTACGTCGAAATAACGAGGACGTAAAAGAGATCGAATATTTATATTTCACACACGCTGCGGAATTAAACGGAACCGAGAGTAACCGACTAATAGAGAATGTCGCGGAAAGACAATGCGAAACTTATCGAAAAGACAAACGACTCCGAAAAGTACATTTTATAGTGAACTAGCTTAAGCGCCCGTTGAATTTCAACAGATTTAGTGAATCTACGTTCGCTGCCAATTCTAAGGCGTATGCGGGATATACAAAAACGTTTTAGTCTACGAAAAACTGAAAATTACCTATAAAGAATACCTTTTCACTTAGCTTTTCTTAACAATTAACCAAATTTGTTTGTAAACAATCCGTTTCCAAGCGTACTGCATTCATATATAACGATAATTTTATTTCCTATCATACCACTTTCGCCAAATCTTTATATATAGATGAGAACGGACCATTAAAACCTAATTACCACTTATGTCCGCGGAAATATTTCCGCTGAAAACGGACCGAAATTCGACTTGGAAGAGAAAAGGCAGCGAATTGTTTCCTCTGAAGCGACTCTTCGCCCGTGAACGTTCAAAAGACGAATCAGGAAGAATATCTCGCATTGCTGCGTAAGAAAACAGGTTCTGTACACGCCATGACGTGCGCAGCTCTTAAAAATATGCGCGTGTGTGACGTAGACTATGACGTAGGTTTGACCGCGTTTCTCGCTAAAAAACCCAAGCATTCACTATCTCATTAAGATTTTTAAAGAGAGCGCTTCCGTTTTCGCTGCGAAAAGGATTTCCGAAAAAGTTCGCTTAAATAGAAAGAAAAAGCACCGGCAGCAGACGGCAATCGCTCGATTTATGAACAATGCTCATTTTCACTCTCATAAATTTCGCGAAAATTTATTACTGCTCGTTAATTTGTTAGACTTTCTATCGATCTTAAATTTGAGTCTTATTCCATCGGAGTCAGTCGAAAAAAATAGCAGTTTTTCGCAGGAATTTATGCTAGGGCATGTTAAATTTCTATCTTCCGCGTTACCTTTCCTCGTTTTTCGCCCGGATGTTATCGCCTACAGCAGTGATGGCGAACCTATGGCACGCGTGCTATGGCACGTAGGACCATTTTGGATGGCACGCCAACGGAAGGCGAAAACTAATCAAAGCATTTATCGTACTGATTTAGTGACGCAAAAACATTTGTGCTTAGTTAACTACTGTAAACATTAGTTTTATGGTTACAAATTTCAATCTCTTATGTCTTGATCACGAATTTAATTTAGTTGGCATGCAAAAAAAAATCAAGTACTTTTTTGCGGCACGCGAGGCGGAAAAAATTCGACAATTTCGGTAATATTGGCACGCGGGCAACAGACGGTTCGCCATCACTGGCTTACAGTCGTCACTACTTCTTCGAACATCATCCTCGTTATTTTACTTCCAAGAAAAACTAAATTACATCATTCGCTATATATACGCTCGAGAATACTTCTTAGTAGCAAAAAAAAAACGAAAAAAAGATGATGCGTTAAAAATCGCGAAGGATTTCATTCTTTTCCTTAGCCTATCCATTTCCTTTTCTTTCCCGTCTTGCTTCTTCGTGGAAGATGGAATCGCTTCGTCTTAAGGATGCTCGTTTCTTCGGCCTTTACGAGGTAAATATATGGAGAGAAAATTAGGTTCGCCAATCGCAATCGGCTTACACGACCGAAGCGTGGAGGAAAGTGCATCGGGACGATCGCTAGGAGCGATAGAAACTCCGGTTCCTTTCTCCGAAGCGATCGAACACGCCGAAGGTGTTTCGTTATCGACTGCCATTAATGTGATGCAATTTCGCCCCGCGACACGGCGTGCGCGGAATGAGAATCAGGTAATGAACAACGTTGACGTCCATCTATTTTTCGCGCAATTCAGCAATTATCCGAGTTCGTTTGTTAAGTAATTAAAAAAAGTCTATTTACGACTGATTCGAATTTATTGTCGTTAATTAGAAGCGATTCTAAAAAGATTGAAATGAAAGGGTTGAAAGCGCAGAGAAATGTATTCGGAAATGTGAGTACCTTAAGAGTTGGATCTCAAGGGTGAAGACTAAGAATACGTTCTTATGAAATCAACAAGAGAGGCCATGTTGGGCGGCGTCGGTGATTGTGTCGAATTAACGGCACCGTTGTTGGATTTGGAGCGCAATCTCATCAACGAGATTACATTACTCTTTATGCTGGATAAACAGTCGAAATTAATAGCTTCTTTTAGTGTGTAAACGTCTAACCTGATTGATGATTTCAATTTGCGTGCGTATTTTTATTTCCATTCCTATTAACCTAAGGGGAGTTATTTACATATAAACATCAACTGATGTTTATTTTTAATAAAAGTTAATAATTAAAATTCCTTTTAGAAACGAATATGAGGAATTCAGTTTACATCCGCGATTTTGTATGACATGAGTAATGTTAATTCATGCGTGTTTCCCCACCTTGAGTAATTTCCCTCATTAAAATACACACAATCTTTTATATATATATTTGCGTCATTATATTTAACCGTTTCTAATGATTTCCATCAAATTCCAAACAGCTTTCAAACAACGTTTTTCAAATTTTATGCCTCTCAATTTCGCACGCACCATCTCAACATTTCATAGAATCGTCGAGCGGTATAAATTTCATTTAAATGAATAATTTTTACGCCCGTGGCGTAGGATTTAGGCTTGAAAACCGTTCCTCCTTCCTGTCCTCTCTGCCCTTCTTCCCACCGTGCAATCCTCCTCCTCACCACCTTCCTTATTCCGTCACTCTATGATGCCATGCACACTGAATCATATGCTTTCAGGGAACTCGTTTCCCAACGGTGACGGAGCGGCAATCTGCAGCTGTGAACTTCCGCCGGAATGGTTTTCCGTAACTCCTTGTAATCTACGCACACGCCTTTCGAATCCTTTGTTCGATTCAACGAGGCGATCATTCGGAATAAAATTATCCTATAGCTCGTCACCCAAAGCGCCATTTCTTTTCTTTCATTAAGGCTCGCGATTTTCATTCACTTATGAAAAAAACTGGTTTACGTATTAGATCATTGGTCCGCGACCTTTTAGAGTAAGTGGGTCACATTCAATTTGATACGAGAAGCACATTAAGGTCTAACACATTGATCACAAATTTTCTCTCATTTTATTACCAAGTGGCAAGAAAATTGAGGTTCAGTTATAGCAAAATGAAAGTTTAATAAACTTATATAAATATCAAAATGAAATCAAACAATGTTAACCTTAAATAATTAGCATGAAAAGGAATGTTACAATAAATTTCACGAATATTAATATACAATTTATTACTAAAATACAACAGTTGAAGGGTGAATCAAACTACTACAGAATCGTTCTAAAGTGCCATTGCCGAATGGGTTTGACTCTCCTCGGTGTTAAGGTGAGGAATCATAGCTAAAAATTGTGAGAATTGTGAAACTAGTTAGTATGAGTTACATAAGTATGCGAATATGATATGTTGCCCGCCTGTTGTCTAATAAATGGAACTTATACAAAAGAACTGACAAACTGAACTTCCTTGTTTCAAATAAAAGATATGATTCCTGGGTGACGCATGCGACTCTTGAAACGCAGCTTGGTTAACCCTGAATTAGATGATCTATTTTATTATGCTGTCGATCCCTTCTTAGGCGGATACTAATCGGTAACTTCCTCTCAAAACTGAGTTTCTAAAATTTAATATTTTTATAAAAATGTCACAAGCTAACTGTACGGACATAGAAGAGATCTATTTTATATATATTTTACCACAAAATTATTCACGTGGGCGTACATAAAGGAAAAAATAAACGAACGAATAAAAATTAATTTTCGATAAATATTATTTTTGTTTAAATATCGGTTTGATAATATTGTATATATTTTTAATTTCTCTCTCTTACGACCAATCGAATATAACTATTTATTTAGTGAGGGATTGTGCGGATGTCATTTTGTTTATTCCTTTTATATAAGTTTCGGGCGTTCTCGAAATAATTGCGCCGATGCTCTACATATCTTTTAATTAATTTAATAACATCTTCTGTAAATATTAGTTTTAAAAATGTTTGATAATATTGTATTTATTTTTAGTATCTCTGTCTTGCGCCCCAAGCGCGTGTGACTATTGATTTAGTGAGGTATTACGTCGATGTCACTTTGTTTATCCCTTTTATATACGTCATTTCGTATATAAGTTTCTGGCGTTCTAAAAATAATTGCGCTTATGCTCTCCATATATTTCGTACTTACAATTAGTAACATTTTCTACTAATATTACAGGCAGCTGGAGACGGTTCGATAACCCATAGCAGGAAATTAATTTTAAACCGAGTACAATAAATCTACACCAAACTGAATGAAGATCCACTCATAAATGAGAAAGTGAGCGAAGAAGGGAATGTAAAGAGGTTTAAGATACTCTTCCAGGATAAGTGAGACACGCAATCGGAAGCATGAAGAATGCATAAGCATCTGGAAGTTGATGGCATCAGGGCATAAATGTTGTAGGAAAATGGCAATTCTATAGACAAGATCTTCTCCAAGACTTTTACATATTGCTAAGGAAGAAGAACACACCAGAATCATGGAACTACGCAAATATCATCCTTTCTTAAAAAAAAAAGTTTTCAAACAAGTTTTGAGTCTACAAAATACTCCATGGATATACTTTCTATGCGCCTTCAAAACCAATTTGAATCCGCCCAACTCAGAGAAAGTTAGATTTCGCAGTAAATGTAATACGATGGACCACATTCCTCAGAATATAATCAGTCGGACCAATGAGTTTCCTCTCTATATATGCTACGTTGATCCTAACTTCGTCTGTGTTAAACGCACTGAAGAAACAAGGGATAAAAGAAACGCAATTTTAGTTAAGAATGACAAAAAATGCGAAGCCTTTTCAGCTGCACGAAGAAACTGAAAAGGGGATCGAGACAAGAAGATAGCATATCTCCTAAATTATTCACAGCACCACTAGAGGAAGTGTTCAAAACGCTAGACTGGGAATAAATAAATATAAAGGTAAACAGAGACCATCTTAATAACCAGCCATTTGCTGGTGACATTACATTGTACGGTTCGCAAGAAGCCCGGAAAAGCTCCGTGAAAGAACTGGAAGGGAAAATCCGAATATTTGGTCTTAAATTTTAATAAAACAACGTCCTTCACAAATCCTCAACGGAACAGAACTCCAGGAAATCACAAGCTACGTTTACTTCGGCCAACTAATCACTACGGATGGATCGTTCTTTGGAGAAATAAACAGGAGAGTGAAGATGGCATGTTCCGCATTCGAATCTACAATCGAATATCCCGGTCTTCCTAAACAGATGTATGACCAGTGTGTTCAGCCTGTTCTGACCTATTCATGTGAAACATGGACCATGAATGCCAGGACAGTCCAGCGCCTAAGAACAACACAGAGGGCCACGTATTTAAGGTTTTCACTTCTCCATTTTTAAAGAAACGATATAAGATTGACATTTTGTTCTCCTCCGGCATTGTCAGCACGGTGCTGGACATTTCGAGAGGCATTTCATTATCAACTTCGTAACAGAGAGTGCTTTTAACAGCTCATGTTTATTCATAGCAGTTTTAAATTGAATGCTGCATTGTATAAATTTAATCCTTATTACTTGCAACAGTTTTAATGAAATGGAGAAATAACGGTGCATTCTCTTAAGAAAAAAATGAAAATGGAAAAAGGCCAGCAGCTATCGTGGGAGAATTTAAAATAAAATCCGAATTAAAGGAAAATGTAGTAACCCACATTAATATTCTACTGATCAATATCGGCATATTCGTTTTATTAAAAGAAACGAAAAAACAATTTTTAGGCAATAACCAGTATATTTCCAAAGTCACAAAAATTTGGCAAGCAATCAAGAATGCACAAGGTAAATTTTACAATAAATTTTGCTAAATGCCCAAAACAATGAGAAGGTCATAAACCGATGGGAAAATTGTATAAGTTTTACTTAATCTATTTTTAAAACTGATTTATCTCTTTTCCTTTATTTGGACTTTTTTTGACTCGCTGTACTCCATATATTTGCTTTTATAATCACTAGCTTAAACTGAACTGACTAGGAAGATACACTAAAAATTTAGTAAGACACCGAGTGATAAAAAGCCTCAATTGGTGTGGTATTTCAAATATTTCACATTGACCCTTGAGAGAATGGGACGTATTAAATAATATAACATTCACTTTCCAAGCGCAGTAATGGCGAGAAACTCTTTACAAACACATGTATAAACGATGCAGATTAGGAAGAGATCGATACGAAAATTCATAAAATTTATTAACTTTACGTGAGAAGAAAATACGCAATAGTTATGGAATGGTAAGCCTTCCGAAGTAATCCTTCGAAGAGGAGGACTTATTAGCACTGATAGCTGGCATTGGTGAGGACGACAGACAAGGATATATTTTGATTGGTCGTGTTAAATTTCGGAGTTAAATACTTTGGTCTTGTACCATGTTGAGTAGAGCCGATCTTGCATATGCGTGCGCTATTTTTTAAATTTAAATATCATGTTTTCGTTCCTAAATATAAGAATGAAGTTGCGTGAAACGTTAAGAATTAGAGAAATTCAAAACGACTGACTTCGTGTTGCATTTAGAGTAATACCTAGGCTAATCGAGCATAAAAATAATCTGAGTAATGGAAAAATCTAATTACAGATAAATTTACGTAGAGTTAATTCGAGTGATAGCAAAATCAAGCAATAGAAAGTCAAAGAAATGGAATTCTAATATGGAGAAATTTAGTCTTCAAATTATTGAAAATTAAAGTTACAGAGCTCTGTTGTATTTTTAATAGATGTGGACAAATTATAATTGAGCGTTCTTTATTTTTATAAATTTTCCTTTACTTTACGTAAAGATTTATAACCGTTTAACCTTTTAAAGATAGGTAGAGTTGGTCACGCATGGCGAAATGATGAAACAGCGTGTGATCGAGTTTGTTTAGACAAAGTCTTAACTTAATTATTCCGTTTGCAAGATACTGGTGGGTGTGAATATATAGGTTTAGAAGGGATTAGAACTAATCACTCTCCGGAAGATTGATCCTCAATAACGTGAAATAATTTCGTAGAATTGGTTTGGAAGGGATCGCGATAGTAGACAAATGACTAAATAAGACTCTGTTGTTAAGCTAAATAAATTTCTTAACTACTTTTCAATAATTTTATTTTACCTTTACTGCCTGATAAACACCTACAAATGGTTCTATCTATATTGAACAGTGAACGCCCAATTTTTGACATCTAAAAATTTTTAGAAAGATGAAGTTGGATAATTTCGCATATAGATTAAAGCCCGCAGGCCTTCATTAGACGAACATCTGAAGACTGTAAAATGTCAGATGCCATTTCCAAATAAAGCTGCGATAAAAAGAATTGCAAAAAATCTACCAAAAAATAAAATAAAACCCGTAAAGCAATCATATTGTTCACCTCAAAGAGCATAACGCTAATTTTTCTTACCATTTACATGTATGCATGTATACATAAACTGATTCACTGACCAACATTAAAATTTTTTTTATCTAATATAGTAGATGAAATTCCTAATTTTGATCAGTGAAAAAGAGTTTAAATAGACTCAGCGTCGATTTTAACAGCAAGAAATAATTTTTAACAGCTCATTTAAAAGCGTCCCTCTTTTTGAATATATTTTAGTTCCGCGCGTGTTTGTGTGTCTAGACAAGGGATATAACTCCGCAGAGGCCAACCGGAAGATTTTTTTAAAACTCCATATTTATATATGTTTACTGTTTACTCTAGCTCTTTATGTGCGTATGGAAATCACTCAAATGATAAACAGCTTTTTTTCGCGTTCGATTTATGTGTTTACTTTTCCAGTATCTCGGAGATGGCGTTAATGGTTTTTGAGACTGATTACTTCAACACTAAGAAAGAAGAACATAAACTTCCATGCCCTTATCAGGATTCGAACCCAAAACCTTAGCATTGGAATTCGGATAGCACAACCATCAAGGACGAAAATGTTTTCGGCACAACGTCTACGGTCTCTTTTGGCATCGCAAAACAAAACACGTTAGAGCCTTAGACCGGAATATCAAGCAATATTCACGAGGGTCACTCCAACCCAATGCTTTATGACACATTGGGCAAAAAATTAGCACCGTTTGAGTCACTGAATGAACGTCAGTGACATCAGCGGAACCAATTTTCACCAGTGCCCACATCCTTCCGCTATCTTTTAACGGTTAAGCTTTCAAAACCTAAGTGTTCTTCGCATTTATCATAAAAGTGAGTGACACCTGTGGCCAAAATGTTACGATAAACACGTTGAGGATAGTAATTCTGTAGAACAGCAAAAATCTGCATTTCGCTTCCCGAGATATTTAGCGTCTTTACACGGTAAAAATATTGTTGAAGTTAGCAGTTAGAACACGAATAAAATGGAGCGATTTCAAACTAATATAAATATCCTACCGAGATACATTGATTGCCCAAAATTGTGACAAATTCGTAAAATTAAATCTACTTCGGCGTCGAAGCATCATAGCAAAGTAGAATATATTCTATAAATATCTACACAATTAATCCAACAAGAAAAATCCATAACATTGATCGTTTCCCCGTATAAAGACGTGATCATTTTAATATTTTGAAAGGGATGTGAAAGAGGATTTTTTCGGTCATATACTAATGAAATGTTTATCCAAAAATACAGATCGGGGTTATTATTTTTGAGTCGTTTTTTTGCAATAATCGGACGAGTGTATTTGCTTTCGAAATATTCAACTCTTTTGAGAGTTATAATTAGAACTTGAATGTATCGAGTTGATTTTTCAGCTGAAAACTTTTAGCTTGGGGTTATAAAAGCAAAATATATATGTATATTGCAACCATTTGCTAAATATATGTTTTCAGAAAGGATTTGTCAAGCGCCGGGTCGCTTACAGCGGCTGCCGTGTGATATTAAAAGAAACATATTTGGCCTTGAATACATTTCCTATATTGCAACACATCGTGTCAATACCTCAATTTTTCACGATAAAGAGGCAATTTTAACGTAAGTTGTATAAAAAATAAACATCAAATTATACCAGGCATGGAAATAAAATGCCGTGTATTAAATACAGTTGTAGCGATGTGGTAAAGAGATCACAGTTGCATTTCAGCATAAAAACGGAAATGCATTCTTTTCGGTTTTAAGCATGACAGAAGCCGCGTTGCGCTGTCATCTTGCTCAGGTTATTAGGCTTTCCCATTCCCGAATTAGACACGGGAACCAATTTGCTCACCACAAACTTCATCCACTTATCCGTGCTTTCTCTATGAGCTCTTCCAATACTTTCTCGTATTCCATAAATGGAAAGCGCTTCCCTATACAAGCGCAGAAATATATTTTTATGCAAGAGTCCTGATATCCGATGACAAACGTTTTGAAAAATCTTCAAAATGCACACAAGAGCCACATTATGAAAGAAATGTTTTTGCTTATTTTGTTTAACCGGCGTAATATTATGTCGTCTAAGTAAAATATCATCTCATGCTGCAGATGTTAATGAGAATTTCATAAAAAATATCGGAAATGCTACTGTTTTAGCAAAAGCATAATTACTTCATATGTCGAAAATTTTCTCTGCTTGATCAATTAAAATAGCATTTAACGAATGTTAAGGTTTTAATCGACAATTTTGAATAAATTATTGAATTTCTAACTAAAAATGTCGTTTTATTTCTTTATCCAATCTTAATAAACAATATCAGAGCAGTACCGACTATAAAATGAGTTTTCAGGGATAAAAATGTTATTCGTTCGTATCACCTCAGAGATTTCCGGGGAAAAATCAGCAACATAAAAGAGTTGGTAGCGTAATATGAAGGTCGATTAAATGACAAAATAAAAATATTGTTAAGTATGCTTTTAACTGTTGGCCAGTTGAATTATAGATTCTATGTGTAAACGAAAGAAAACACGTATGACAGAGAGTGGGTGTGAACAGAATAACCAACTATGACTGTGAACACGATATATTTATGATAAATAGCGAATTATGTAAATGAAAATGGATTTTGGAGCGAATGTCTGATGTTCCGAAAGGAATGGGAAAAACCACTTACGAGAGGCCTGGAAAAAGAAGGCTGAGAAAGAAATGCATTTCAAGTTACAGGAGCTCCTTTCATTTCATACGTCAAGTTGCAGGATTTTGCAAACTTGCCGCATCTTATGCTCGGCATACTCTAAACTTCATCAATTCGGCAGATATCGTCTACGCAAGGGGTCTTCAACCTCTTCTGCTGACGTAACCCTTAAGGGCATTTTTACTTTCTCCATACGTAGTAATGGGAAAGTATTGTGATCACGAAAAAAATCGACCGATATTTCAACGGAAATACACGTTTTGAGGTCCCTAGAACACGTTTAGACTATTTTCGGAATGATGTCTGTGTGTGTGTGCGTGTATGTGATTGTGGGCGCTCTAACTCAAAAAGTAAGTACTTGTCATATTATCACCAAATTACATATATAACACTTTGGTATGAGTCCGAAGAGCTGATTAGTTTTTGGACAATAACGGTTAACCGGAAGTCGAGGTTTATTCGAAACCCGATTCGGTTTCTGCGATATTTCTCCGTTAAAACATCATTATTGCATATAAAATTTGATACAAGTATTATATAAAATATAATTTCCTACAACTTATATTTGAAACAATTTTCCACAGCAGTTATTGTTTAGGAATCATTTATAAATAATCTTTTTTTCGGTTTCCGTCAAATACCTCCTTAAAAACGTCGTTATTGGTAATCTTCGTCAGGAGCAAAGTTGCAGAGAATAATATTTCTTTCAGGTTTTGTTTGAAACAAATATTCGTAGAACCATCCATTTCGCAGATATTCAACGTTTTTCGTAATTTCCTGTATACAGCGCCACCACCATGTAGCGGTGAATTCTGTAAACATATTCAAAATATAATTTACGTCAATAAGGACGACTGTATTCTTTTACGATACGAAATAATAATTTTGCCTTATAATGTTAGTCATAATAATTTAAATAACTATACCCCAAATATGGAGAAAGTCATGTTGGCCACATCAGATTTTTTATGGTAACGTACCCATTTCAGCATTTTTTAATGGTCACGCACCCCAAGTATATTTAATAGTGACAATGAAATGAACATTAAGATACATAACTCATTTTTATAGCGTTAAAACACAGTTTTGGGATTTTTTGGGTAGCGTTATTCTTAGTTATAACATCGCAACTTTTGATTCCGAAGTCGTGCATAAAAGACGAAGCGTGAAGAAAACTTATAATCCTTAACGTTTTCGCGCGTTCCCCATCAAAACTCGTAATGTGAACTTAGGAGTACGCTAACATCCGCTCGAATACCCCAGGTCTACACAGACGGTCAGGTCGGTTGATTACCGATTTTTGGCGCGCGCTACTGAAAACCGGGTCATACCCTGAAAGATGTTTTCAGAGGGTCGCGAAAGGTTTTCGAAGGATCGCAAAGCTGGCATGTTTTTATTTTCAAACTTTACGCGCGGATGTGTTTATAATTAAGTTAATTTTAAATTAAATTAAATAATTACTTCTAATATTTTGAAACCAATAGGACATTTTGTACTATTCAGGTTGATGGTTGGGTTTAAGGGGATCGCGATAATTTCAACCGAGGGGTAGCGGACGCTAAAGGTTTGGGAAACGCTGAATCTATATTTGTTATGTTTACCATATTTTGTAAATCCACGGATGTAAGGGAAAAAAACGGAATAAAGCTTTAAAGTTTAATTTCCAAAAGAACGCTAAAAAAATAGTACGGTGTGTAGTGAACGGAAGATGTAGTAGAGTAGGAAGGGGCTGAGGTCATAATGAATGAATGTACAATGGGGAGGCAGCGAAGGTTGCAGGAAGCCTTTAGGGGATTCGATGAGGAAAGACGCTACTTGTTACGGGGGAATTACGCGCATTTGTAAGACCGTGGCAAACCAGTTCTCGTTAGCCACGTTACAGATCCAGCGTAATTATATCGCTCTACATAACCTGTTGTTTCTACTTCGAAATGCACTGCAAAAACGACATCTTCATCTAATTTAACAATCATTTATCTTGTAGTTTTCCACCTAGTCCGTCAAAAAGGTCGGGCAAACGAAATCTCTTTCGAAGGAAAACAAAATATTCTTATTATTGTATAACTAAACGCCAGGAACGTTTTTGTCTTGGGAAAGATTATACTGAATAACTCGAGTTTTCTTAATAATGGTAACAATGAATAAATATGATTTTATGCTAAATTATAAATCAAGAAAAAAAGAAAATATTCTACTATAAAAACCTTATTAACATATTGGAAAGGTAATCATTAAAAACAAGAGTTCCTACCATACTCTTTAAAGTTATGAACGATATTTACAGATACAAATACGGAGCAATCAAATATAGGTCATTTAAGATCCAAGATTCTGCACTATTTTCTTCAACTTTGAGTCAACGGGAAAAGTAGTTCTAAGCGTTTTTGCATTGAAAAATCACCATTACCGTGTTTTCTGACTTGATATCTGGCAGCTGGAAAAATCATCCCTCAAATTTCGCGTCCAGATTTTCCGTTCTCGCATTTACCAAACGATTAACATTTCCTCTTAATTTCCTCCGTTATCCTTTTGCGTTCACCTCCTTGTACTCGTGATCTCAAGGCGCGCATCACGACGTTTTTTTTCTACACCGACACACATCACTTTCTAGAAACAAACCAGCCTTTTCTTTTTTGAAAAGAGTAAAACCTTCCCTTTCGTTACTTCTCCCTCCATTTTTCCCTCTCGAATCTCACCTCTCCACTCTCCATCTTCCACCTCCCTCCGTACTATATGCACGAACATGTTAAACTATTTCCCTTCGATCATATCCTCCATTCACCGTCCTTCGGCATTCCTTCCTTCGAAAAAATAACCCTTCTCCTTCGTTCCTCTTCCATCTAACACCAATAAACCACCGTACATCTCCCACAAATCTGATAAACCCCTTCGAGACTAATGCCAAAACGTTTCCAAAAACACAGGGAGGGTAAAAATGTTAACCGTACCTTAAAAAAGATCTCGAAAACGAGGGAAACCGACACATTTTTTACGTTGCCAATGCCTTTAGCGTTCCGAGGTAGGAGCTTAAGTCGACGAGTTTCGCGGGATGAGCAAGTCTTGGCCGTGCGTGAAAGGGAAAACGGCCTCGAGAAGCAAGTGTGCGAGAGGGAGAGAGATGTAGTGAGAGAGAGAGAGAGAGAAAAAAAGAGAAAAGAGCGGTCTCTTCGCTATAGAGCTTCTTCGTGGCATTAAGTTTGCGACGATGAGATCGTGATGTTAAAAACAAGAATGCGTGCGTGTGTGAGGGAGAGAGAGAGAGAGAAATATCCGCGAGGAATTATGCATGTCCCGAAAGAAATGGCGTATCTCTCCCTCTACACATCCCCGATTGTTTTGCGGTTTGGTAGAAGCGTACAAAAACGCTTTTAAATGCGGCTTCCCGCCTTACCATTAGGTGTAGGAAACGGAGAAGATCTGCGGGTGATCGGCTTGGGGAATCCATGTCCGTTAGCCGGCGACTAGTTGACTCTTCTCCGAGAAGATCGCCGTCTGTCCCCCGGGGAAGCAAGTCACGGACTGAGGTGTGGCGGGTGGGAGGGAGTGTGGGGTGGAGGGTGGGGTGGGAGGGAGGAGGTTAAGGGGGAGGTGGGGCGGGAAAAGGAAGGCGGGGGGAGGAGGGTGGCGGGCCCCCACCGCGGATGAGATCGAGGGCAGCAACCGACCCCCCTCGGGGCCCTGCGAGAACTCTTCTCTGGAATTTTCGGACGCTGTCCCGAAACTGTTGCCACCGAGTTGTCTCCTCCTCCCCCTCCGCCACACTCCTCCGCCTCCCTCTTCCCCGTTGCCTCACCCCCACCCCCCTCGATCCCACCCCTTGGGGGGGGGGACTCGCTTGTGCGATCATTGCTTGGCCGTCGCCTTGAAGTAGGTGAAGAGAGAGAGAGAGAGATGTAGAGAGGGAGTGAGAGGGAGAGAGAGAGGGAGAGGGAGGGAGAGAGAGAGAGGGAGGGAGAGAGAGAGATAGAGAGAGAGAAAGAGAGGGAGAGAGAGAGAGGGAGAGAGAGAGGGAGAGAGAGAGGGAGAGAGAGAGGGAGAGAGAGAGGGAGAGAGAGGGAGAGAGAGAGGGAGAGAGAGAGAGGGAGTGAGAGAGGGAGGGAGAAAGGGAGGGAGGGAGAGGGGGATAAGGGGGGGAGAGAGAGGATCAAGAGTCAGGGAGTGAAGGCGGAGAAAATGAATAGAGGCGAAGAAAGTGGCGGAGAAAGGATGAGAAAGTAATGAGAAAAATAATCAGGATGAAGTGATAAGAGGGAGATGGTAGGGATGGAGAAAGTTGAGAGCTATATGAAAAAACGGCGGAGAGATAATGATAGGGATTTGGAGAAAGTGAAGAAAAAAGGGAGAGACATGAATGGGAGATGGGGGGGGGGGGAGAGAAAATGGACGGAATTGATATGGGAGAGGAAATAGAAATGAGTGGAGAAAAAGAAGAGAGGGAGAGAAGAGGAAGAGGGGAGGAATATGGAATAAACGAGGGAGAAAGGAAGGAGAGCCGGGGAAAAGGGCGAAGTGGAAAGAGAAATATTACCGGGGATTAAAAAAAGAGGCAGTGAAAGTGGAGGAGCGGGAGGTAGGGAGAGGATGGGGGAGGTAGGGAGAGGATGGGGGAGGGAGGGAGGGAAGGGGAATATGGCCGGGGAGCTGGTGGTAAAGCGGATAATATCGAGACGGATATGGATGGAAAGGTTGAGGAGAAGGTGGATTGTATGAGTTGGAGGTTGTGATGTAGAATGAGGCTGGCGGGCGAGGGAGGGAGTGGGAGGGTAATGAGGAATGGGGGGGGGGGAGTGGGTGAGGTTAGGGAGGTTGAGGATGAGAAGGCGGAGGAGAGGGTTCGGGGAAGGGGGGCCCTAGTGGGAGTTGGGGGCGAAATACGACTTGGAGTTGGATTAGGTGGATTCGGAGAAGGAATTGGAGAAGGACCAGTTGGAAGAGGGATTGGGGGAGGAATATTTGGGAAAAGTTAAGATTTGGAGGAGGTGGGGTGGGAGGGGAAGGAAGGGGTCGGAGTGGGGGGGAGGGGAAAAGAGTTGGGGGAGAAGGGTATTTGGTGGTTGAAGATTTTGTCGGTGGGAGGTTTGGGAGAGAAGTTGGAGGATGAGGAGGGGGGAGGGAGAGAAGCTACAATACGATGAGGAGGAGTTGGAGTGAATAGGAGTTATAGAGTAACGTAGAAGTACAGAGGGAGGATTGTAGGAAGTGGTTAAAGAGAATGCTTTAAAAGGCACAGATTAGAAAATGTGACCGAAATAAAGTGAAAGTTTGAAGCGACGGAGGAGAATTAATAACCGAGCGGCAATTTCGTACAGAATAAAAACTTAATCTCGCAAAGGTGGAGGTTAGGGTCAAGGATAAATTGGATGGCTCGAGGGAGGGAATGCTATGACGAGGAAAATTAGGCGTCTTAGCGGTTTTGGGCAAGAGAAGAGATTAAAAAGGAACGCACAACCATGTTGTTGGCGGTAGATGTACGAATATGGGAATGCTGCAGATTGTGGCTGTGGATATTAAAATGGATATAAATCCAGAATATATTTAAAGGTATGGTAAAAGGTGGATGTATTAAAAAATGATTCGAGAACAGAAGTTGGAAAGCGGGGATAGAGGAATAGATGAAATGGGTGGTGCTTTATGAGTCGAAAGGGAAGTAGGTGTTTATAGTTGGAAGAGGAAGTGGCGATCAAGGATACGTGATAATCTTGACAATAGGAAGGAATTGGGATTAGGCCAGTGGGAGTTTATAGGTGTAAGTGAGGTTATTCTTTGATGATATTTGATAATGCCTAGCGTAGGATGACAGAAAAAGTGGAAGAGTGAGAGATGTAGGGGGGGGGGGGGGGGGGGGGGGAGGAGCGTAGGATGAGCCGGATGGGACGTAGGAGGACGTATCGCTCCATAAGAAATTCGTGGAGATTAAAATGAGTAAAGAGTTTGGTGAAATCCGACGACTCGGAGTTTAAAAAGATGAAAGATAAATTGCTGACCGAAGAACGAATTTAACCATTTGCCTGATTTGCCCATATAACGTACGGACACTGCATCACGCGTTGTCTCCATTTTTATGAGATTATAATATCTCGCGGAGTTTCTACCTCACTGCGTTGAAAATACCATAATATTTAAATTGAATATGTAACTACCGCCTTTATCGTTATTTTTTAAATAGAATAACGTCAATCGAAATTCGACTTTCGATTTTCAAAAATTTCAAGTCATTTAAAAGGTTAAACGCAAAGTTCGATAGAAAGGAAGTAAGGAGAACAAGAGTCGGGAGGGAGGGAGAGAGGGGGGAGAATAGGCGCGGAAGAAAGGGAGGAAAGGCGGTGCACTTATCGTTTCCTCACGAGCTTTCTTTTCCCGAGGCTTCGTAGCGACACAATTGTTGATCACTGGCATCGGAAGGAAGGCTCGGGAAGTTGAATGTGTGACTTCTGACTTTCCTCGTTCTGAAATTCCGGGACCATAGGAATGTTTATGGAGTCTTGTGTCCTCACAGCTAAACCCATATCCCTCCTATTATTCTTCCCCATCCTCCTCTTTCCCATAGAAGGCCAGGCTGATGTCCTCAAGACGCGAAAACATTTTGGTTGCAAGACATTTTGGCAGGACCTTTGATATAAACGGTGGCATAACAGTGAGTGACGAAGGTTTATTCGCTTGGTCTTTCCGTCTAAATGTATTAGGTTACGATGACGTTAGGTATTGTTTGGTAGGAATGGAGAGAACAATTCACCGATAAAAAAGAAACAATTGTATCTTCATCGCTTATCAATGAACGTATTAGTACATTTTACAATGTGCCACACTTATAATAATTTTAAAACGTGTGTTACATTATTTGAGAATTATTTCCTTCGCCATTAAATTTCATTAAAAGAAAAAGATGTAGGGCGGGACGTTTTTTCTATTAATTTGTTCATTTTTTTTCTGGTTAATTTTGCCTTACTTGGTGAAAACACATGTACACGTAAACGCAAAAAAAGTCTTCCCAGTGAAATTTTCAAATGATCGAATTACGTTATTTCTGATTGGATTCATTTCAGTATATCCAGCCTAATTTATGATTAATCAAAGATAACTGATTCGCGCGATAGAGAGAGTGGCGGAAACTGGTATCGTTCCAGGGATAACTCAGACCGCTGTCACATAATCCCTAATGTGTTCTTCATTATGAAATCGTGATGCATACATTTTCTTTTGTTTCTTTTTTAATTATGAAGGCTCCGAGGACATGTAAATCCTAGGGCATCCATTCAAGGTTTATTAAAAAGCAATAGCTTTAAAAAAACTATGTACTTGATTATGAAAGGACTCGGATAAACTATAATAATATTATAATATTATTATTCCTGTTCTAGGATTCATTTTCATGAAAGTTTAGCTTCGATAAATTAATTTTTACCATTGTATTTTTCCCATTCTTTTCAATATTTTAAACTTACAATTAGTACCACTCGATTAAAATTAGATTATGGCACATTGATTTCCCTCTGCCAAATATTGTTGAAACAATGAAAAATATACGATATTTTTGGACTATGCTACGTATCTGAGTATTGAACTGCACAACCTGAAAGCCCATCTTTTATGCAGAGGCCAAAGATTGCTGACCTTTAACTTGAATTGGTGTTGAGCGTAGGAGACGGAATAACTACAGTTATGGCGATCATATGGTTACAGTTATGGTCGGCGGGGGCAGTAAAGTCGGCGACTTCAACGGCCTCTACAAAACTGCGATGAACTTCCTGCTATGAAAGGAATGTCACCATCAAATGCCGTTTCAAATCGTACATTAATGGAGAAATTTTGTTTTTTCGATGAAAATGATCGGTAAAAGTCATTTAATATCAGATAGGAATCCATGTATGAGTATATCGCAGCGACCGAGTTCTAAAGAAGTCATTATCAAATATCGGGGTAACCACTTGTAAGATTAACTTATTTTGTAAAATAATAAAGTTGTTTTCTATCTTGACGAGGGAATATTCTTGTATAGGAACAGGAAAAAGTATTATTATTCTTATTGTTAACCAAATATTACGGTGATTATGGATACGATACAAAAATTCCCTTTAGAACTCGATTACATTTAGATGCACCTTGCATATATTATTTCGAATGACCAAACAGCATTATTGGTTAGATTTTATGTTCCTCTGTGCCTATATTTTACGTTTATTAAATCTCTAAAAGCAGTCTTTCAATTTTCTTTCACTCTCCGAATATTTGATCATCCTCATGTCTTTGGTCAATTTTAACATTAAAGCGTAAGGAGCCGATATACTGGAGCTAGCATATGTATTACTTATCCTACGTTCTTGTATAAACTGACGTTGCTAAAAAAAATTCCCGAAAATTATTGTAAGATGATCACTATTTAGTTTAAAATCGATGTTAAAATATTCCGATGAAAATACTTCATCGGTCCTTTTTAATCATCTAGTAAAACTAAGGAAAATTCAGTGAGACATTTATATAAATAAAAATTCCTTTTCCAGATAATGGTCCAAAGTATACTCATAAAATTTTCAGTATATAAAATTGATTAATTCCCGCTCGAGTAGTTTTTTTTGATAATACACTTAAATTTTTGGCTTTGTACAGTACACTTATATTTAAGGTCCAGTTAAAAAAACAGTATGCCATATTGGAAAAGATTTAGACTTCTTAAGCAGTTGAGCGACATTGGTATTAACAAAAACGCACGAAAAATGAGTGGATTTTCGTTAACTCCGTTTCTGAAATGCTTCTAGTCTTCAGGAATGCTAACGCAGTGAATAGTTTTGCCGCTCTTTCATTCATGACATCCTTGAGCAGTGAGGGACCTTTTGGACTGCCGGTTAGAGAATGGCTCGGCATTGAGCAGCCAGTTTCGTAAACGGAGTCTGCGCGTAAGGAATTACATTGTCGGTACCTTTCAACGAATTGGGCTTCGAATTACTGAAGAGTTGAAAAATCAAACAGAACAAAAGAACATTCCGGAATTCCGTTGTGCCGCGAAGGAATTTCCATGATACCTTGCTAATTGAACGACCGAACTGCCCTTCCGTACAAAATAAAAATCTGAATTATATGGCACGTGCGTCGCATTTCTTTTTTTCCACTAAGCTGCTCGAAAAGTTTGGAATTTGACAATAAATTCCTCAAGGATAATCCGTTAATATTCTCATCACGTTCGTTCAGTTATATTTTAAATAAAGTATTTCCTATACAAAATTTTGGCTATGATTCTGTTTTGGAAATAATCGCTGGTGACGCGAGGCTCTTTGACCCACGATCCGATTCGGAAGAGAATTTTTAGAAAGAAAGTTGGCAACGCCCATACTACGCACATTAGTTTAGGGCATCTGTGTGAATGAGAAATTCACGAAGCGACGCCAATGCGTGATATCTCTAATGGCAGTATTTCCCAAGGTACACGAAAACCCCAAAGCACGAAATTTTGAAAAAAAAACTTTTAAAATTATTTTTATAAAGTGTAGCAAAATTAACATTTATTGAATGACAATTTTATATAGCCATAAAGGTATGGAAAAACCAGTTGAACATTTACGCTATAAAGGTATCGTCACCAATGGTGATTTACTGACAACAGATCCTAAAAAAATCTGATGTGGCCAACACATGACTTTCTCCATATTTGGAGTATAGATATTTAAATTATTATGAATAGCATTATAAGGCAAAATTATTATTTCCTATCGTAAAAGAATACAGTCATCCTTATTGCCATAAATTAGGTATATTTTGAATATGTTTACAGAATTCACCGCCTCATGGTGGTGGAGCTGTATACTGGAAATTAAGAAAAAGCAAAATATCTCCGAAATGGATGGTTCTACGAAAATTTGTTTCAAACAAAACCTGGAAGAAATATTATTCTCTACAACTTTGGTCCTCACGAAGATGACCAATTACGACGTTTTTAAGGAGATATTTGACGGAAACCGAAAAAACCGATTATTTTTTATAAATAATTCCTAAACAATAACTGCTAAGGAAAATTCTTTCAAATGAAAGTTGTAGGAAATTACATTCTCTATAACATTTGTACAGAATTGTATATACAATAATGATGTTCTAACGGAGAAATATCGCAAAAACAGAATCGACCTCGACTTCTGGTTAACCGTTATTGTCCAAAAACTAATCAGTTCTTTGTGCTCATGCTGAAGTGTTATATATGAAGTTTGGTAACGATATGGCAAGTCTTTTTGAGTTAGAGCGCCCACAATGACATACACGCAACGCACTCACACACACACAGACATTCCGAAAATAGTCTAAACGTGTTATATGGACCTCAAAACGTGTATTTCCGTTGAAATCTCGGTCGATTTTTTTCGTGATCACAATACTTTCCCATACTACGTATGGAGAAAGTAAAAAGTTTGGGTAGAACGCAGGATACAAATGGGTTGAGAACCGCCGCCTTTGGGATGTTATGGTTATGTCGAGTTAGTGAGTCTTCAGTGTATAGACTCCGACCAATGGGCGAGTGAATTAGGGTATTGGATTTAAACAGAACTTATGGACGATATATTCTGAGAATAAGAATAAAGAAGTTTTCATTTCTCAGGGAATTTCTTTTCCTCGAATAATGAACACGTTTTCCGAACGAGATAAATTTACGCTGCTTCATACGAATCAAGTAATTTTTCATCGAGTTTTATAATGATTGATAAAAATTAAGCCGAGCCAATTTTGGGAGAGTGAGGGAAAAGATTCGCCCTCCTCGACATAATTAGTGCTCATACATGTAAATTTATGGCCAGACCGAGTAGGAGCATTAAAAATAATAAGCAAAGGAGGTAATATTAATTGAGAAATTTCATGTTGTGCTTCGAATGAGTGGACAGCACACAAATTTATTTTAGGCCGTGACATTTCATTTGTACATGTACATAATCCAATGATTCAATAAAAAAATATAACAAAAAAGAATACATAAGACGATCCTTCCTGCTCGTGCGAAGTTCACTGAGTCTAATAATAACGAGATATTTTCGTAGCTGCCTATAGTTAAAATGTCTAAGAGTATTTCTTCCATTTGATTTTTTTTCAGGACATGGAGAACCTTGGAGAATAGACTCAAATACCGAGAAAATAAATTAGGTGCCACTTATTTAATAAATCCGTGTCTTCTATAATAATCCATATTAATTGCTATAAACTAATCAATGCGCCTAAGAAAATTTCTCACGGAACAGACATTTTGCCAAACGCAGAGCAAAAGATATTATCATAAGCACCCGAATTCAAAAACGGATTTAGGAGGTCACGTCATGCCTCCAATCCAAGGGCCTATGTCACTTCTGCAGGAATAAATGATTGGATGAACCAAGTTTCAATCGCTAAGTAAAATAATTCACCGACCGTTCGTTCTTTTAGAATCGTTTCATGGCTACAGAAGTCATGGGCATGATTAATTCAAAGGCATCAGGAATCTAATCCTATTTTTACAGGAAGGAAGGAAATGAAACGAAGGAACACGACTGAAAAAGGCCATCATCTCAAATAAAGCCTGGCTAAATATTTTAGCAACATTAAAAATTTTCGAATATTTTCTTGGGGAAGGTTTACATATGACGAGGTTTTCAGTGAAAAAATATATTTTCATATTCGTCGGTTCAAAGAATAGTATTGCCTCCACAATAATTTGTTTCTCAACGCCAATGAATTTTGCAAAAATATAAAATCGTTTTAACATTTATTTGTGTATAATAAATGTTTATTTACTACATAACTGCCAATGAATACGCATATTTATAATAAATTGTCTCTAGTGGCTTCTGAGCGTTTGGCAAGCACAACGCTGCAGTTTCTCGCGAGGCAAATGTCAATTTAGAGTATATCTACGGATGAAAGTAAACAAACCACACCTGTTGCGTTTTAGAATAATGCCCGAAGGCATTTAGACAATTTAGGTCTAGGTGAATACGTTATCATGCGGAAGTAATGACGTGAACTGTTTTTCCCCGTCAAATAGAACGTATTTTAATCCAAGAATTGCATTTCTGTGATATCGTACCATAATTAATACATGAATTAATTATCACGGGTGTTATCAACGGATGGGAAATGACACGCCCCGCATCTGATTCTCTTTTATAGAATTAAAACAATACATTAACCATCTTTCTCTGAAGTACAAATACATCTCGAGTAATATTTTAGAATTTTATCTTCATTTTATTTATTAAATAAAATATTTCTCTCCTATTCTCCTTTTGATTTAAAAATAATAATCTACAGAAAACCACGTCACTTTAATTACTACAAATTGCTGCTTGATAACAAATGAAATTTTTATGTGAACTTCTTATATTTTACCCTTCGGCAACATTCTTAATATATAATTGAAAATACATTAAAATTATATTTCGCTAGCAACGTGATGTTAACATAATAGCGTACTGCTTCTCTTAAACATGTCAATCAAATTAAATGCGTCCTCATCGAGCTATAGAATGACGATATTTATTAAACAAATGTAACAAATGCTTAAAATTTATGAAGTACGAAATGGGATGAAATCCTCTGTTATAATAATGCGGAGAAACAAGAGCGTTGAATTAGTCGTTCTGAACGCGAGACCGTTTGAAATGTCACGAATTAGGTTGGTGAACCCCACCCTTTACCGCTCGCCAATCCTGTTGACTTGCATTATAACGTGCAGATGTGAATTCCTAGTTTCCTATCATTTGATATTTTTGATTGCAGGAGAACTTCGAGACTTTTCTATCTAAATGACTCCGAGTCCCTCGAGTCTCAAGTAGTCTCGAGCCGCGAAATTTCCTTGTTGTGAGCGAAATTTCAGGCGCTGGGTGTGGGAATTCGTATTATGGTGCAAAAAGTTGATGCTGTCTCGTTCATCGAATTCCCTCGAGGCTCTCGTACCAGGTTCGATGCAAACGGCCGAACTATAGAATTAGTCCCTTCGTTCTCTCTCTCTTTCGCGGGAGAGAAAGTCACTTCAAACCGCAAATCCTTCAGCGTAGAACACGCCAATCCGAGTAATTCATCAGGTGGCACCAAAGGAATCAAAGGTAAGTAAGTAAGCTGACACAACCCACGACGGTAACAGGTTTTGAGTCGCTGTAGGCACGTGACTCAACGGACTTCTTACCCGGATCCGCGTCCGTTACTTCGGGGAATGACACTTGTGGGTGGTACTCTAGATGATGGTAAAATGGACATTGTGTCCGGTGGGCGGGATAAGTGGAGCGGGTTTTAAAAATCCAACTTTATGCCAAGAAGTATGGTTTACCAGATGACGAAAGCAAGCGGTGTAGGTGACGGTATTGGGCACGGGTTGCCCCACCCTAAGCGGATGTTGGGAGGCAATGAGTTCCGTCCAGGACCTTTACTCCGAGGTCATCCGTGTCCAAGAGGTATCTTGAGGTCGATTTGCGTTCATCTATCCCCGCCTTTGTCCATCGTATCGAATTTTTGGCTCTATAGTTTGCATTGGGATGGGGAGGATGTACACACACGATAAGGATATAAGGGGGGCGCGACTCGGATGACCTTAGGCCGATTCTAGAATCGTGCGTGGTGCCATTAAATGACTCAGGAGTCCTTTATGACAATGCCACGGACAGCTCATAGACCTGACTAAGTCTCACTTACGAGACGACATAGGCTGTTTGTGTGTATACACATCCCCAAAATAAGTCATGCTTATTATTATAATTATTACTTCAACGTTTCAAATATCGATCGGATAGCTATTTGAATAAAATCCACGCTAATTCGCCACATTAACTTCATTCAAACGGAATTAAATATCAAAGAACGTAAAAAAGAATCAACGGCCTGAGCGCTTAGCGTATTTATGAAACGGATTTATCTTACTGACGTGAATAAATTGTTTTTAGTAAATTTAAGAATATATTAACATGATAAAATAAAATGCCTGGTTTTCGTGACACCCACGACGTAAAAATAAATTCGTACCTAACGTTGTATATGAGACGGTCAGAACGAAAGTTATACATAAGTCAATGAGATACGGAAGGTTTTGCGTCGTACGATATAAAAATCAGTTTATTACGCAATGTAACCTACAAAAATATACTCAGAAAAGCCAAATTTTTAATTTCATGTGAATATGAATTGAGGTTAGTTCATAGCTTCTTTCATTTTGCCTATCATTTTGATTTTGGCTCTGACCGGCTCATATGATAATGATCGATAGATACACCTGAAAATGGAAAGTAGACGAGTAAAGTTATAATTTAATACTCAGTAACTGCTAAAAAAATCAATATTAGAGGAAGGAAGCAGGCGTTAACTTCACCTTTCAAAGTAAATCACTTTAGATTTGATTACGAATATATTTCGCTCAAAATATTTTAATTTCGTCGACCAAACAAAGAGCAAGGATGGAGGAAATGAAGTTTGTGATTCACCGACGCTCGAAATAATCGTCACCTAGTAACTACGTGATAAGAGATTTAAAAAATAGGTTCTACCTCTATATTTCTGAAGACGTTCGTAATAATAATGCGGTTTCGGCGAAAGACGTATTTTAATAAGGCTTAAATACGTATTCGTTGAAGGATGAATTTCAGAGAATCGTTTTGTGAAATATCTCTGGAGTTATTAATCTATATAGTAATTTGCCATTGAGATTGTGAATTAAATGACGTGGCGTTCCTACGAAAAAATAACAGACTATAATTAGCGACGGACACCGGTCAGATTCCAATGAGGTAACATCACGCGCTCTTCAGTGCAGTTTAGTGGTAATTCTACACAATTTGCGCATGATAAATTTATTTACAGTTGCATTAATAACACCAGGTACAGGCAATACATTCAAAATGATTTGCACTGCGCAAAGTTCATGAATAGGCAGTTAGAACTGTTTCGTGAAAAATTTCTACCCCGAAATTCCGGGAGTATAGGTTCACCCAAATGTTTGCTGACAATTTGGCCGATTAAAGAAAGATTTGCAAAGCAAATAATGACCGAATCGAGCCCAAAATCTACAGGACGACTTTCTCATTCGTCAGACTATTGTCGAAGCATGATAAAAGCTGTATTTAGTCACCAAACGCAGAAAGAAAAGAGCCGAAAAAGAAATGCGATTTATCGTAGCGCTGTTCATTTTATATGACCCGTTTCAGTCAAGTTTTACCTTCGGGCGAAATAATAAATTCAGCGTAAAGGGTTACGATTCGTCATAGGTCTGTGACAAAGGGAGATTGATGTCATGGTCCTTAGAGATGAGCTCGGTAGAGGGTCATTAGGTAGAAGACGTCGACGGTATAAAGCGATAGTTAATCAAATCGAAGAACGGAGGGAAAACGAAGTTCTGAATTAAAATCGGTAACAGTATTTACTGAGTTTGATTGGGACACGTGCGGTTAAAGATTACCTTGTGAAAGCGAGGTCGGAGAAATTATGGGTCGAATCAAACGACTGAAAGGGAAGGTTTGTTGAAAGGCTGCAGACGAACCCAAGGGGATGTTAGTTTTGCGATCGTTTCGTCCCGTCACACAACGATCTTGGTGACTTGCAAGGCGTCATGTCATAATAATAATATGCGAGTCATCTAGATAATGGTTGGCAAAGGCTGATGATCGCTAACTTAATTCGATAACTTTGTACAATGCTGACGTGTAATGATTTGATGCGAAAGAATGCAGAAATACGTACACGGATATGAATATGCAGCTTTATTTACATTTAAAAACAGTCCATTTTATATAAAGGATATTGACTTTATGTGCTACTACTATCTAATGGTTTGATTTAATGCCAGTTCTCATATAATTTGTACCTAGGCTATAAGTAAAAGTCACGCCAATCGTTACGAAAGTTTTATGAGATCATTCTGTCTCTAAGACGTTGTTTTCCAAACTTTTTATTACCGTGACCCCAATTTCGGTTCACGGAACGTCAGGAAAAAATTGTCAGTACGGAATTTCTCGAATGCATACGGTATACTTATTGCTACAAAATAAGAGAAGCGTACAACCACTTCCAAAAGCGACAGCAAGCAAAACTAATAGCATTTAACGCATTTTTTTCTCCCGGAGTAGGAATAAATACATCTCAATCGAACTTTGATAGCGCCATCTAGATTCTGAAATTGTTTGGTGATCGTTTCGTGATGGATGCAAAAAGTACGTATTTCGGCAGGCGAATGGTTATTGCTCTTTTATAACGTGGTAATATATTTCGAATGTCCGTAAAATTTTCAACTTTGTGTCTCTCCCTCTCTCAAAGTACCCTCTACCTTTCCACCGTTCCCTTATTTATTTGATGCACGTTTATACTTTCTATAAAAAGAATCCAATTCCGTACTCAGCTCCATGCTTCAATGACTTCATTCTTTTTTGCGATCAAATAATGCATCAAATTAAATTAAAATTTCAAATCCTCTAATTCTATTTCAGTTACGAGGGAGATGATCACGATGCAGACGGTATCTAATAATGCTTATTAACAACTCCAATAAAAGAATTCTCGATCCCGAAGAATATTACGCTAATAAGCTGTTTTGAAAGTCCCTTTCCATTCTTCTTCTGTATGTCACACAGTCTCTCATACGGGAGTGCCTTCCTTCCACATTGCCAAGAAAGATTCCCTGAGTCAACTGCTAAGCAATGGATTAGTACGTGACCAAACCAACTCAGCTTGCTTTCACCCATACGTTAAGTCTTTGACGCTTAAAGTGGCACCGCCAGTTGGCGCCACTAGTTCGGTGGATCGAAACGCCACCGCGGCGAAAACATTTTCCCTTTCCGGAGCCAGGCAATGGAAAGTCTCACTCACCCACACACTTAGGGGAGCTCCGTGGGTGGTGGAGAATACAAGGGATGCCTGAGAAAAATACGGACATGAGCTGAATAATTTATACTTTATTGGCAACCTTGCTCTCCTCTCTGCTCGATGAATAGTTGATATTAATCAGCGAGAAAGCGGGTTAAATCAAATGACCAAAAGATTACTTCCTGTTTTTTCTCTCTCTCTAAAATATAATCGAGTGCTTCGGTGATTTAGAAAAATGGATAAAAACCCATAAATACCGCTTAAAATTACTTCTTGGTAAGGTACACGCGTATAGCTGGCGGTTTAAGGCTCCGCTAATGTTATTTGATATAAAAACTAAAAAAAAACTCGAATTTCGAGGAATAATAGCTATTTTGTGGATTATTGACCAAATAAAAGTAAAACGGGCCTTATGCGGCACTTCTGGTATTTTCGAGAAAAATGATATACGATTTCCGGTGACTTAGCAGAAAAAGGTTATTATACATTTTTATCTCTGGGGAAAAAATTAGTGTTCTGATTTCACAACTCTAAGGAATTACCTGATTTTGAGTTTATAGATAATTCCTCGTATATGCTACTGAAATATCGCAATAGACATTTAAGGTAAGAGTAGGAAGATTATTTAGATGGATCGGATGTGGTATTTTTACCAATATATATAATTCATTTCTTGTTAGAGGCATTTGTAGATATTACTTATATACGCATTCATTGGCCATTATCGGGATTTATGTTTTAAATCTTTTTCGTTATCGATCTAAGCATTCCTTCACGTTAATACTAAAGACAGGTGTGAATATGATTAATACCTATGATTGATCGTCTCATTTGGCCCATCAATTTTGTTTTACTAATATTATTAATCATCTCTGAAACACCGAGTCTGGAGGTTAGTCGCAGTGCGGCCCACCATTAGGGCGAGCGCCAGGAGGCAACGCGGCTTTCCAAATGATGGACTGCAAGAGACTTTTAGCAGAGATAAGCGTTTCTCAATAGCGGCAATAAGAGAAAGAGACTGTTAGATCCTTATCGTTTTCAAAGGTCGTGTACAGAGCGTTGAACGGAAGAAATTAGAAACAGAGATTTACGGCTCGACATTTCGGCTTCCACTTTGCGCAGAAGCGAGAGAAAGGTTGACAAGTCGGTAAGCGGGTAATCAGGGCAAACCCGGTCGTAACTGATTTTTCATCGAGTTACATATGAGAAATTCACCCGATTAGGGAACGAGTCGCGATCTTACGTGTCCAAATAATGTTGGGAGAAATTTTGTCAAAAAATTACTTCTAAATATATAGGTTTTCGCATAGCATCCTTACTATAAATACTATACATAATATCCTAATTCTGTTGGTCCGTCTGTCCGTCCGTCGGAACGCTCTTTGGAATTATATGAGAGAATAAGAAAAACCGTCCATAACTAAAAAGCTTTTCAATCTTTTTCGATCAAACTTTTTAGAATCACTTGGCTTTTCAACTTTTCTATTTGAAACTGCTCGCCGTGTATCTACATAGTAGTCCTGGTTTTAACTCCAAGAGCATACCTTTTCTCCATTTGAATAACATGGGCATAGCTGAAACGAAGCGAGCAACCTTCTTTCTTTAGCATTTTAAGATATCTTACAAAATGAGATATCGACGCGGGATTTTCACAGTTACGCCGAGAAAACTATGGAAATTCAAATCTCATTCGAAAAAGGACAAAAATTACGTTTTACTATTTTTCCGTGATTTTTACGGATTTATTCAATTCATCGCCACGACAACTGCAATTGTTGGCTCAATCCAAATGCGTAAGAAATGTATAAAAACGGTGAAAAAATTTTATTAAAACAATTTTTTGAGATTTTCGGATGATATTTGAATTTGTACGATACGATAATCAATCTTTAGGTATAAGTTTCGCGACAAAATCGTATTTTTGAGATATTTTAAAATGTCAACGAAATAATGTCTGCACGTCAAAAGAGTTGATTTATACGTCTTATCTTATGGGAAAAACTCCTAGAGTTGAAAGGAAATACCTATAAAAATTAACAATTTCTCGAGAAATCTACTTGCATTAGTGCTGCCAATATATGGGCTTAATAATTTTAAACGCTAAGAATCTATAATCACAGATATTCTATAATATAAAACCAATTCTGAACAACAATAACCATGAATAACTTATTATTTACTGTTATCCTTTAAGTAATACAGTTTATAATCATGGAAAGTAATGAAACTCAAGGTGAAAGGAAAAGAAAACTTAACAAAGGAGCAAAAACTCGCTGGAGATCTCGCGAAATGTATATATTACTGAAGCTAGAAGAAGAGAAACAGAACAGGATAGAGCGAAAAGATTGAATGATCAGAACAAACGAAAGGTGAAGCATAGAGCTAATGAGTCACCAGAAAAATCGATTGAAAAGCAACAGATTTATAGATGCAAGAAAACGAGCACATGAAAGTTCATAACAATCTTAATAGCGATTATTGTAGATTAGGTTATTTATATTTATCTAAAAAATTCTTATAGAATTATTTAGTATGTTTAACGAATAAGTCTTCATTAACCTATATCTTTGCCAAACAACTTTTATATGCCCATGACTATTATTACTTTCTGGAACATTCGGTTATGTGGATTAAATATTAATTTTTTACGTTTTAGTGCACATAAAAGTTGGTGCCATTAATTTTTATTTTATTTAACGTAATACTTCATTCACGCGTATCCGTCATATTTGACGGGCAATTACGCTAGTAAATCAATAATTCGGTTGAAAGTGATTGTAATCGTAGCTACAGTAAAGCTATAACCGAAAAAGTGGCGAAAAATTACGATGTGCATATTTTAACGGAGTATTTGCTTAGAATAATAGCCTCGCTGAAATCATGGTCCCAGCAATTCTTAGAGGATATAACTCCACCCATGGGTGGACCATATTTTTTATTTATATATATATATATATATATATATATATAAAGGAGACGACATGATTGATCGTTTGTTTGCGACAAAAATTCCTCTTTTTTCATGATACAGATCCATTCATTAATTAATAACCCCATCAAAACAGACCAAAATAATACACGAAGAAGGTATGGTCATTCGATGTTGACAGGTACCAGTCAATATTCCCTTTAAGAAATATTTGGTCGACTGGGACGTGGAGGAACTTCGCCTTTAAATTGTGTCACTTTCACGATAGATGAGGCCCATACAAGGCCGATTGGATACGTCAAAACTGTCGATAGCGTGGATTTTGGTCCCTTCTGGTCGAGACAAGGGCAGAAAAACAATCCAAAATGCTAATGAACGAGGCAGCATTCTACAACGTCACCCTCAAGGTTGAACAACAGAGTTCCCTGACCAGTTATCTGGAAATCAATTTCAACGAGGAATTTAATGATATTATAATGGAAGAAATAAAAAACGATATGAAAAATATCATCGGAGCTACATTGCTGAAGGTAAAGCGCAAGGTCGAGTGTTAGACAGATTTGTTGAATAAGCGAACGCAGCTAATTTCATGTATCGAATGAACAATATATTTAACCCCATAGCCATAAAACGGTTGAGTAAACCATATAAGCATTTCAATTAATAGTTTGTTTTTAGTGATAATTCACCAGTCGTTGAATGCGAATTCTTTGTAGCTAAAATTACAAATACTTTATTTGCTCGTTTTATGGCTACAATATTTGCCTCCATTATTTACTATAGCCAACTTGGTCAAGATTCTGACATATATCAATACGTTCTACTGGGCGTCATCTCCTTCAGAGGTACTTTTTGTCCTCAAGTCAATGAACAAACACCTCCGTCGGAAGAATGACCACTCATCGAAGCTTTGTTAAGGAATGAATTGCCGCTGAGTATGCACGACGGAGAATGAGAAGAGAATAAAAGAATTGACTCACTACTATGCCGAGCTTTTAGGAAGGAGAAGTATGCTTAGAAAATCATATGTAAAAAGAAAATTCCACGACAGGAAGCTAAGAATAATTTCATGGAATTCAAGTTGAGAATCTAATTAAAGAGAATCGCTTCCTGTAAAAGAGTAAAGAAGGCGAATTAGGGACTAAAACTTGCGGTATTTTGTATTCGCTTTAAGTCGTGGTTCTCGATTTGGGAATCGCGAATACGGAAGGTTTATGTTATAACTGTTAACTTTTAGTATGGATATCTTTATAATTAACATTAATTTTTGCTCAAATAAAAGAAATATTTATAACATTTAAAAATAATATTACATTCAATATTTATTGGTAGATTACGGGGATCGCGAGTAAGGTCGGCTATTTTAAGAAGGGACTGAAGATGCATTCAGTTTAGGAACCGCCGATTTGAAGAAAATACAACTTTCTGAGGCGCTCCGTCCAAAACCCTTTCTCCCTTATCCTACCGTAATCGTCTCATCCTCTTACGTTCTGAGTAATCTAAGTTATTCAGGAGAATTATTCTGGAATGTATCTTTGTAGAAGTTCAAATAAGATTTTAGACCTTGCCCATTCGGGGATTGCAAACCTTGACTAAGGGGCTTAATTTGTTATACTAGGATTTCTTAACAAATCTGCACGGCCAATAAAGAATTATTCAGCTCGTATTTTGGCTGCAAACAAATTAAAAATACAGGTGCTTATGAATAAAAATTTGAAAGAAAAATAAGTACTTGTCTCCAACAGCCAATATATACTTATTTTTTCGGTCTTTTATGCCCGAGAGTTTATTTTTTAAATCCACACGTATCTAAGAAGATCTTGTTAACTGTAATAAACTGGCGGACAGATTAAAAGTAATATATTACTTTAAGTTGGGTCATTTGGCAGCATCATCATCGCAATTTTCTCAAAATAGATACAAATTTACGCGAAAACTAGGGCTGGCTAAGTGATAGAGCCGTCTGAGACAAGGTAGAGAAACGGGAACCAATCTTCCGAATATCTATTAAATATAAAAGCTAGTCTCGTTATGTCATTCCGTGAGCAATATTTTTGGAATAACTTCAAAAAATCAGATTTCGTTATAACTTTTTCCAGATACTCGGCACGACCCTTTAAAGATTTCAGGAGGGCCATTTTGCATTATAAGAACATGGCTAAGATTGCAGTAGCGTTTACTTTTTCAATTTGACCAACGAATAATTAATTATTTTTCGTTTTCATTTTAAATTATGATAGAATCGACGTATGAACTCCGTATATGAATACGAGGACAAAAAAGAACGGCTTTCCAGTCAATAAAACTTAAGATATGAATTAACTATAAAATTTGACTTAAAATCCGTAAAGGGAGAAAATGTTAGGTTTTTATCGATGATACAATTAGTACGACAACTGCGCATAATTACTGTAATGTATTTCGCCCAGTAATTGCTATTGTCTGGCATCTATTTACTAATAAGTGCCCTATATTTACCAGTGGACAACATATATTTGTTTATATGCAGCTAACGAAACGATTTGAATCTGTTTAACTATTCATGTGGGTTTTATCTAAGAGGATTGAGATATCATTTTACAATTTAATCTTAAATCGATATATTTATTGCTCCTTTCCGTTAAACTAAGGGTTTTATGACAATTTAAAATTGAATGATGATTGACCCTAAGAAAATAATAGAAGCAAATTTAGAATATAAACGGAATAATTGACTGTAATTCAATAAAATGTACACTATTGTGATGATTTATCATTTTTATAACTAACGTGAATAACCATCTATGCCCGACCGCCATTTTTGACGTGACGTTCATGATATGAAAGAATTTGTTGGAATTTCAAGCCTAAAATTCCTATCGTATCCTTGAGGACATAACTTATAAAAAATATTCTCGGGATTACCTTCAAATTCCTATGAGTTCATTTATAAACACCTCCTTCAATCGTAATAAGCCTACCTCCACTCTTCGGGGAAAACTTCAATCAAAATGAACAAAATAGTGGAAAAAATGACGTGACTTGAATATTACACATTCGTCTCACAACATCCAACCGAGAAAATTTTCGAATGCCTAAAAGTAATGTTTATATTTCCTAAGTACTAATAATGTCAACGTTTTATCATAATACCAAACACTACCTCAGCATATGTGACTAAGTTGTACTCAACGTAGGAGTACACAGTTTCCAAATGCATTCAATGCAGATTTACATTCTTCCGTGAATTTATTAAAAACCGTAAAATAAACGATTATCTTCTTATTCATTGCTACAATTTCTATCGGAGACATTTTATACCACATTTATCATGAAGGTGTTACGCGAGAAATTTCATTTAGACCCTCGTTCACGGGGTATACTCTTAATTGTTAACTACTGACAAAAATGAAGTTCGATCGAAAAAATAGTGTATATCTCTAATTTAATTCAAGAAAAGATAACCGAGTACATCTCATGGCTGGAATCGATGGAAAGATTGTTGCTCCAATAGATATGAAACTGACGGAAAAACCACATGCGCATTTCGGCTCAAATCAGCCGTCATCGGTGGTAATTTTCTAATAGCAGATTTTAAAACCACTGACGGGGGCGACCGTTTTGTAGTCCAAATGCGCACCTGCTTTACTCAAACTTTTTATAGCTATTGGAGAAAAGAATATTTCAATTCGATCTCCCGTGCCGAATCTTATTTTTTTAAATCAGTCTATTGAAGGGATCGACACGAGCTACCCTAGTTGTGCGGTCATTTTCTGCACTAGATTTAAAAAAAAAAAGACAAAAAACGAAGGGAGATACTCATTTAGGCGAGGTTCGTTATAAATTTATCATTCTAATTTCTAATTTTTCACAAGAGAAATTTCTAGCTTTCGCGAGAAAGACAACATACGAAACAATACGTTATCGTCTCCATTTCAATGAGGAAAAACTGGGGTATAATTTACTGGAATTGTCACTTCCTCTCCGTTTCTCAACGCTGTTAGAATATTCCCGTTCGCGGGAACCTAGATGATAAATTCAAAATCCAAGAACGATAAGACGATCGATAAAATTCGAAATTGCATAGCTTCTTATCATCAATTCGAGATATATTCGAATGCTTAGGGAAGTTAATTATCAAGCTTCACACACTTATCGTAAAAACTTCTCGGTTAATGCACGCTTGCGCTGCGTGTGGCCACTACTAATGAAACGGTTTACCAGCTTACCAAGATTTAACTGACTCATTAGACAACACGATAAGATGGGATCATTGCGGCAATGTGATTCATAAGCATACTGAGCTCTCGCCTAAAATCAGTGGAGAAAAATTATACTGAATTAAAAATTATATTTCAGATAATTTACTTTTCCAATTGCCGCGAGATGATTCATCGGGTACAGGGTTGGGTTCAAGGAGAATCCTAAACTTCCCTCTTGATTGGACATATCAAGGACGCAACCAGTGTCTGAAAAAGGTAATGTATTCCGCAATAATAAAATATAAGACGAAAACAATAGAACCTGCGTGACATGTGCATTTAGAATATTACGGAAAAAATTATAGCTTTCAAAACTTCCAGTCTAAAGTAATTGGGATTCTGACAGAGGAAAAATCGTTCCTGAGCTATCTAAAACTAAGTCAAAGATTATCGAATTATCAAAGTTCGATTCTGTGCCCTAGCATCATATCCAAAATAACCCTATATCTAAAAAATACTCTGCAATCTAACATTGTTGGGTGTCAAGGGGTGTACTGCACCAAACAATTACTAAAAATCATATCTAAAACACTTGGTTCTCCTATAGTGGATCTTCAATATTCCTAACAATAAATGAACCTCTGTAGCACTCTGTCACTTATTTCATCACCGTTACGTATTCCGATATGGAAAGGATGTTCATTTTTTACTTGTTGACTCGGCCTCCAGTTTCGATATAGACAAAAAATTAACTTCGACAGATAGTTCCGACAAATGTAAACTTCTATAGGCATAACATATTTATATTTTCTAAATAACGAATTATACCATACAAAATACGAGTTTCTATCACACACGCCGAAAATGCACGTAATTAGGATTCAATATATGGACCCGTTTGTGCGAGTTTATTTTTTCGGGCGCGGCTAAGATGATAAATTCCGCAAATGGTAATAGATTTTTAATGCACGTTCCGATACTTCTCCGTGAATGAATTCTGCGGGAAGACCCTGCGAGTTGACAGGAAACGTATAAAAGGAGAGTCTTTAGACAAAAGCACGAAGAAATTACGGGGAAGAGATCGTACTTTTACATTTATTTGTGTTGGGTGGTGAAGAGGAAAGAGAAAGTCAACGTTAATTTGTTAAGTGCGGAGTTAGGGCTGGGACCAAAATTACCGTTAATGCTATTACTTCTGTTTATAAATGTGAAGACCTTTCCTTCTCCTCACTTCATATTTCTGTATAAATACCACCCTTACTTCATTTCCTGTTTGCTCAATAAATGTCTTCAAAGGCCCCTCCTATGGTAACCGTCGGGGTGATCTTGATGAATGTAATGCGCTCTCTCCAACTTATGATGAAACCTCATCTTTCGTAAAACTAATTACATATTTATATATTATGTTGCGGAGGTTTACCATTATTATTTCCTTTCTTTCCGGTGAATCTGGAACTATTTTGCATCCACGTGGCTCTTTTTCCTTCGCGTACCACAAGGAGATAATATGTATAGTGGAGTGATTTTAAAAACCGCAAGCGTCAAAATCCATGCTATTATCGCATCTACATGCGACAGTGACTCAACGATTGTTTGATCTTGCTAACTTTCGTGACGAAGACGTCGTTCGCTGTTAAAATTGACGCAATATAGCTTCTGTACTGAAGAGTAGAGTTACACGAGCACACGCCCATTTCAACATCCCCGCATAATTAGAGGACTCGGACTTAGCTAAATGTGATGATGACGAAATAAAAAGTCGGCCGGGTTAGACTGGTAGGCAGTACGCCCGCCTTCTTAACCCAAAGGTCGCGGGTTCGAATCCCGCTTCGGGCATGGATGTTGTGATGTATGTTGATTTTCTCTAACAGAATTTGACGGTGCAAATGACCTTAGCTGTTGACGCACCTAAAAACCTAATTACTACTACGAAAGGAAAACCATCGTACACTTAACGCGATTGTCTTTTTTTTACGAAGCAAGAGACTGGTTCTTAATTTCACTGGTGTTAAAGTAAAAATCATCATATTCTCCATCATTATTTATTTAATATCTCTGGTGATATATACAAATATGTGCCGTATCAATTTCCCTATTAAACATGGGTTACGCCGGAACACATTTGTATCGAAACACTACGCATCACGAGTAAAATTGCTGTGGTCCTTGATAAACACTGAAGCTACTGTACAGAATAACGAATTTTCTTTAACTGTTACAAATATCAGCAACACTTATCAATATTTCCATAAATTCTAAGACGGAAGAAACATTATGGCACATATGGATTACGAAAATAAAGTTAAAATGAGGTTTTTATTTATAGAATAAATACGTTAATGTCGTCGCTTTTTAATACGAACGTTACTACTCTAAATTTTTAGCTAAATCAATTCAGTTGAATTTTGCATAAATTATTGATTTCGTCGAGAAAAGCTAAGTTTTTCTTCTAGATAAAAAAGACTCAAGAGGTATTTATACGCATCACTTTGTTAAACGTTCCAATTACCTGTAATAATCTATTTCTAGAAAGTAAAATATATGACAATTGGGTGCGTTGCTCCCTCCTAAGTATGCAGATCAAATTTTTAAACCATTGGGGACCAAACGTTTCGGCTCGAAGGCCAAATTGTCCACTCCCGGAGCCGTCGCGGGCCGCACGCAGGAGAACTCACGGTCGAAGAAGAATTTAAGGAAACCAAAAGGGTTGGGGTCAATATTACCTGATTTTTTTCAGATATACGCGTCTATTATAGGAATATTAGAGTGGTAAAATACGAAATACATTTTACATATCCGAACCGGATGAAAACACTCGGCACGCCGGACGTAATTCGGGGGCCATAGATTGGGCACCGATGATTTTTTAGCAGTTTGTCGCTCTTGTGAGAGGTAGATTACGCTTCAGGTGAGCACGTACGGTATTTTATAGGAACAGGTAAAAATTCAATCTTTTTCAATTTTATTCGTACCAACAAACTGAGACTTCAAGAAGACTTTTCGATTTGGCTTCGACCACACTTCGATTATATCGAAATGATATAATCTCGCATGGTTTTGATAATGCTGTAGCGTTTAAACAAAACATAGGTTTAAAAAAACCCCTTCTTTAATTATTCGTACGCTTTTTCGTCTATACTCATCTCAGTTTTTTTACAAATTCGCCTTTCTGTCTGTTTGCTTATACACTCATCGAAGAAAATGTGAATTTAAAATTAAAAAGACCCGAGATTTCCCGTCCTCCTCTCCATCTACAATCCCATCGCACATTCCCTCGCTTTCCTTACTTCTTCTAGTTGTGGAATTTCCTGGAATGAATCCATTCAACCCCACTCCACATAAAACACCAATTCGCCATTTTAAAAATAACGCGGTTATCCCTCTACTTTACGTCAAATATTCTAGGACAAGGCGTAGATTTGTCTAAGAATGAGTCGTTTCCTTTTATTCAACACATCGAAAACCTTTTGTCACGTTCTGAACAGATGACCTTGCCTTTAAATTCATTCCCTCCCCGATTCCTATCTAACTAGTCGAAATCCTTTCTTTTTTCCTTGAAGCCGTTCTTTCATTATCTCCATTGGTTAACGCGACGAACTCATACATTTCACGTTTAAGGAGCTGCCCTTGCCCAGCATCATTCAACCTAAACGTTTATGATACCCCTTACTAACGTCAAAGTCACCAACGGAAAACCAATCGCCTTTCTCTCCACTGACTCTTGTTCAGATATCTTCCAACTCCGATTATTCTAAGAGACATAGAAAATTGGGCCAAGGAGTAGACATTCTGAATGGCCATGGGCAGACTTTAAAAGTTTAATTCTATTTTTAGAGATTGGTGTGTGTATTGAGTATATTTTTCTCACATCAATCTCTTGGCTTGCAGTTTTAACGGACTATCCATCGCATATTTTTTCCGAAAAGAAATTAACAATCACATTTAATGACTTAACACGATTCAACGCCTACAGCCATAAATCCGTTGAACAAATCGGAAAATTATTTCAGCTTATAAGTAAATCACCGATATTACATTTATAAAGCTCGGCCGTTTTATGGATGCAGAAATTAACTTTATCATCTGCTGAACATCCTTTAATAAAACACGCCTCACTGCATCAGGATGAATGGTGGTGATATGGGTGTATTTTCATTTGCATCGTGGTCTTTCATTACGCTAACGAGTAATAATCGGAACAAATTCTACCAGAAAATTATCACTATAATTTTCGTACATTTTCATTTATTCTCGGTACTCCTTTTTACTTTCTCATATACGAAGTATAATGAGAAAGTATTGTTATCGCGAAAAAATTCGACCTCGAGATTTTGATGGAAATATACGTTTTAGGTGTACCTGAGTCCGAAAAAGTGGTTTTCGCAATGCCGTCTGTCTGTCTGTGGATCTGCTTGTTCGCGGCTCAAGAGCCTAAACGGTAGAGCGAAAATGAATGAAATCTCGTACTTAGGCATTTTATAATACAGAGTAGAAGCTATGAAGAAATGCTTGACATTGCTCAATAATTAAGGGAAGTTTTTCTACGCATTTTTAACAACAATTTGATTTTCTCAAAAACGGCTATAACGATTTTGATCAAATTTCGTACAACTACTAGAGTTTACGTCATCAATAATACTACATAGTTCATATTTCTCAAGAAATGAATATAAGCCCAGTTTATTCTAGCCATCTTTAAAAACGTGATTTTCTTAAAAACGGCTATAACGATTTTGATCAAATTTTGTACTGTTACTTGAGTTTACAGCTGAAATAATACTACATATTTTATTTTCCTCAAAGAATGAATATAAGGCTAGTTTATTTTTGGACAATTTTAATAACAATTGGATTTTCGAAAAAACGACTCCTATGATTTTCATCAAATTTCGTATAGTTATTTAAGTTAATGTTTATAACGATTCTACATAGTTCATATTTTTTAAAAGATAACTAAACGACGCATTAGTATATGAAAAAAGTTTGTATGTACAATGTATGTTGTACCGATTTATTTAAGGATTGTCAAAATTAGATAAATCAGCAGCTCTAGAACCACATCGTCATTATTATATTCTGTGAATAAGGTCCGGAAAGTCCAGTGGCATATTAGGGTTCAAAACTTGCAAAAAAACTTTGAATTTAATAGGAAAATATAAGGAAAAAGTCTACACTCTAAGGAGAATATTTTTAGGTGAACTACTTGAAACAATATGTTTCTATCTACGATCTTATTATTAATCGATTAATTCATCACACGAATAATTTCCACTTGGAATTATTCCTTTATTGACTGGAATTTTTTCTGAAATTTCCTAAGGCCTACAACAGAACTGCGACGAACGCTTGCTATACATGGTAGAATTTTTTTCGCACTTGTAACCCAGTAGTTATTTTGGGCATTAATAATAAGATCAACTTTAATTATCATGGTAGTCACTACTAAAATTTATTTGCTAAATTAAAGCACTCAAGAAGAATTACCGCGCTCTCCACATGGCTGGAATCCAATAGATAACTTGTGCATCTCAGATATCCATATAATGGTAGAAGTTTTCTAAATTTTTATGACAAATGCAGCTACCTAATGTGTAAACTGAAACTAAAGTATTTTTAACGAATCAATTATCTTCACTTTATTCAAAGTAAAACAAAGCGTTTCTCTATGTAATACCAAGCATTTTCACAGTTTGATATTGAAATACTTTCAGAAAAATGCAGAAGTTACTTAGATATTTTTTAAATTTATATTTATTCTAACAATTTTATGAGAGAAAATATTACCAGAGGCATTTCTAGCTTCTATAAACTTTGTCTCCTCGCCTCTTGAATCTGATGGTATTAAACTACTTCGGTGCAAAGAGTTAATGTCTACAAGAGTCGGAACAACTAAGCGTTTACACATTAGGCGCGTATGAGAAATCTGTGATTTTAGTTTCCAAGCAATACTTCTTAATTTTCGTTCTGCATGATTAGTATTTTAAACCTGAAAAGACGGAATATAAACGTAACACAATATTATTGATGGCCAATTGGATTCAGGCCATAAGGTGAACTCGATAATTCATATTCTAGAGATTCATTTTTGACCCGTCGAATTAAAAAAAAATATATTTGCGTCAAAAATTAAGTATGGGTCCAGAAGAGTGTTTTTTTTGTTTCGTATATAAAGGTTCAGATATTCATTGGAGACAATATAAACAGCGGTTGGTTATTTATTTTCCATCAATTCAAAATCACATCCTTCTATCGCAAAAATGCTCACACGTTAGTTCATTTTCCACAGATCGTTAACCCTTTGGCACATTATTTATTTTTTCTTAAAATGTCCATTTCTGATAGGGTATGCTAAAAAATATAAGGAAATAGAATACAGATTTTTTCGATAAATAATGGCTATAACCTTCTTGTGCAAAACATGCTGCAATGAAACAAGAAGGTAAAAACTGTGAATTTTTTCCATTCAGAATGGCTGTTAAACAAATACTGATTTGTAACAACCAACTCCATTTTTTTTCGATACACACTCAAAATTTCCTAGTAGGAGTGGCTAAATATTAAAGTATGAATCTATTACCGTTTTCCGTCTAATAGCTTCAACTTATTAACCGCTTTATCAAAAAGCATTATCTTAAATGCTACCTATGACACCTAATCAAATACAGTTAGATTTTAGTCACTTCTAAAAATAATAAGAGGATCGGGATCCCTAGGTAAAAATCTTATCATTTTTCATCGATCTGTCTCCCTATCTCTTAAAATAGAACGACCGAGAAAAGCGTATTAGAATTTTCGCGAAATAGTTCAGCATCAAATTGCTTCCTTGCTGTTTTATTAAGTAATTTTCCTGAGATGTTTTGGCTAAATTAATATTAACAAAGGCACATACCAACCATCTATTCGAATCCTACAACCTAATATATCACGTGTTTAGGCGAAAAGACCAAACGTTCAATACCTCGTTCACGAAATCATTTTTACAACCTAATTCAGTAAAGCGACAATTTTTCGGAACAGCAATTAACAAAAACTCCAACTATCCGAACATCATTCTGTCTTAAATGACTACGAGATTTGGCATTTTATTTTGAATAAAATGTTTCAAAATTTATCATTCTCTTTGGTGAAATGCGGCGCAATGTTTGTACGTACACAGTGAAAAATACAATACAGTAACGTACAAAAATAGAGAATGTATTATTTGATTCCATTTCTGTTGAATCATCCGAGCAAATCGATAATCCCGACTGTCTGTCCCTAATTAGTATGGATAATAGAGACTCTTACTGTATTTCATTCGCTTTTGCAATTCATCATGAATGTCTTTACGGTATGTACTAATTCATCAATTGCATTGTTACTTATGCTATAATATTCCACAAGCAACACACTTTCCACCTCCAGCAATCACTGTAATTAATAGGTGTGAGAAACAGCCGGTTGGTAAATCACTGTCTCTTTAACACAACCACACCCGTTGCTTAGTGTGTTACCGCAATAGGAAGTAAAAGAAATTCCGCTCTCAGGAGGTGTCGACAGCTACGAAATTTTCTTTTTAAATAAGATTGTCCGTCAAAGTCTTCGTTGATATCGCAAGAGAGAGAGAGAGAGTGGAATGATTATTTTAATACTTGGTGCTTAAGTTCCGCATATCACGTCTAGTTTGCTAAAAAAAATCCCTATATATGGAAACGTTTTCTGGTAAACATCGTCTTGATACATTTTTACCTTGAAATTCGCGAGATTTGTATGTGACTATGAGTGCAACAACAAAACTCGATTCTCGCGTTCTAATCCCCAATATTCCTATGAAAATATGAAGTTCTGCACCGCTTTGTCTTACGATCGATTTAACGTCTTTTATCCCTTCCGATACAGGTGGGAGCTTCGTTTTTCCTAAAATCTCGTTAAATAGCCCCTTCCTGGAAACTTCTCTTTAGCTCTCAATCGGTGGGATTTTTGCAAAACCCAGTTCCTATCCTCTACTAATGAAGCAAAGCTTTATTTTATGCGAGAGATGTATTTTAAAAATCTAGATGCTCAGCAGTTATCACGCCAGGTGACGAGACCATGAAGAGAGGTCTTTTACAAGGTTTACTTCAAACATCGTGTAGCACGTGTCAATAGCTAGAATTAGCAAGGGTTAGAATTGGCAGATGTTCTTCCAGTAGCATCACACTGAGGTCAGCCGTATGCGAGAGAATTTCGAAGTCGATTTGCGAGAACTTGCGTTCAGAATTGTTCATTAAATTGATTTTGATCTTGAGGACAGATCTTAAGGCTTAAGGAACGATTCGATTGACCTTCGGATGACTCTAGGATGTCAAAAAGAACGTCGCAATAGATCAGGAGCCTATTATTCCCGGGAAACAGAGCATTAAATAAGGTCTATTACTTAGTCATTTCCTTAGCGTTCCCTAATTCGCGGATATAGAGTGGGATTTGGACTGATTAATTCGTGGCGTTATTAAATATAGCTGACGTTGGGCCTTTTCTCCCTCTCCGAGGAGAGTGAGAAAAGGCCCTGTTTCCGAAACTTGAAGTTAAATGAGCTCATTTTAACTGGCGAGGAAAAATGTTCACTTGAACTATTCGAAAATTCGAGCTATCGAGGTTCAATTGCGTGTTGAAATTACTGGAGCTTGGAAAATATACTGAGAACTGTCTCAATATATTTGGAATGACACAAGTTGTTAAATGTAACAATGAGTTTTATTGGCAACATTTACTACTTTAATCGACTGCCATGGCGTGTAAAGACGATAAATTTGATCAACCAATTTGATAGCCGGAGCCTGGCGTTTCCTCTGTCTCAGAAGCTATCGAAAGCCTTGAATAATCCTAACGAAAATGTGGCTCTTATGAAAGATATAGATTTTTATAGAGAAGGGCTTACCGATGTCTATTGGATATTCGATGGAAATTGGAGAACGCTTTTGGCTGTGTTTTATAGGAAGAATAAAATAAAACGATGACATTATTTTAACCGATAAGATTCCAGAGTTTTATGGCCATAGCTGGAAGCGATTCCGATCATTGCCATGGGCACGCAATTTGATAATCTTTCCCGCGTTATGTGAAGCAAAAATTGTCTAGTTTTTGGTTCAATCATATCAAAATTTTATAGCTGTAGCTAATTCTTCCCAATAATAGCTTCTGAGGCAAATATATTATTAACTAACTATTTAAATGTGTTAGCAAAGAAAAAATCCAAGCTTGCCTGAAACCAAACTATTGGGGATGGCAGCAGAGTCAGTAACATTCACAAAAATGTTAAAACGGTTTATTTCCACAAACTATAGTCCCTATATTTCTAGATTTCGCACGCATAGTTTTTCATTAGAGAAAAGACATCATAAAAACAAGACGAAGAGGTACAGAAAGTGCGATTCATTAATTAGTTTTATGTATTAAAAGGGCAACAGAGGTAATACATCTTAATATAAACATTCGCATTATTTCAACCCGTCGTATATGTCGTGTCACATGTAAAGAGTATACGAGTTTGAAAAAACTTGTAAATTGTTACGCCGAGACAAGATGTATAAACAAGCAATTAACGAAAAATATTTTAGCTGGAAAAAACTATGAAGAAGGAAAAAAATCATGAAAAATGTTTTTCTCGAATTATATAATTTTGAAACGGCCTAATTGGATAAAATAAACCAGCCTTTGAAATCTCGAAGAGGAAATAGGGCGAAAGGTTACGTCATAAGAGCTTATTACAGGGTAGATGGCATCAGCCCATAAAATTTACGAACAACTTCGTTTTTCTTAGATATATTTTATGCACGAAATGTTAGATAATGACAAAATAAAAGTTGTGCTCGATACTATACGTTGAAACTTCACAAAGTCGTTTGATAAACTCAATCACGATGCATAAATATTAAAATAAAATTATTAAAGAGAGAGATGTTAATAAACAGCGGGTAGTTTATGATGAGTTCCGATTGAGATAAATCTAGGCAAAGAGCTGCAGAAATGTTTTACATATTGCATACGAAACGTCCATGGCGTCTATTAGCATAAACATAGAAAATGTAAAAATTGTAAAAGAACCTTAGGTTAGAATTTGTATGTGAAATGTTCCAAACTGAATGACTTAGTAGATAGTTTATTTACTTCCTGCTCTCCCCAAGGAAATGTGTTCAGGTTTAATCCGTGTCTTAATTATAAATTAATAAATGAGTGTTATTACATTTTATTAATACGATCTTTCATTGTAATTCAACGGTTTGATCACAGAAAATGCAGGCATGAATTTAGGTTTCGCTAGTAGATTTCATCAAGAACACTCAAGATAAAGATTATTTCAGCATTTTTGTATTACAGTTAGAAATAATGACTGTTATAATTCAACGCACTTGTGTAACGCTTTGAAACTGGAGCAGACACTTGGATAGTTAAAAGAAAGGACTCCACTCCTGGTGACACGTAATGAATCATGAGATAGCTATTTATCTCGGAAATATCTTAAATTTTGCCGCGTTCGTGTTACGAGTGAAAGCTATGAAGCATATTTGTATACGCCACTCAGGTTGAAATTCTTTAAACTTTTGAATTAAAAAATAATAACATGTTAATTAGTCTTTTTAACTATGGACAATATTACCCAAGGAAAGTTCAACTTCACTGGCCATTCTATATAGAAAGTCGTTTGTGTTTCTGATGGATTGGGTACGCAATTTTTTTTATGATTCTTAGGTGATTTACTTCAGATGATTACCGTACGTTTCCAATTTATCGGAAGAAATATTGGACAACTCTTGCTGTTTATAATGCTATTCAAATCTTGTGTCACCTGCATTAACAATATGTTAAAACTTGGGCTCGTACCATTTAATTATAAGCATCACATTTTCAAATTTTAACGGGGCATTTCCTGATAGTACCAGTATAATTTTTACTATCAAGAATAATTTCAGTGATTAAATACACATTTTTAACCAGAGCTGGGAAAGTTCCAGTTCCGGAACAAGGAACGGTTCCAAAATGGTTCCGCTTTTTTCATCGAAAAAACAATAAGTAAAGAAATTTGTTAGCTATTGCTATTATTAACAAAACGTCGATGTGCAACTATATCACCTTTGACACCGTACGCATCTCTATCAACAATTACAAAATTTTCCTAAATCTATAACAGAATCTGAAATGGGAATCCTTACTCTGTCGAACGAATAGTTAACATTTAGCGAGGTATTTTTCATTCTCTAAAACATGACGACGCAGCTATTCTTTTGGTTGATTTCTAGCTGCCATACCTTACACTACGTAGAAATAGCCTTTTAAAACTTTTTTGAGATACTGATGGTCTTCCGGATTGCTTTTTTCTCTATAAATGACGGTATCGTACGCGAAAAGCCTAATTTTACTTCTAACTACTGAGCTGGTATCGTTTGCTTATGGATTGAGATTATTAAGTAAATGATATGTAAAGCAATGGTAATGAAAAGAATATGACACCAAAATCTTTCATAACGAACAAATAGTCTGAAATTTTTCGTTTTATTCTTTTAAGGCCGTCCATTTTGTAAAGCAAAAAGATTTTATTTTTTTAAATTCTTACTTGTTTTAAGAGCGAAAATGAGTAACATTCAATTAAAAATAACGAACGTAAATAATTTACCTCAATCGCTTTCTTACAATGATTGATGTCAAAGTTCGTGATTTGTGGAACTTTGTGACTTCATGCCACTCTAGCGCTAGTAGGCTCGTCAGTCTAAATCACAAAGCAAATAAGATGAGAAACCCGGTACCGATATTAGCCTACTCTTTTCGAAAAGCACCTTACCCTTCAGAAGGATGAAGCGTTGATTCGGGTGCTCTCCTCTACACACGTAAATAGGGGGCCGCAAGATCTATTGAAAAAATCCCACTTTCGCAGGTTTTCAACGGGTATACTCAACGTAGCAGGCCAACGCCCTCACCACTACGACACGGCAACCCATTTCGCAAGTTTTGAAATTTCGAAGATACTTTTCTACCCAGAAGCTATCTACCGCAGAGTGAGGAATAAAAATACGTTCCCAAAGGAAACATCTACTGATTACGAGTTGTCAATTGTTTTTTGAAAAGGTTCAAATTTTTAAACTAACAGTGAACACTATAGAGGTATAAAATGACATAATAGAAACAAGCTAAAATTTTCGTTCAATTAAGCGTTATAACTTCTCTCGCCATATATTGGTCAAAATGACAACTCACGTTGAAATCCGTATTTCCCGATATCATTTCTAACAGAGGAGGGAAGAATGATGTGACTATGTACTAAAACGCCCTCAGACACACCAGCAGAGCCACCGTAAACAAATAGACTTTTGGAAAGTTTTAACATTCACAGTTTAACTTCTAGATGAGATACGAAATTGATTATGGGCTAAAAAACCATCTGCAAGCCATAAGCTTTCAATCAATGTAACATTCTTTACGATTCGATCATTCGTTCGAGAGATATAAGGGAACAAAAAATGGTCTACCAAAAAAAAACATAATATAAACAAGCTAAAATTTTGGTTCAATTAAGCGTTATATATATATATATATATATATATATATATATATATATATATATATATATATATATAACTAGGAACGGTTCCGGAACCGAACCTTTCCTTCCTTTGATCACTCGTAATCGAACCCGGAAACAGAACAAGTTGGAAAATTTAAGGTCGGAATCGAACCGGAACTTCCCAACGCTGTTTTAACTATTTGTACTTTTTTATTTTAGATAAACCTTATGATATTTGGTCGTGGATATGTTGATTTGCTGCATCAAATTCTGGCAATATATGATTATACGATGGATGTCATTTTAACAATATATAATTAAAATCAATATGCATCTCTAACGTTCATTTGAGAAATTAAATTCAATTTGCACAATAGTTAAAATATAGAGCCAGAGATGAATCGTTATTTCAGAGTTATTAAGCAAAAGAAACGATATAATATTTACGTCGCATTAACCATAAACACAGGAATGTCCTATTAGTACCTGATATGGCGAACATTTTTGTTAATAATACGACAATTGTGGTTCAGTATTCCTTTCAATCTAAAATGTTTTCATTTACTTTTTCATTTCCATTTTAATTTTTCAATTTATTCTCTGGAGATTGTTTTTTCCACAAATTATACTTATTTTGAATGAATAATTGTAGTTCCTCTCGCGCGATTTACGGCCGCCGTCCCCGATTCTAATCGTTACCAAAAACATACCGATACCTTTGATAAGGACGATAACTCCAAGACTTATACCACAAGCTCAAATTCGGTCAGAAAATTAATTGAATTCCTTGTTATTCCTGGTTCGAAAAATGTCACGCTTTTCTGTCTACCGAGTTAATTTATATGCCTACACGCAACGAATTTAAGCTACCTCACCGAGAAAAACATTCCTTATGCGAATCGTCTGCATTCATTAAATTTTCTCCGTTTCAGGCACCGGCTGATTTTTTATTAACGTGGACTTTCCTTTACATCTCGATCGACAGATTTTTAACACAATTAATGGATGATGTTATTTCTTTATTTCCATATTTTAAGGAATTTGTCATTCTCTCTTGATATTGCATTCACGCTTTAAAAGTTTTAAATTAGTTTCTTTGTTTAACAAAGGATAAATTTCAGCCACATAACCAATTATACGGAGTGAATTACATGCAAATCAACGCGACACTGGGATGATTTTAATTCACCAGCTCAATATCGTAGCCTACCTGATACGCCACCAAGGTTTTAATGTCGTAATTCCGATTCAAAGTTTCATATCTATTATTAATCCGTTCCGGCGATTCTTTTATAGTGTGCCGTTCATTATTTTCTTCTCCCTTTGCATTCTAGCTTGCACTCCTCTTTCCTCATTATATTATTCTGCCATTATACAAGAAGAGAAGCCACGATTATTACTATCCCGCACGTGTGTATGAATACGTGCATATCTCTAAACGGAGGAAATCTCTGCCGTGCTTAGCAGACGTAGTTGGCTTATCTAAATGCCATGCGCATAGCTGCACATGACCAATTCCTCAAAAAAGCTTGATAAGTATTGCAAACAGAAAAGAGAGGTAAAAATAGCTCGAACTTTCTCAGAGGGAAAAAACATACGGCGTATACGACTAACTTTACAGGGACTTCTTTCTAAAAACCGTACGCGCGCAGAAAAAGGGTAAAAAAAACTCAATAAATCTTTGTTTGTTACATTCCTCTATCGAGCCGTCTTAATGTCACCTTTAAATTAGATTCCGTTTCTGGAGGTTTATCATTATAAAACCATACGACTTCACTCCTCTCTCCCTCTCTTTCGTATCGTTATAATTACAGTTGGTAATGCTAAAATTCTATCGCCCCTGTACGCCTGCTCCCAGGTATGTGAAACATTTCTACTTCCTGGTAGTAATCCTTCCCGGACGTGGATTTTTTCAATGGAACGATTTTATTACCCTTGTACAAATTAAGTTACTCATAAGCCGATACATGATTGGTCGGATAATTACGTTATTAAAGAATTGCAAGAATGAACCTTATATTACCTGGTTTCATGTTTTTTGTGGCCGTACTTCGATCGAAAAATACATTGACTTATGATATTTCTGGTATAATAATACAATTTCACATATTTAATTTCCTCTAAAAATTCCTATTTTTAAGCAGGGAAATAAATAACGCGCCTTCAATGTATTGAAATTGTTATCTACTTAAATCAATGGTATTTGTCATAACACTTCAAAATTTGCCTATTTTGCTCATTTCATTGCATAGTTCGTCTAACAGATAACAGAAATAAATGATTATTTTCGTTTTTCCATTTACATCATTAAAAATATTATTCGAAAATAAGGGCTCAAAAATTTATTACTACTTGTAGTAGTGGTGACAAAATAGCAATATATTTTTTCTGCTATTAACTACTAATCCTAATATATTTTACTACACAAATATAAATATACTTACTAATATATTATGCATTTTCCACAAAAATCATAATAAGCGAATCTTCGAATTCATTTCAACTTAAATAATTATTTTCTGTGAATCGTGTGTATTTATATTTATGCTTTCATTACAACATTTATCACCTGTTCAAGTTTCTTTTGATCCCTAAAATCAAACAATTTTGTACCAGAACATCATTTCGTAAAGTTAGAAAGTATTTCTAGAATAAAAACTTAAAAACTGAAAAAGAATACAAATGAAACTCCCCTTATAATCCTGAAATTTATTGCTTCGATGTTAATAGCAGCCCTTGTCCTTTTCGTTCTCAGAAACAAAACAAATGAGGTCAAAAATGTTTCGCCTTGGAATTCGCAAATTCAATTACGAAACACATGGAGGAAAAATCGTGATATGTTGTCCGTTTTTTTTTCTTCTTAAACTATCAAACTAAACAAATTTCGCCAACCTTCTTTTTTTGTGTCCTAAGGCTTAAATCGTACCTTTTGAATCATTTCCGTTGTTACTTACGAGTTCAGAGTCGTACACAGGCGTCGTTTGGTTCTCCCTCCCCCTTCGCCAACCTCGAATCTCTCACGCTCTCCTATTATCCCTCTCACCTACTCCTCTCTCCATCACTCCCCCTCTCCCTCCCTCAACGACGTCCCCTTCTTTTCCCCTCCCACACACTAAATATCGCAACTCTCGTCCCTTCAACCTCTCTCCTCCAATTCCTATACTCTTACTTCGAGCACTAAATCACTTCCCTCAACTTCAATCACCCTCTACCAAATACTACTCCCGGATCAACGTTACCTCTTTTAATTACCATCTTTGCTCGTCTCACTAACTCAACACTTCCGCAGATTCGTTTCTCCGCTTCTCTCCCTCTCTCTATATATATATATATATATCTCCACATAGCTTCACGGATTTCCTCCCCCACCTCCCTCCTCCTTTTTTCTCTCCCTCTCCCTCTCTTTCTCCTCCTCATCTATCGCTCCACTACACTCCCTCCCTCTTTAACCTTCTGCTTCTCCCTCTATCTCCCCCACCTACTTCTCGCCTCTACTTACACTTTTACCCCTCCTCATTTTTCGCCACCCTCCCCACTATACCTTCCAATCCCCCCATTTCTCTCTCTCTTCCCCCCCTCCCCCCGCCTCCTCTCTATCCCTTTCCTCCCCTCCTTTCCTCTCTCTCTCTCTCCGCACACTTTGCAGACCCCCGCCCATCCCAGCCTCCTCCCCCCATCCCCCATCAGAACACTTGCCCCACCACGCCTCTCCAAACTCGCTCTTTCAATTCTTTTACACCACGCCCTTCCATTCTGTCACTGCCCCACGTAGCAAGATTTTCTTTGTCTAGAATGGTTATAAGGAATGAACTGGTGCGACTTAAATTTACTGTTGACCTTATTCTCGGGATGTTAAGCAAACGAAAATTACATCAGAGGATGATAAGGGAATGAAAATAGTAATTTTTCTGATAAATTATAGTCAAGACTTCTAGACATGATGTCAAAGCTTCAAGTCTCGGTGTGGGAATAAACCATGTACATGAATGCATCGTAGCCAAAACTTCTTCGGTTTGGAATTCTCTTTATGGCGTTTTCTTTCATTTTTTGTCGTGTCGAAAATCGATAATTTCGTTTTCCGCATCGGTCGAAAACCTGGAATCGGTTAGTCGCGCGTTGAAGTCTCCGAATCCCCGAGCAGGCATTCCCAAGCACAACTGACATTAACAAAGGGAGGAAAGGAAAGTAGGCATGCTTTTCTCATTAAACGCGCTTTTTGAAAGTAGCGATTTGCCTTCGGGCGATGCTCTGCTTTCCTTTTCGAGAGATATAAGGAAATATCACTCATCGAATCGCAAACGAATTTTTTTCCGGGCAGATCGGGTTTCAAATTTTTTTCTTCCCTCTCTCTCTCTCTCTACCGCTCGTTTTACTATGTTCGGCCGATTCAGAACGCCGTTGCCAACAATCGAAACGCGACTCGACTTCTACGAGCCGCGACTCGCGCATCGACGCCAGCGACATTACGGACAATGCTAGAAAAAGCAATAACAATCACCGAACGATCGACCTTCGGCAATGCTCTCCGTACAGAACGGTAGGCTCTCCCGCGAGCCATACCGTCCTTTGGCTCCAAGGCTCCCCTGCCATCCGCCCTTGGCGCCTCATCTAGCAGTCATCGTCCATTTACACGATAGGTTAACGGTGGCGCTCATAGCGACTGCTTACCGGAATCTGCACGACCGTGCCGTTGTCGAGAGCGGGGTAAGAGTAGAGTGGGACCACCGGAACGCTTCCGTTCTTCACCAGAATCGGACCCCGCTGCTGTCCGTGATGTTGGAGATGCTGCTGGGAACCGGCGTCCAAGACGCCTCCATCGGCGCCGTCGTCGTAGTCATAGTCCAACACGGCGTGGAAGGTGTGCGTTTGGCGGGATCCGGTGTCGGAGAGAGTCGAACGTGAGGTGCGGGGGGTTGCGGGACGCGGGTAGTCGCGGATCGGTTCCCGCTGCGGCGGAGGTGGTCCCATGGGGTGAGGGGGCCGCGGAGGGGGCGGGAGGTATGAGGGGTGCATCGGCGGCGGGAGTGGAAGCTCGTTGAAGTGGTGGTGAGCCTCGGGGAAGCTCGCGTTGAGCAGCGACATGGCGCGCGGAGGTAACGAGAGACACGGTGGCGCTCGGCGCACGAGACAGCGGTGAGAACCGGAGCGTCGCGGCTCTCCAATCCTTGTGACGGCGTCCGTGTGGGCGCGGCGGCGACGGCGGCGGCGGCGATGGAGTGGATATGTGGGGCAGTGAGGGTGGTGGGTGGTGTGGGCGAATGAGGGATGACCTTAGCCGACGAATGGGAGCGGGTCGTAGAAAGTGAGAGGGGGTGCTCGGTGAGAAAGTGGTGGGGAGCGGGGAGGGCGGGAATGGGCAGGGGAGAGGGGGCGGAAGGGAAGGGGGGGGGAGGAAGGTGGCGGTGGTGTTTGGGGCCTTGGAGAGAAGGCGGGAGGGGAAATCATGATCCGCCCCACCCCGCCCCACGGCCATCGCCTTCTCACCCTCTTCCTCCCGCCGTTCCGTGCCCACCTGCTGCTGCTGCCTCCGCCGCCTCCTCTCTCTCTTTTTCTCGACTGTTTGAGAGATGCTTGCGTGAAAAAACCAGTTTGCTTGTTCTTGATTCTCATTGACCAGATATTAGGGTGGCTCGTTGAGGAAGGACAGCCGGAAGGAACAATGGTTGCACTACACGGCGAACGACCCAATGGCTTTTATAAACGATAGTGCGAGATATTTCGGAAATGGCGTACGGTGTACTCCGTTTCAGAAACCTTGCGCGATCCGGAACATACCGTTGCTTAATGCTACAGCGTACAGCGACGCACTAGCGGATTGTTCCGAAACTAAAGCTTCCGTCTCGATCAGCTGATCATGTGTAATTTCTAATACCCGCCCATTGAACGGTAAAAAAAACTTTTTTTTAAATGCCGTCTACTGCGGAATGAATTGAAGACTTGATATCGGTAAAAATGTATACGCATACCCTATAAGTTTAGGATCGATTAATAACATACGATTGATTATCGAGAATAGGAGAAGACAGTTAATCGTATGGGTGACATTAAGGTAAGATTAAAGGAAAACATTTGTGCAAAATGCATTTGGACTATTAAGTAATTTTTATGAGATATAAAGCTTAATATTCACTTTATAATGGAAGTAAAAGGGAATGACACACACACACACACACACATATATATATATATATATATATATATAACTTTATCCGGTCTTCAATATTTTGGGATAACTGAAATACGGTAATTAAGCAACCATCGCTGAACACAAAATACAAATTTAATTGACCGTGACTTAATATTCAATTTTAATAGCATCACAAAGAATTTTGACAAATATAAATGCTAGTATGTGTGTGTGTGTGCATGCACATTTTTTTCTTTTTTTAGGGTGCCTACCCCGCAAAGTCAAAGACTAGTCTGCGGGTAGGGGGAAAACCCCAAGACGAATCACAACATCCACGCCCGAAGCGGGATTCGAACCCGCGACCTTTGGATTAGAAGGTAGTCACACTGCCTACCAGTCTAACCCGGCCGGCCGACTCTTAAGGAAATATAAAATATTACGTGAGATGAATAAAACTTCCTTCAAGTCAACATAGTAGTTTTTGTCATAATAATGACCGACCACAAAACTTTTGTACAGAAACAAATAAAAGCCATTTAAACAAATGTTTAAGGGGACGAAAAGCGGATGTGGTGATTGCATAGCAGTACAACTGACCGTTTGAATCCGGTTATTTGAATTTACATGAAAAATTAGTTTAGAAATTTTTGCGAGCACTTTTCGTCCTTTCATTTGTATTTCCGGAAATACCGCATTCCTTATGTCGATGTATTCTGTACGTCATAATCGATTCCATAAACTAGGTGAAATTATATTCAAGCTACCAGGACGTAAAATCCCCTCCGAAATATTTCCGCATAAAATTATAATTTTATCGTTAAAAGTAGACGTGATTTATCAATGAAATCGACATTTGCTTTTTAATAAATTAATAAAAACGCCTCCTTTGATTCAGTAATTTCGTATTATTTTGACTTTGTTTAATTTGAGTCAGTCTCAAATTTTATCTAATAGATCTAGCAATCAATGCCAAGTTCACATCAGTTTACAAGTTTGCATTTGTAAATCTTTCGTCAATTTTTGCATATATATTGTTTAAAATACTTTGAGCTAACAGTAAAAATGAAATATCAAGCTTACCTTATTCCTGGAACCAAAATGTTCATCAGAATACCCTCCGATAGGCACAAAGCGACGGAGAAAGCCAGAGGCGTGTATATGCAAAATAACAGCTGTCGTCAGTTGTGATCAGCCGATCGCTGATTCTAAAATAGAACAAATAGATACCAATTATCATTAAATAAGTAAATAATAAAAAGGAATCAGATTTAAACGTTTTTATTCAGATATCATCATAAAATTTATCATGGGGACCTTATGGCGATAAAGATTAAAGATACGGATACCCATTGCCAGGTAATTATGGGTCGAACATCATGGAGGTTAAGGATACATTCTTAAATTCAGGCATTCGTGCTGAATTTATTAGCTGATAATTTTATTTTGCGATCAAACCACCCCTAAATCTCTTAAGTCTTTTGGTCAATCACGTCTAGATCGATCGTAGGATTCATAATTCGTAGGAGTGAAACAAAAGAAAGACAACGAAGGTCGCATAAAAATATTTCCGCGAAATAAAATCTGTCCTCTAAATTTCCAATACCGTAATATATGCTAATTATTTATTCGCTGTTTCACGCAGGGAGTTGGTAAATTGGAAGAAAAGAAATAGGTAGGACGAGGGCTCGTTTGAGAAGAGATTTGAGATTCTGGACATAACGAAGGTGGGGCCATAACACGAAGGGATGGAAGGTTGGGTGATTGGTTGACTCACGTGGCGATACTGAGCCACTGGCCGCCAAATTGTACGACTCTATCGATGTATTCGTTCCTCAAACATACGTTATTTCCGAAGGAAAAAATTGAAATCGATATAGCGATAAATGAGCTCTTAACTGCTACAACATTTAATTTTTATGTAATAGAATGCGAGTGGATAAATTTAACGCTCGATGATCGAATTAACTTAATACTTCTAATATAATTCACCATTAAATATAATTTACCGCCAATAATATGCAAGCGGAGAAAAAATCTCATCCTACATATTATGCAACCACGGCGACATTTTTTAAATATGTACGCATATACAATAATAATACTTAGATGCGAAGTTAACGTAAATAATTTCTTAGAGTGGGACGGGTGACATTCTGTGCTGGAGATCCGAAGTCGAATCCCGAAAGGAACGAATTTTTGAAAATCGTGCCTGCTCCCACGTGCAAGTCACCGGGAGGACACTCAGGTACACCTCTCTGTCCTTCAGGAGTGTGTTCTAGGCGTGTGGCCCGTGTTGCATGTAGTAAGAGTAGGTTATAAATGCCTGATTTCCCTCCTCTATTCAGTATGTGAGACGCATTCCTGCATGACCCTCGTCTCTTGATATTGGGAACGACACTGACCATCCGATCACGTAACAATGGGACGAGGATTTATTTATTTACCTTATTTATCCGTAGGTAATACGCACTTCTGTTTCTGGTAAAAAAATACTCCCCTTAATTCCACGGGTTTAAAAGTATTAACCTCGCTTTCTATATCTGCATATTACAGAACGAGTTTCGGAGTCATTCGTTGCGATGTATTAATTTGATTCATCGCCTTGATGTAATTTGTGAGATGTGAGGTGGATCTTCCTGTTGCTGAATCACCAAATAAACATGATGATATCAAGGATGTAAACGGCGGTGGAGATTTGAGGATACTGACCTATCGCGTCATATCTCTAGTACTGAATATAGCAGCACTGATGAGGAATTTCAAAGCTCGTATTCAGCGTAAGAGCGCTGAAAAAAGCTAATTGATCATTTGAAAAAAACTATCACATTTATTGAAATATTGTTCCGATTTTTACTCTTTAAATTTTAATGTCTTACAATACGACTAATCCGTTAATTTTATTGCAATCGAGGGATTGAAAATGAGGAGGGAACTAAATAAATGCTCTATTGAAAATATAATTTCTTTAACATCACGCTCCCATAAAAAACACTATCAAATGTTTGAAGCTGTGTCGAAAAAAATAAACAAAAAACAAATGACAATTTTGGGCAGATGTGTAGAGAATAAAAATGAACGAAAAAGGTTTCCGAATCCAAATCAAAACTTAAAACAATGTTTAATTCATTCCGTTTCCTTTCGCAAAAATATGTTTGCTTTTGATTTAAAAATGATACATATAGGAATTGTCGGAATTCATGTTTACAGTTTTAGATAGGAAAGTAAATGGATGATATGAAACTTGAAATATGAGTCGACGGCCTCAGAAAACTATTTATCCGCTCACTGACCCATGTCGACTTGCCGGTTATTTATATGCGCCATAGTATTTATTTACCCTCTATATATGAATACATATAGAATAAGTATGTGCTAATATTATGAATAATATCGATAAAATTTAAAACGCAACAGAGATATTGTCAATTTGAATCGTTCTTTGTTTTATATATTTGAAGCCGACAACCAAATGCAAAAAATTCCTTAATAAAATTACAGTAAACTACCGATTTTCCGGATGCCTCGTTACCGAGCGCATTATGTTTAATCGGATATTATCGTCGAACGATATACCTATTTAGTCATAGTTATGGTTTCCAGAAGTCCGGGAAAAGCCGGACTAATGTGGCTTTTTCCTCTTACGTTCTACGTTTCAAATATCGGATTTTTACTTAGGAATGCCCGTTGATGATTTCCTTTCTCTCCCTTCCACTCTTGATGCTAATAGCAATAGTGAACCCTTTGAGAGACGTTGACTAAAACGCGAGGAATGTTTCGATTTCCATATTCTCAACTACCATTTCCTTTCAATAATAATATTTCTAGGTTAGGGATATCACCCCGAAGCTTATCGTTAGTGTGAGACGGCGCTCGCACTCGGAGCAGCCCTCCTCCACCAGGTAGCCTCATTATTTGCCCCTTGTAAGTTTTATCCAGTACGAAATATTAAAATGTTTACTGCGGGAATTAAAGAACAAGCACATAAAAAGTACTCGTCTCAGACATCTCCGATAGACACAATAAGGTTATAAAAATGAGATGAGCATTTCGGTTACAAAGCAGCCGTCCTCAGCCGTAATTCATCGGAAGTAGGTTCTAAAGTTGGGTGATTTGCTCCTGAAAAAGACTGCTTTGTAGCCTAAATACGCATCTGATTTTCATATCCTTGTTGTGGCTATTGGAGGTATCTGAAACAAGTACTTTTTACTTTCTCCATACGTGGTAATGGGAAAGTATTGTGATCACGAAAAAAATTGACTTCGAGATTTCAACGGAAATACACGTTTTGAGGTCCCTAGAACACGTTTAGACTATTTTCGGAATGATGTCTATGTGTGTGTGCGTGTATGTGATTGTGGGCGCTCTAACTCAAAAAGTACTTGCCATATCGTTACCAAATTTCATATATAACACTTTCGCATGAGAACAAAGAACTGATTAATTTTTGGACAATAACGGTTAACCGGAAGTCGAGGTTTATTCGAAACCCGATTCGGTTTTTGCGATATTTCTCCATTAAAACATCATTATTGTATATACAATTCGATACAAAGGTTATAGAGAGTGTAATTTCCTACAACTTTCATTTGAAACAATTTTCCATAGCTGTTATTGTTTAGGAATTATTTATATATAATCGGTAATTTCGGTTTCCGTCAAATATCTCCTTAAAAACGTCGTTACTGGTAATCTTCGTGAAGACCAAAGTTGTAGAGAATAATATTTCTTCCAGGTTTTGTTTGAAACAAATTTTCGTAGAACCATCCATTTCGCAGATATTCAACTTTTTTCGTAATTTCCAGTATACAGCGCCACTACCATGTAGCGGTGCATTCTGTAAACATTCAAAATATACCTAATTTACGGCAATAAGGACGACTGTATTCTTTTACGATACGAAATAATAATTTTGCCTTATAATGCTATTCATAATAATTTAAATATCTATACCCCAAATATGGAGAAAGTCATGTGTTGGCCACCAGATTTTAAAAGTATTTGTTCAGCCATAAGACGAGCTGGATAATTTTATGTTGAATTACTACGGGAATGTTTTATCCGCTTAACTTCCGAGGGATACCTAAGAGATGCCTATCCGACAATAACGGTGGAGCCTTTATTAATGATTTGAAAATCCCAGACATCTTATAGCAAAGAGAGTAAAACCAATAGATATGCAAATGAATGAACATTTCTATGCAGTGATTTCCTGTGGAGCGCAAAAGATTTGGTATTATTGGCTTAGTTTAACCATACTAATCGTGAAACCTATCGTTTGCGCTCATGTATTTCTTGAGGTGGTTATATTATTGGCAACTGTACGCCTAATAATTATTTTTACGAATTTTGATTGAACATGGTAAATAGGGGGCGCAAGGACAGTTTTCTTATGTAAAGTTTTGAAACCGCTGGCTTAAGGCATCGAACAACAGACATTTGGTTGTAAAGAGGCGACCGATAGACCATCAATCTCTTGGAAAGAGACTGAGTTTTTAATGAATGGGAACCATTCTCACAAAGCAGTGTATTTTAAGAGAAAACTGCATACATATTATACAGATGTCAATTTTTCCTGCGATTATAATAATTATTAGTGCGGTAAATGTTAAGTTTGAGGACTACACTGATTAAGGTTTTGTCAATAAATTGTAGTACTTTATAGGTAATAGAGAACGTGTTTAAAAAATATCTAATAACATTACACAAGTTAAAATGAATTGCGTAAAATCATATTTTTACATTCCTATTTAAAGAGGAAAATGGAGTACGAAGGTTACTACAGTATTAAAATCTTTTACGTACTCTTCACATTTAAAATTTAGGGTGCAAGAATTATGCCAGCGAGTGTAAAATGCCTGTAAATATGGTATTTATCCGGCTTTTTCTTCCCACGCCCGGCCTTTAGGCCTCAGCTGCCCTCCTATTTAACCTTATGATGGAGCCCATAATTTTTTCGAAAATCAATTCTTCGAAAATTATTTTTTCGAACACTTTTTCAAATGACAAACTTCTCGAAAAATGGCAATTTAAAACATTAAAAAAACGCATAGAAAACTCTGAGCTTTAACAATAAGAAATTTACCGACAAAATGTTTTTAATTTCATGAGTATTCGACTTATTAAATAACTTTGATAAAGATTTGAAACCTTTACAAAGTTCATTTGCGGGACTCATTTCGATTTTATTTTTATTCAAAGGAACGTATGATGACGATTTGGAAAAACAAGGATATTGAGGGAAAAGGGGAATGGGTTAGGGAAGGTCTGTCATTTTTTACGGTAAACAAATCCATTCTCTCAGCGTTGCTCCTACTTCAACGATTTAATACTGGTATTAAATATTTGGGCTTATTTCAACTTTCATTGTTCTTAACTCTAAATCGAAGTCGCGATTTTTATTTTTTTCCAGTTATTTCCCTGTGTTGAAAAGCATGCCCATCTATAGCAAACACTGTATCAACGCTATGATAAAATAACGTTCAAAACCCTTCTTTAACATTCTAGTGGTGACTGAGTATTTCCTCTAAAATCAATGCAACACTCATTGCAATATGCGAAAATGATATTAAAAAATTCGTTTTTCCGTAGAGATTTTTTGAAAAATTTGCCCTTCGAAAAAATGATCGTTCGCTGAACTGATTTTCGAAGAATGCATTATCGAAGAATTTTCTTAGTACACACAAGTGGCGGATCCCTTGGATCTCCACATTTCCCTCCATTGTTTGGATTCTCAGAGCCATTCCGCGCAAAATTCCTTGATACGATATTATCAGGAAATTTTTTTTATCAATCTCGTAATCGCTGCTGATTAGGCCCATAGGATATGGGAAAGAAGGACTAGGGGTTTTTCAGAATAAAGGGCCGTCGATAATGGCGGACTGAAGATGGGGAGTGGCGATTGGGGCGATATGGATCCACCCCTGACACACGCAAATGAAAAATAAGTGAATAACAAGACAGTAACGAAAAGACTTAAAGAAATGCAAGTTCACCTTTAATTAACTCAAGTGATATTGCACAACGTATTAACACTTTCATTAGGTGTATTACGAGTAAGTATCATACATATAGGCTGCCCACCAAAATTGTGCCCATATTACATTTCTTCTTAAGTTACTCTTTATCAGATCGATACAGTACCGTCTTAATGCATGGGCACACTGGGCAGTTGCCCAGGGGGCCCAAGATTCTAGGGGCCCCGTGGTGAATGAAGTAGTTAAATTAAAAAAATATCCCACATTCAAACGAAGAAGAAGACGAATTCACGAGATGGCTGAAGATATAATACGAGTAACAGAAAAAATTATCAAGAAAAACATTCGCGTTACAACGTGACGAATATACCGATATTTCGAATTGCGCTCAACTAATGGTGTTTGTTAGATATATTAACGAAGATGAATAGGAAATATTTGAGGAAACATATATGCGGTAAAGAATTTGATACGAAAATAACAGGCGAAGCCATTTTCAGCTAGCTAAATGAAGTAATTCGTATGCGCGGATTATCATGGAAGTGGTGCGTCTCTGTGTGTACAGAAGGAGCAGCTGCAATCGTAGGTCGACAACGTGCTCTTATTGCTCGATTAAAAACTGTAAACTCTTCAATAAAGTGGACTCATTGTATAATCCACACAGAGGCATTGGCTGCAAAAGAGCTCGATGCAGATTTAAACTCTGTGCTAGAGATTGCAGTGAAGATAGTTAACCTCATAAAGTCTCGGGCTCTGAATTTAAGTCTTTTTCGATCGCTATGTTGTTATCTGACCATATTACTGTATTACTTCATTCTAATCTTCGATGGTTGTCACTTGGAAGATTGTTTCAGCCGTCTATTTGAGCTAAAGGCTGAAGTTACAGTTTTTCTCACAGAAATCAAATCCGAATTAGTATACTATTTTCATGAAGCTATATGGTTGTGCAGATTAGTCTTCCTTTGTGACATCTTTGGAAAAATCAATAACTTAAATCAGTGGCGTATCCAGGGGTTTTTTTGGGGGTCAACACCCCCCCCCCCCCCCCCCCCCCCTCAATGAGTAGGGGGCCCCGAGGCAACCGTCTCGCCCGGAGCCCCGCGGATCCTACAGACGGCTCTGGATCGATATAGATCAATTTGAATATGTTCAGTGAACCAAAAGTGTACTAAGATCGAGGGCTTTTTATTCTCCATCAATAAATAAATGCAGTCTGTATTTTGTATCATTGTCTTAATTTATGAAACTATTTTATATGTGGGTACATTTTTGTGGTGTACTTAGATATTGCAGCGTAAGGAGTTCCAACTTAGGAGTTTTAAAGTTTCCGGTTATGCGATACTCGATAAATCGGGAGATTACAGAATATGAAAACATGTCAGTGACAGGCTAAAATGGCTTTTTTTACGTGTCGCTTTGAATTTCGTCCTAAATGTCATGAATTATAAGCGAAAAAAACTCATCGAACAGACTTCCAGAGGGATAATGAATCCGAAACAAAATTATTTGTTATGAGAAACCGGAACGAAAAATTTCGGTTTGGTGCTTCCTATAAATTCTTCTTGCACAATTATTATTGCCTCAGCACTAACTATAGGTTTGCTGTTAAGTTTTCAATCGTGAATTGCTAATCTCTCTTTAAAAATGTTCCTCCAATCCAAAATGGATGGAATTAGTAGGTGGTTCTTTTATAAAATATAGCAGATTTTAATCCTGTTAACCACAAAACACAGTTCACTTTCTTTTCTGTAGTCGGCATCATCGCCACTGTATTGGCTTAAAAGATTAAATTTTTATACATGTGATGAAACGTGTTACTAATAGTAATAACGATAATTAGTCTACAACATTAAAACGATAAAAGTGTAATTATCAAAATAATGATAAACTTGAAAGTAATACGAATAATTGGCAATAATCACAACGGCGGCAATAATAACACGAAGGCAGTAACTGTAACAATAACAATAAAACTTTTAGAATTGGGATTCATAAATCCGTTCAATATGTAGTCCATTTTACATTTACTAACGTTTAAAACCTCTCCGAGACTTTACACTTAACCTACATACACACACACATTCTACGCGAAATTAATCTGATAGCCACTCGTTAAAATTAGTAAAGACATTAGAAAGAGTGAGAAATTGTAAGCGTGCAATGCAATGCGCTCCCAATATAATTTGCCTCGTAACAGAATTAACCGCTGATAAAAACCTTGCCATCGCGTGCGTTCGTTTCGTCACATTGACTAACTGATAGCGCGCGTATCCTAATTACCACATTAATAGGATATGCGTCACTCGCTGTGTTTATTTCCGATAATGGTAAATTATTCTCTTTTTGAAGTTAATTACTCCCATAAAACGCTTCGAAACCGAAAAAATTATAACACTATGACCTTTATAATAGCCGATACGAGAAACGGATTGGTAAATCGAGTGTTGCTTACGTAGCATGGAAAAGCTTAAAATATAAAATAAATATTAATTTTCAGGCCTATGGTTAATCAATGAAGATGAATGGAAGAACCTCCTAATAACCATACAACTGTTTTTTTAAAAAAGGAAAATACATGCACTCCGGTACCACCCATTTTAATAAAATAAATAAATATATATAAATATATATAAATATATATAAATATATATATATATATATATATATATATATCGAATGTGAAGGAAATCGCTTACTTTTCTCTAATCCGACCCGTAGTGTAATACTGTTGCGCCGTCTGGGACCCTTTCGAGGAGTGCCTAAATAGGGAGCTCGAAATGGTTCAGCGTAGAGCGGCTAGATTTGTAAAAGGAGAATATCGGTATGATGCGAGTGTATCAGAGATGTTGAGTGATCTGAAATGACAGACGTTGAAGGGTAGAAGAATTGAATAGAAAAGGAAACTATTTGAAAAATTCGAAAGCTCCGAATTCGTTGAAGACGTACGCGGCATAGTCGTCCCCATCGGTGTTAGTGAACGTAATGTTAGATCAGAGTGCAGGAGAAAATATGTCGAAACAATCGCTAGAACAGAGAAATACTACAGATCCTTTTTCCCAGACGCGATAAGACAGTCCAACAGAGGAATTAGTTAGAGTTCACTTGGTGTTGTGACACTTCCTGCCAAACGCTCTGGCGGCTTGCAGGGTATTGATATAAATGTAAATATAAATAACAATATTTTACGAGAGATTTATTATGACTTTACCAGGGGAAAAAATCTTTGAAATCGCGTTCCCTGCCAGCAATTCGTCCGTATATACAGAGGAATCTTGACAACTCTGTTTGTAACACGAATTTTCGATGTGTCGAGTTAAGACATTTTTTTCAGTTGTTAATCATACCCTTTAAAATGAAATCCTGTAACTTTTAGTTTCGATTACTCGAAATTATTCTATCCTCCCTCGCGGTTCGAGTTAACGAGGTTCGACACAACCTAATTCGAATCTCTTCGTAAATATTCACACCTCTCGCTCTCCATGGTAACTGTGCGAGTGTCATCCCACAGATAATGCTTGCTCAACCTTTGTTGCTAAACAAAAATATGTCATCAAAGTGTTAAAGTTGAGTCTATATCTATACATATTAGTTCGTATGGAAATCGGAGATGATAGAATTCGATGTAGGAATTTGGCTAAAAACAATCCTCTTTCTTCGAAAATGCAAACAGGACAGGTGAAGTTTTTCTCTTTTTTTCTCCTTTTTGGTTTCCGGTGACGGATGCCTAATTGAGCGCAAGTGCACTCACCACGAAATGACTCCTCCCGGAGATGAGGGCGCCACACGCGCATCCTGTTGTGCCAACGTGTGAGATTTTAACACTCAAAGTAGCTAATTATCTCGTATACGTTGTCCTCTTGTAATTTATTTACGGCCTTGTTTCTCTACAGCGTTTGACGTCATTGCGTCAATACTACACTCAAGACAGTTCCTTTATCAAATAAAGGCAAATTCAAGGATTTGTCAAATATCGATTTGGAGTTCGCTTCCACAAACGGATATGAGCGTGTAGTGTATCGTTAATTTATAATACTGTCGTTCGGCTCAATTTATATAAATTATTGAATTAATGTCCTGATTCGAAATATATGGAAACCACAAATACGAACCAGGATTTAAATAACAAACGTCTCTCTATTCCGAGAATGGGCATATATCCCCCATCAGGCTTGCAAGTTGAGCTATAAAATGGAGGAATGCGGCTTTAGTGAGAATAGTAATGACAGTACAACTAAAGAATATTTTCGGTTGAAGTGCTGCTCTTAAAATATTAGTGAAAGGACGCGAAAAATTCTTTGATATCCTTATCGCTGATATGATCGGTTAGCGTATAATCTTACATAGTCATAAGTATCAAATGCTACATGTATAAACATTCGCCTTTATAAAGCAACCTGGATTTTTAACTGGTTATCACAAAAAGAGCAAGTAATGTAAGAACAAGTCAAAAACAGTACGCGTGATAAATAAGTAACTACATCACAACTTGAAATAAATGTATACATTAAATTTTTGCAAAACACCTTTTGAACAATGGTTGAATGTCTACGCGAATATAAAGTGAATAGACTGTATGGAAATATTATTAGTAGAGAATTAATGGAACTTCGTTGACATACAGCCTTGAACGATGGCGTTAAAAAGTGGATTTTACATGAAGATAACGGAACCGTGACGTGGCGGCAGTTCATCGATAGAATTGTAAATTGCGGTGATTTCGAAAGCGATCGACGATGATTGCATATTTAAATCATATTATTTGCGAATATTAAACATTTCAATAAATTTACTTTCTTCTATTACCTGCTCTTTTGACAAACTTTGTCCCGCTTTCCGTTTAGGGATTGTTCATCTTGGCTTGACTGAGCAGAGAATACATAGAAATGGTTGACATTGATCAATAATTAAGAGTAGTTTATTGTACGCATTTTTAACAATCCGATCTTCTCGAAAACGGCTGTAACGATTTTGATCAAATTTAGGGCAGTTACGTCTTCAATAATACTGTATAGTTGATATTTCTCAAAAAATGAATATAAGAATAGTTTATTCTAGGCAACTAATAATAATAATAATATTTTATTTAATAAATACAGGAAAAACCCCAATTACATGTATTTTAATAAAGACAAACGCAACATCCATGCCCGAAGCGGGATTCGAACCCGCTACCTTTGGGTTAGAAGGCAGGCGCACTGCCTACCAGTCTAACCCGGCAATAACAATAAATCGATTTTCTCAAAAACGGCTTAACGATTTTGATCAAATTTCGTACAGTTACTTGAGTTTACATCTACAATATTACTACATATTTTATTTTTCTCAATGAATGAATATAAGGCTAGTTTATTCTTGGGCAACTTTAACAAAAAGTGGATTTTCTATAAACAGGCTCATACGATTTTCATTTTATAAAGATAACTAAACGACGCATTAGTACTCATATATGAGAAAGTTTGTACGTGTGTTGTACCGATTTTTTTCATTAGAACAGCTGAAACTCTAGAGGCAAAGGCACACACACACATACATCATTCCGAAAATAGTCTAAACATGTTGTAGGGACCTCAAAACGTGTATTTCCGTTGAAATCTCCAGGTCGATTTTTTTCGTGATCACAATACTTCCCTATACTATGTATGGAGAAAGTAAAAAGATAATTTACTCTGAAAAAATGCATGTAACAAGAAAACGTTGAAAAAATGGTGGGCTTCCACGACAGACATTAAAGAGGAAAGTTTGAAGAAATTGAATGCTTATGAAATGACGAAGAGAGGGGATTCCAATGAAGTTGGCTGAGAGAAATGACCCTCTGAAAGATATAAAACATGAATAAATGAAAACTCTTCCATTCATTTCACACGCTATTCTCCATTTTAGCTTTTTTTCTTCGCCTCTCTTTCATTCAACGGGGTATGGGTTCATGAGTGGTATTCGAAAGCAGGAGGCACCCACCGCAATCAGTATGCAGAATTATTCAAACCATAATCCACTGCTGCATAGTTAATATTAAAATAAACCCCTCATCTTCTTTATTCGAGTAATTTCGCTACATGAAACGTAGATACACGCATGGACGGACAAATAAGGAAAAGAAAATATCTTCGTCGAAAAAAACTGAAATATGCTTTGTCTACGAGCTTTTCTCATATGCATTAACTCTGCATATGTTATGTAAATTACATATGTATGTGTATGTGTGTAACTCACATTTTTCTATCTCTCACGTGTGGATTTAAGTTCCAGCTTTTATGCATAGAATGTTTTTAATTTTTTATGTCATTTTACTCGTCGTCGTCGCATATCTTTTGAATAAAAATATCTTATAATAACATATAGAAGTGTCATAAGAGGCAAATATAGCACTTTTAATCCAACTTTTCTGCGGTAAAATCATTTCCAATTTTATCTTCTTCGTTAATTTTCGTAGAAGTTTCAGCATAGTTGCGGATCTAGGTGTTTCCTGCAATGGCCGTAATATTTAAAGAATTGTGAAAGAGTAGCCGTGGATGGCGTTCTGTGGTGCATATCACAAATACTGACTCATCGACACCAGACTCCGTTCCTAACCGGACAATATATATTGTTTAGCATAAAACGCTTTCCCGGTGTCCCGAAAATGTTTACCGGGATGGTCATATGTTCCATATTCTAAGCCTTTTTTTTTTTAAACTAACACTTATATGTTATTTTCACAGACTGATAATTGCGAAATTTATCTATTTACACGCCCACTTTTATATGGTGGAAACGTATAAAGTAAAAGTTTTTTTTACAGTATGAGTGCAAATGATGTTTTTTCTTCTTTGATTATTACTTGGTTTAATTTATATGGCGTCCTTTTACTGCGTAGACTATAAAAATTGTTAGCCGTCGTACGTAATAGCCCGTCGACTGAATTTGATCTTTTCTAATCCGCGGAATTCTCTTTGAGTGAAAAAATGTCCCTCTAAGAAAAAATAGCTATAGCAAAATTTGGGCGATTGCCTTTTACCGTTTTTGTCTCCTGTTTTTTTGAGAAATTTCCCGTTATTTTCTTTTGGTTTACAGGAACCATTCCGTTTAATCTCGTTAAAATTTGGCCACCCTAATCAGAGGAGATATTTTATTTCTATCCGCGCCAATTCTAAACGAAGTACTTTTACGCAAAATTTCCAGCGTGTTTTCCACAATTCAATTTTACGATGCAAAAGCGCATGTACATATTTAAATCGTGAGTATGCCTCGAATATATCTTTTATTTAATACATTATCTTACCTCAGAATGGAAACAATTTTTAACGTTAATATACCGCTTAAACCCGCTGGATTTCGATATTCTTCTGTATTTAAGATGGTTCCCCCTTAAGTACTCAATCGATGAGCTGGAGGAGGGGAGTAGGCGGGAAAATATTTTATTTATTCACATTTATGTTTCCTTTCTATCTGTCAGACGTATATTGTGAATCCATCAAATCCAAATTTACATTTCGAATCGTAGTACATTTTATATTTTAGTCTTAGCGTTAAATAAAAGTACCATGGAAATTCTTGAGATCAATTAATAACAATGATCGAACGTGATGAAGGGTAGGGAATCGAAAAACAAAATTCCTGCGTTGCGGTTTTGTAAATAAAGTAAATTAATGGATTTTAGTGAGTGTGGGACGGGAAAATATCGGATTTTTATTAGGCCTCCCGGGCATTCAGGCTCGTCGGTGAAAATTCCAATTTAGCGATATCGTGACTTTTCGCTGCCCATTTAACGAAACTTCGAACGTGCATTTGCTTATTTAATATTCAATGTCACACACATACCAAAAGATTGTGAATCGCTCTTTGTCTTACTTTTCACTTCCTCTAAAGAAAATGAAGCTTTTACGACTATCTAAGTGTTACGAGAGCATTTTGTAACAGGGAACAATGAGCTTATACACGTATTAATAAACTCGTGTTAATTACGTCAGATTTTTTCGCGCATAATACCGTCTGTACTCGCGACCAGCAGGATAACCTCTTTCACCGCAATTTATAAAATTCCTCTTCCTTTCTCAATCTCACACACACACACTAAAAACACGCACACACTCGCAGCTCCTTTCTCGTGTTGCGATAACAACACCGTGAGCCGTAGTAACTTTTATCTCATCTTCAATATGAGAAAAAACATTAAGTCTCTCAAAAAAGTCAAAGATGGAAAATGGAACGCATTAAACTCACATCAGACCAATCAAACAGGGATTTTTGGAATAATTACTGCGGACGAAATGAAAACAACTTTATCATAAAGCTAACCGAAGGAAAGAAATTTTCGTATATTGGGACTTTTCTAAGTAAAGCAATCTTAGATTTAACGCATTTAACCTTTAATGCAAGCTGAAACCGCTATCGCGTCGCAGGGTGTCTCATAAGTTTACATTTTTCCTCCGGGTTTTCCCGATTTTCCCCCCCTTTTCAACTTATATCCGAGTTCTTAGAAGGCGTATACACGGAAATAATATCGTACCTTACACTTTTAGCAAATTCATAGCCCAGATATGGCAAATATGTGGCACGCGGACCTGAAGCGGCACGTACGCGATTTTACTTGGCGCGCGTACGCTTGTATTTTCTGTATAAAATATGAAGTTTCTTAAAGAAGTATATTAGTGGCACGCGAAAAAAATAACTGTACGAAATTTGATCAAAATCGTTAGCCTTTTTTGAGAAAATCGGATTGTTGTTAAAAATGCGTAGAATAAACTACTCTTAATTATTGAGCAATGTCAACCATTTCTATGTATACTCTGCTCAGTATGATAAAATGCCTAAGTACGAGATTTCATTCATTTTCGCTCTACCGTCTAGGCTCCAGAGCCAGTAACAGACAGACAGACAGACGGCACTGCGAAAACAACTTTTTCGGATTTAGCGACACCTAAAACGTATATTTCCGTAAAAATCTCGAGGTCAAATTTTTATTTATTTACCAAAAAAAGCCAGCGAGAGCACATAATTACAACTTATTCTTTCGGTGATAGAAATGCGAGAAAGTGTCAAACGATCAGTTAATTTTGTCTTGAAGATTGTTTTTTTGAGAACAATAAAAAAACCACATTCTCTTCTCCCTAGGTCCAATATGGTCAGTGAGATACCGACAGAAAAACGTATTCTAAGATGACAATTCGAGAATTTTAAACACACAAGTACCCTAAACGAAGGAAAAATTGAACCTAGACTCGAACCCTAGTATTTCGGAGAGAAAGGAATGCCAAAATATTATTGATAAAAAATTGAAGATTTAATAAAAACAGGACCAACCAATACGGCACAAAGTATATGGCAACCCCCTTTTCCCCCTGATAAAATGACAAAATGAATCACAAAAGGCGAGAATGAATCGATTACATTGACACCCAGGATATATAAAATCCAATTGAACTTATAGAGATATCTGTGGGACAAACGTGTCCCAATAGAATCGGGAAGGATACATATGTTTCATCTGTGATACACCCTTAAATTCTTGAAGTAACATTTAATGCTTAACATTGGTTCAAGAACAGGCACTGAAGTTTGCTTATCTCTGGTATATTCAATAACAGCAACAAGTGGTTGGAGAAACCTGAGATGAGTACTTTTTTAATGCGCTTGCTCTTGAATTTTTTCCAGCCATAAGACGAGCTCGATAATTCTCTGTTTGACCCGACATTGGTGATAGACAACATTTAAACATTCGAAAAAGAAATGACGGTTGGCATCCAACTCTAAAATTAAGAAGAAACAATATCGAAAAAAGGTTGGGAAAACCAGATGAGCATTTCGGATTCATTGCAGCTTACATAAGAGGTTCTAAAATTTTAGGACCTGCCATGGATGAATCATCACTGATTACGGCTATTTTGAAGCCTAAATGCGTATTTTTTCCGTAATATTTACGGATATTGGAGCTAAATAGTTTATAAATTGAATTCCAACCAGGCGGTGAGCACAGTTATCTTTCGTATGAAAATAGAGATGAAAGTTTGGAAACGAGATAACTCTTCCCCCGTATGCCCCCATCGTCTTCTTGAATGCAAATTAAAAACGAAAAATTCTCGAGTAGCCTCTGTAGATTAGTTCCTCCTGTCGATGAAAAGAAAGAACCTGACATCGGAAGAGATATTCTGAATTAATGGTCGCAAGTCGCCCCAAATGCAGGATCCAAAAGGATGGCGATCGTCTTCCCCCCGCAAGGAAATTTTCGCTACTTAATTTATCAATTGAACAATCGAGCATGACCTCTATTTGTCCTGATTCCTTGAATGTCGCTCTGTTTGTTCTAATGCAAGTTTAGGAAAACAATCCTTCAAAAACGTAGAATGATCGTCTAATTAAATTAAACTAACTTATATTTTTTAATTCACAAATGTCTTATGGCCTTAGTAAAGGGGTGTTTAGCGTGTCTAGCTCCCGATGCAAGGGTCACGGGTTCGTATCCTGCCGAGGGATGGTGGTTTATGCTTGTCATAAATCTATTACAACGCATGTAATTTGGGAAACCTGTTTGTCTTAAATAAATTATTATTAAATGATATACGTAAATGTTCTTTAACTGTAAGAATTTAATCCGCTGTCGGATTCGGATAGAGAACCTCGGGCGTAAATGCAGGTTAGCTGCTGATCTTCCTTTTGAAATCTAAAATTGAAATGGAAGCATGCCTGTTCTTCCGACAATAGTAACAATTTCGTAAGTAAACGGCGGTCCAATAACAAGCTGATAAAAAATTGCCGCATGTGGTACTTCCCTGAAATTTTTATCTCCACGACCATGTCCACCACAACTCTTTCACCTAAGTTCAACTCGCACTATTTTCTGGGTATTTTCCTGTACAAACTTGCATTTTCCATACTACGATGTCTCTCTATCAGAGTCAGGGCCGGCCTGATGGGGTATGCAGGGTATGCTACGCATAGGGGCCCCCGGAAGACGGGAGCCCAGATTTTGCTTGTATATACCATAATTCATCGTCATCAATAGCTGGCACAGTATATTTATAAATATCGATACAGATAAATGAGCTGAGTTAGGGGTCAGATGCCAATACGAAAATCACTATCCGATGACCACAAACTAAATTCTCTGGTGTGAAGGTAGAATATATGTGACATAATATGTTTAAATTATAGAGTACCGACTCTAGCTAAAGTACCGCGTATCGCCGCTACCTCGTTATTCCAGGTCACGTAATGGCCATTGTTGGAACATTGCAGAAAAAGAAGAGGGGTCCCCGAAATCGTGTTTGCAAAGGGGCCCCCAAAGATATTATGCCGGCCCTGATCAGAGTAGTTCCCAACCCGTAGGTAATTACCCCTTCGGGGGTAAATTCAGCTTTTTGTGGGGTAATGGGGATTTATGAGAGTTGTAACTACGTGAAAACGTTAGTGAAGATGTAAAAAGCTACCTGCAGTGGCAATAATGGAAGATAGGTTGTGCCATTTTACTATTCTCTATTCGCATGCCAATGAGAATCATCGGCTTATTTTTCAGAAAAAGTAAATCTCCGAAAAATTCTGAGGATTCCGGGGAATGTGAAAGAAATTGCGTAATTTAATTTACATCTCATTCCTCCAGTTATAAAATTGTGCCACAATGTCTGGACCCTTTCGAGGGGGGCTTATCCAAGTACCTTGAGATATTGCAGCTTAAAATGGATTCTGTCAAGGGCGGCTATAATCGTAATGTCACCGTAACAGAACTTTTGATGCATTTCAGACGGCGAACTATGAGTGGATAGCGAAGAAACGAGTACATATAAAGGGAAAATCCGAAAAATTAATAGCACCGAATTAATCGAGGATGTAAGTGGCGTAGTTGTGCATAACGGTTATAATGAGTGTATGGGTCGAGAGCAGTGTCCAAGAAAATACTAAAATATGATCGTTAGAACCTGCAGGTAGTACTACTTCTTTCCCCGGAGACAGCCTCATAAATACTTCCTTCGTCGTGTATGTCGGTTGCCATGGCGACCCCTGCTATCGGTATTCGGCAGAGGGGAAACTATATTTATTAAAGAAAGAGCACTTAAATATTCTTTTCTCACGTATCTCCAACAGCCGCAACAAAACTATAAAAATCAGATTCGCATTTCGACTACAAAGTAGCCGTCTTTAGTGGTAATTCACAGAAAATAGACCTAAATTTACCACAGAAAACGGCTGATTTGTAGCCGAAACGCGTATTTGGTTTTTATAAGCTTGTCTGCGGCTATTGGAGATACCTTGGAGAAATGTTTTTATATTTTTACAGTAAGTACTTGTCCTTGATTTTTTTCAGCCACAAGACGAGCTCGATAATTCTCTGCTGAATTAATTACGTTAATGTTAAAATAAAAATAAGTGAACAGGAAAAACGTATAGTAAAGTTGTGCTCGGGACTGCCATTTACGATTTCGTCAAGCACACTTATCGTTTCGCTATTGCACACAGAAGATCATTCATTTTAGCCTTTTTGGCATACAAACGCAATAATCTCACTGCGAGACAGACAAATGTGACACTAAAACTAGTATAGAAGAAACTTTTATTTCTATTTTGTGATTTAACTCTTATTATTTCTTTTAATTTCAAACCTTTAAGACTACTTCGAACTAATAGCTACTAAAAGCATTGAATGAGAAAGGTTAACTTCAAAGCAAGTTACAAAAGAAATTCAGCCCAGTTACGTTATGGACGTAAAATTATGGTTATTTTAAGTCGTGTGATTAATTAAAGGACGGCGGTAAAAATATTTTTCATCCAGGAGTCAAGCACTTTTGGCGTGGCCCAGATTCTGTCACATTTGAAGTGGTGTACTTATTACTCACGTCGTCTGTATATCTTTAGCTCAACAATAGTTACTCGTGCAATGGCGTTTATTGTAACTGTGTGCCTCTCTACATAAAAAAAACAAACTTACTTCGGAGCTAGTCCTTAACTTGTTAAATAATTACATAAAAAATAACCGAAGGCCGAATCGCGGCCTTCTTTAATCTATTACGTATATTAAATAATTTTGCCGCATTTTCGCAATTATTCTACTTCGATTCCCTACCAGTAAAAATTAAATTTTATTGAAAACCAATGAATGGCCGATCCATATGGATTTTTATGGGAAATGCATTTAACTCGACAAAATATTGAGAAAGAAAACAAATTGAGTAATTTACCTACTTGACCTGATTTAATGAGACAACCTTTAAAAAGTTTATTCACAACAACGCGCTTAAAAAATTGTAGAGAATCTCGGACTGAGATGCATTATGGAAAATTAAAGATATACTAAGCAATGTTGGCAATAAATTATTCCCATTTTGCAAAGAAAACAAATACAGTTAAACATAATTTTTGTAAACCCCTCGAGACTTGAATATTTAAATATTTCTTGAGTAATTAGTGAACAATATTAAGAAATAAGACGGCGGGCAAAATTCACAGCCTCGAAAAAAGAGTACTCGAAGCGTGCGAAGGAAACTGCGTGTTTCTCTCCGAATGTTTGCATCATTTCAGTGCTGGTGAGTGGTCCGAGGATCGCTGAGGACGTGTTCCTAAACCTGAAAATAGATCGATGCTAAGCTACTAGCTTCATCGAGGGAACTCAAAACACGTCGCAGTCATGGAGTGAATTGAATCAGAATTCGTTCAATAATTAGTTATTGGACATCGGGAGAAAAAGAAACGAAAATGTGGGTGGCGCCGAGTTTATGGGTGTGGTATGAGTTGCGGTCGTCGGATATATTTAACCCCTCAACGCAGTGGCGGATCCACGGGGGGGGGGGGGGGGGGGGAAGGAGGCGATCGCCCCCTCCTTGGATAGCCCCATTGCTCTCCACTGGGTACATTCTTAAATTCATTCCGCGCAAAATTCCTCGATTCTACGCCGCAGATTAGGTCTGTATGGCAAGTGAAAGAAATACTCTGATAGGGGAAGGCATTTCCAAAATATAGGGTCGTTCACGTAATATTACGCCCTGTGTCACCGCTACATTTGATGCGCTGAAAATTATTCGATCTTAACAACTTTGACAAACATAAAAAAATAAACTTTAGCTTCGATAACTTTGTCTTATTCCTCAAATTTTATTGCATTTCTAATTTTTTATAACGTGTTAAAATGTGATATTATGGATTTTTTGTAACTGAATGAGCTGGGTTATCCTTTCCTTTGGAAAATCGCTAAGAAATTCTGAGACGAATCTTATTGTGACAAAAAGACACTGCTAAGTGAAAAGAACGATGGACGATGTTTATGTTGGGTATGTCACATCTGCACAAAACGGGTCTTTGAGTCTGCTAACCCAGGGTTTTTTCATTATTGCGTCGTTTATTGACAGAGGTCTACTCTTGAACGAGCAGACCACTTCAATGAGATTTATAATTCCATATCTTGGGCAAAAGATGGAAAGTGTATTTTTGGAAACATTCTCGCCTCACTAACAGAAATTGGATGAAAAGGAAACTTTGGGCTAAACGGAGGCAATCTCTCGCTCCCTTTCATGGTTCTAGAATTATAAAGCCGAGACGAGCAATATTTCGGTAATAAGGCATTACGAAGTGGAAAGAAATATAAGTTATAAATGTCTCTTACAGTAAATCGCACGACGAATCCGATTACGCATATAACATTTTTCTAAAAAAATCGGCAAATTCCATAAAAGTTTTTTTTTAAAGTTTTTAACTTTTATTTGTATTCTGCGTATATCTCTTTTCTGATAAATGCAACGTCATATCTTCACTTCTATCGAACGAAATGGTACAATTTTTTCAAGGTTTCGCTTTTCCTATTTACGATTAGTTTCTCCTTCCGCGATATCATTCGCTTTTTCGCGGTTGAAAATTAAATAAAGGCTCGTGAAGTTTATTGCTACTACTGTGAATTTTAAATAAACGAATGCTTTGAATATACACGAAAATGAACATTATTGCTCCAATGAAGGCAAGATAATTTTATCAATAGCGAATAACCTATATTAGATACACTCAACTTCATTTTAATACATAATTTTCAGAAACTGAGTTTATAAATGAAATGTGAGTGATGTACAAATTGAGAGAGTTAACAACTGTTAACCTCCTTTTTCGCATTGCCTCGCAATCCTCAAAAATGCCACCGCGATGTTCTAATACAAAATATTATTTACTTAACTACAACTATAATAAATGCATTACTTTAAAATTAATTATTTATACTTTGAAATATTATTTCGAGCATTCTTCCCCCGCTATTGTCTCTCCACTTTTTAAACTAAATGAATTGCAAAATAACAATAGTATAATAAATACACGAGTAATAAGAAATTCATTTAAAATAATTATTTATACTTTGAAATATTATTGCGTGTATTCTTCCCACGCTATTATGTCTCCGTTTTTTAAACTAAAAGAGTTGGCAAATACGGTGAAAAGATCCCAAAATTGGGATCACTGCTCATCATAGTTCCCTCTAACTTTTTTCATCCATGGGCAGAATGAATACCGCTATACGCGCCTACATGACGGTAATGCGCGGCTCTGTTCGGATGTATCATAAGAAGATAAACGCAGTCGTGCGCACTCGAAAACTTTAGTACTTCAAAAACTGCCGCGCGACCGCGCAGCTTCGAGGGAACCATGCTGCTTCCTTCGTTTGTATGATGAAAGTCGCGAGGGGTAAAACATTAGGTAAAAAAGGCGACTTCTTGATACACCGCTCCCCGGTTATAACGCCGTCGGTTATACCGCGGAATCGGATATACCGCGGGTGTTCCTCATTTCTTGGAAAGAAAGTCGTTTTTTTAGTATGTACTAAAGTAAAAACAAAATATACTGACGTTTTAAGGAATCGATTAAATAAATTTATTGTACTCACTGTATATTGTTTTTTATTTGAATTTTGTTGTTTGTAGCAAGTATAGAAATTTAAAAAATGAAAAGTCATGTCCTCGCTTATACCGCGGTTGTCTTATAACGCGGGCCGCAGCTCCTCCCCCGCGTTATAACCGGGGAGCGGTGTAATTCCAGCACCATTGGAGTTTCTATTTTCGCTTGTAGTAGTTGGCTCTTAATCCCGATGTACTCTAGTTAAACCATGACGATTTGCTTAAATAGCCCAGTAAGTTAGGCAGCCGTCACTATTACTTTCTCATATACGAAGTATATTGAGAAACTATTGTAATCGTGAAAAGATTCGATATCGAGATTTTCATAGAAATGTACGTTTTAGGTGTACCCGAGTTCGATAAAGTGGTTTTCGCAATGCCGTCTGTCTGTCCGTGGCTCTAGAGACTTAAACGGTAGAGCGAAAATGAATGAAATCTCGTACTTAGGCATTTTATCATACAGAGTAGAAGCTATGAAGAAATGATTGACATTGCACAATAAATAAGGGCAGTTTATTCCATGCAATTTTTTAACAATTTGATTTCCTCAAAAACGGTTCCAACGATTTTGATCAAATTTCGTACAGTTACTTGTGCTTACGCCTTCGATAATACTACATAGTTCATATTTCTCAAAAAATTAATATAAGGCTAGATTATTCTTGGACATCTTTAACCCTAGAACGGTACACTTCTGGAGCTATTAGTAAACGGTACTCCGGGGTCCAGCGTACCCCACACGATTCTTCGGCTCATATCTCCCCTCCCTTTGAACTTTTTGAAACGAAACCGGTTTAGATCTTTTTGTTAGACCTTTGTGAAGAGGTTCATACAAAAAATTATACTTTTTATGCGTTTAAAGTAATAAAAAATGTATTCTTCTAAAAAAATGTTTTGTAAAAATCACAAAATATACGGTTTTGACAGTTTAGCAATTTTTTATTTATTAATTTCATGTAAAATGTGTATTACAGTGTTGAAGTAGACATATTGTAGTGCGGAAAAAAGTTTGGCTTTGTTTGCTGGAAAAAGTATAATTATTTGGAAGTACGAAACTTTGATTTTTTTAGGTACAAGAAAAGGTAGTAAATCAGCCTATTTCAGCACTTTTATTTTCTTTCAAAAATAGTGCTTTCGTATAGAAAATAAAGTAAATATTAGTATAAAATATTCTCGAGTTTAAAAAAAAACAGAAATATGCTTTGAATCTCATTCCCGGTTGCAGCAGTCGATGCACAACGGTGATCACACATCGCGCGTCTGCAAGTTGCACAAAGAACTCTTATCTTTCCCACGAGGACGGTAGCTGCGTCATACGTTATTCTGCAGAGGTTGTGGTCTTTCATGAACATCTCCTGTAAATTGATTCGCAAGGTTGATCTGAGTGCACTACAGGAACCACAACTCGGTCTCGCATAAACGGCTCGATCAGCAACATCACCAGTAGACAGGGCCGGATTAAGCGGTACGCAAAACACGCAAGTGCGTGGGGCCCAGAGGACAAGGAGGCCCACAGTGGACAGAAATCTGTTACTTGTTTCCCTTTATTCTTTTGTATCAAATGCTACGCTTTTCTTAGCAAAACGCTTTCTTACTTTATCAGTATTTCCAAGTACAGGCGGCCCTCGCACTTACGACATAATTTGGTTCCTGAAGCACATTTTCCCATAATAGCAATGTTAAAAATTTGGGTTATGTTCCTGTTCCAACGGCCAGATAATATATTTTTATAAAATGACCCATGATATTGTACTCAGGCAAGGATAAACATAATATAACTTATTAAAGACTAGACAAATCATTTTATTCTAATCGGGATACAATAATGACTCGTAAAAACTTTGTTTCGTAATCGTGACGCATTTGGGCAATTTTGGACAGTTAACCTGTGAAGTAACGTCCAGGGTTTGATTCCAGAGGATAATTTATATTTCCCATAACATAAGACGTAAAAAAAGGTTTTTCGACGTGCAAGTTTTTGTTCTTTTGAAAATTTAAATTGGAAAAAAATTCACCTAGAATCTTCGAATGTGGACTATTTCATTGGAAAATGAATAAAATTTTTATCGTCCACTTTCGAATATGGATAGAATCCGTCTACAATTTGGTTTTTGGCGCGAAAATTTAACGTTTGTTAAGCTGGAATCCTTCCGTCGTCAATGGCAACCATTATGTTGCTGTTAAGCGAAACTGCAGATATTGCATTGGGTTTTATAATACGGAAATTTAGTTCATTTTTTACTGTCTACGATTTCCTGGAAAGATCAAGGTGGAGGAAGGAACTGCGGGAGAGAAAGGTGGGGGGAAGGAGAGAGAAAAATGAAAAAGGACGGATAAAAAACACACGTGCTGTGAATAAATGGGTCACTAAATTAATCCGGCCCAATTTTAGGCCGGGAGCCAGAACGTGTGCTTTGCGTGGGGCCCATGAACCGCTTAATCCGGCCGTGCCAGTGTCTTCAAGAAAGTTCGGTGGTTCATCTTTTCATTGGCTGCTCGAAAAGAGTAAATGACCATGAAATTAATGCCACCCTGATCAAGCATGCCAAACCAAAACCCCATCGGCCAGCGAAGAGTCTTCCTCGCCGTCGTGTACTCGCTACATAGTTGATCGAAGGTGTCAGTGCCTTCTTTCGTTGAATTGTACATCAGAATCATTTCTGGTTTTCGTTTCCTGGTCCACGATTCCTCTGAAATGCATTGACGATAGCAGAAGAACGATTTTGTTTTTCTTCGGCGTATACGACACAAGTGTGAGGTCGTCATCGAAGGCGAACTGAGATGATCCCACTTCTCCACTTGAAACATTCGGGGATCTTTCTCTTATTTTTTCGAATGGTACCAACCATCGTGAAAGAGTGGTCTGCCAGCATTTTCTTGGAAATGTATCGAGACGTCATCACTTGCTACATACACAAACATAAACGGTCATTCGCATGTTCATACTACTTACTTTACAATTATAAAATGAAAAATAGATAACCATTACAAAAATACTATTTCCACGTGTAAATATGCATTTAAAAGTAAGAAAAATATAAGAACTCCATTTTTAATTACCACACGAATTGTACAGGGCACCGGTACTCTGGGGGGTATATTCAAACTCGGCCAGCGGTCAGTTTCAGGTAGCGGAAGAGAACATCCAAACTCGGCCAGCGGTTGCACTCCGAGGAACCCCTAAGGTTGGTGAAATGTGAAAGTGGTTCCCACTCTAGGGAAAACCAGAGTTATTCATTTATTTACTATCCTTTCCAGATATTTTTGTGGTTTTGGGGGAGGAAGGTCTAGGACACTTTCAAACACGTGTCCTTAGCCAATATAGGTATACGATCTCTTATTGGCTGGAATTTTCACACAAATTCCTGAAATGCACTTTAAACATGTACTTAATAAATAAGTTTACAGATTTCAAAATGGGAAATGCTTGAACAGAAATGAAAAAACAACGAATTCCCTATTATAATTTCCCTGTTATAATAAAGAAAATGATGTGCGTAAGACATTAGATTTTTCGTAGCTGGTTTAGAGTAAAAATCTGCGAAAGTGCGAACTGAAAGTACGTGTGGTTCAAGATATCCTGGCCGAGTTTGGATGTTCCTCCCTGGGTGCCTTTATGACCGCTGGCCGATTTTGGATGTACCCTTAGGGATTAACCCAACCGCTGGCCGAGTTTGGATATACCCAGTCTGGGGTCTACGGGACCCCTGAACGATTTTGACACCTCACTGTAGGAAGCCCAGCACGCAACTGACGGCGCCGCGTACCGGACTCTATCAGCAGGATACCAAAACGAATTTCCATGGGGGAAACCAACGAGACAGAATATACTAGAGAGGAGAAAGTTATGCTATCAGCGCCATCAACCTGAAGCCAAGATAACTAGTGTCAGCCATGACAGAAAAAGGCAGTAGCTGATTCTGAGTGGACGTAGTGGTGGTTTGTTGTGAGTTTTTGCGAGTTATCCAAGCTAGTAACATCATCTTTTCATAAATATTTATAGTGTTATAAATATTTATAAATATAAGATAGTGAAGCGATATTCATTTCATATATGCTCTTGTGAGAAATTAGGAGTAGAAAGTTTCAAGGGATGCTTTACCACAGTAGAGTTCATTAAAAAAGTGGATTCCATATTCGATCTACTTAACTCCTGCCATCCAAACGGAATAGGAACCAAGTCACCCACAAAGCGGTCCAATAAAGATGAAATAGTGGCATTCATTTCCAACAGCATCTCTTTTTTGAAGGCACTTTCTTTACCAGATGGGTCATTGTTAATTAATTTCCAGTTCATGGCCTTATTTTAGATTTGTTGGTTGTGAAGGGTTTGGCTGAGGATTATGTGTGGGCTGAAGATCCTTCATCATCTTTTCTGCTGACAAGGAGGCTCAGTCAGGACCATCTGGAGCTGTTTTTTTCTTCCATTCGGAACAGAGGGGGAAATAACAACAACCCAACCTCCATGCAGTTCAGATCTGCATATAGGAAATGCCTTATAGCCCATATTGACCCTTCTCACATTGGTAATTGCAAAACTTCAGAGTGCTCTGAAATTCTTTTGGTTGAAAATGGGAACCAATGTGGTCCCAAATATTCTGTATTGCCATTTTTTGACCATGAGTACATACCTGAGTATGAGTCTCTCTCTCTGTATTGTAACAGTGTAGTGGAATATATTGAAGGTAATGTTGTTTTTTCATGTTCAAAAAAAGTTAAATGTGCTGATTGTTTGTTTGCCGATGTTGGTGGTTCTAACTGTATACTGACTGAAATTAAAAATGTTAACAGTAGTTTATGTCGTGCATCTGAAGATGTCGTTAAACTCTGAAAAACTGCTGAAAGGGTTTTTCGTAGCACTGGATACAGTACTGCCAAAATTCCCCACAGCAATACTATGCTGAAGTTAAAGGTGGGAACAATGAGGTTAGTTGACAGTAGCATTTTTTCAACCTATCCAAACTTGTTTGAGGCTAATGATGTGGATGAGCAACCTAATTTCACGTCACTTGTCAATGTTTTGTTGAACCACTATTTTACTGTAAGGTTGCATCATATGCATCGTGGAGAGTCTGAGAGAGTGAGAGGTCTTGCTGTAAGGCAATTATATACCAAATTGATTCTTTTTAAAGGCCAGTAATAAATTTGTTTCACTCAACTGTTTGTATCATTTGTACAATCTGTAATAATTTAATCAGTAGTACATGATTTGGGTGTTGCACTGAATGGATTTGGGCTGAAACTATTGAAGGCAAGGCCTTTGTGTTGGAAGGAGTATTAATTTTCTGATTCATCCTCAATAGCTGGATGATATTTTCTTGAGGTAAGTAATATACGTGGTGATAAGAATTTTGACTGTTTCAATTAGTAATTATTCCTTTCAAGTACCAGAGTGAATTTTGCTTAAGGTTGAGATGGAGAGATTCAGACTTAAGGAATATGGGATTTTTGGAATTGAAAACCCTCTAGAAGCCTCTCATTCATTTTAAATTGTTCTTAAAATATTTAATTTCTTCAGGGAATTTAGAAAGTTGCCATACAACAGTTCGTGTATGCACCTATTTATTATTACCATAAGTATGTATATAGTAAACATCTAAACTTTTATTTCCATCTTCAAATTCAAGAAGTAAACCCTTTTCCCTCATAGAAGAAATACTGGATGTGTGGCTGGAAAGAAGTCATTCATTCTGTTTATAGGTACTAAATTTTTCTTTTACAGAATAACTAGCGTAATTGCCTGTCAATATGATGGGAGGAAATTGTCTTGTGAATTTAAAACTTTACTAAATCCTAGTTCCATTAGGATTACATTAATAATCGTCCCTTAATATGACTGATACTACTCCGAAACAGAGAAGCGTGATGGGTAATTATTTATTATATGTATGATACCAATAAACTTCGTATCACTGCGTGATACAAGTTACCACAAAGTCTTTTTGCCTTTTACTGTCATGGCAGCAATCTGGACGAATGTCTTCAAACATGGCAGTCGCTTTTCCTCTCTAGTATATTCTATCTCGTTGGAGGAAACGGTGCCGAATTTAAAAATTTACGAACGGTGCATCGAAAAAAAAATCGTTTGGGTCCAATAGACCCCACTGTACCATTTTAAGTTAATAACAATTGGATTTTCTAAAAAAAAACGGCTCATACGATTTTCATCTAATTCTGTAACTTATTTATGTTGTTTATAATGATTGTACATAGTTCATATTTTTCAAAAGATAACAATGCATTAGTATATGAGAAAGTTTGTACAATGTACATTGTACCGATTTTTTTTTTCGAATTCCATCTTCGAACTTCAACCATTTTATTTTCTTCCACTTTCTTCGCGCAGCCTTTATCTTGATTGTCTCTTTCTTCGGTGTTTACTTCTTTGTCTTGTTCTGCAGTCGCCAATACAGTGAAAAGAAAATTGCGCTCCGGTCTATTCTTGCTAGGATGGGAACTAAATTCTGTACTTCCCATTTGTGGAGATGAAGAAGATAAAATATATTCTAAATACATATATTACGAAATTGCCTAAAAGTGAGGCTCCTGCTGTAAATACGAGAAGGAAGAACATATCGGGTCTCTGTCTGTCACGGAGCCCCATTTAGCTTTTGCAGAACCCTTGCGTTCCGCGGAACACAGTTTGGGAAACCCTCCCATAGGGGTACACCAAGAGTTTTGACGTGGTACGCGAAAGCATTAAAGATTATAATTTTTCTTCTTACTTTATCTTTCCTGTAAGACTTTGGAATCAAAAGTTGCAATGTGACGACTAAGAATAACCATAACACTGAAAAATACAGCAAAAGTGTGAAATTTAACATTATAATTATGAGTTATCTATCTTAATACAAGTGTCATTCATTTCACTACCACTTTAAATGTACTTGAGAGTACAAGACCACAAGAAACAGGGTACGCGACCATTTAAAAAATGCTCGTAGGGGTACGCGATTAAAGAAAGACTTACGGTGAGACATGAAGAGGTGGCAACCCGAAGCGGGACTTCACACGTTTTGATAGAGAGAGAGAGGGTTTTGTAAATATTTTTCTCTGATCTGCTTACGATTGCCATTTCTTAAGTCTCAGTGACCACCTAAACGTAAACAAGTTACGGTATCACTATTCCCTAAAGATAAAAACGAGGGTAATTCATTGCATCTCAGACCAGTTTACAGAAGTTTTTGATGACTCTCGCCTGTCTTAAACCGCAAGGATATTACGTTACTCCGCGACCTCCTAGCGCAGGAGTCCCCAAACATTTTATTGAAAGGGCCACATTTATGTACGACAGCTCGGGCCACTTCAGACTTTTCAAATGACTGATCGGGCTGTGTGAAAACTTCAAAGAGCAAGTTTCGAGGGGTGGGTGGTTATCGAGAAGCTTCACCATTACAAATTATTTGGAAGGGGGTGGGTCGGGTAAGCCAGGCGGGCTGGATTAAAGCACTGCGCAGGCCCACGGGCCGTAGTTTGGGGACCCCTATCCTAACGGATCTGCTTTCACCGATAAAAATCCATCGGTGAGTTTGCACCCCTTAAGACCTGCGCCCGGGCGCAACTGCCCCCCTCTGCTCTCCCCCCCGCCCCTCCAGTCACTACGCCACTGACCTAATGGGCACACTATGTCACCCAAATAATATATGAGTGAGAGAGATGGCAAGAGTAGCTAACTAACTTATCATAGAGAGAAAGTGGGGCCCTGGGAAAATTTTTGTGGGTGGGCCCCCTTCTTATATTTCCATAATAGCCCTCCCCCGATTTAGGAGTAGAGCAAGGCCATACCGATGATTCAAGTTAAATATAAAAAAAGTCATTATTTATTCTGTCGCAAAATATTATCTGTATTTTAAAGACACGAATGAAACATCCCATCAATATTTCAGAGGAGAAACGAAATCGTCTGGGTTTAAAAAAAAAGGTTTCACTGCCATTATTAAAAGAATAAAAAATACCCCATATATGTCGATTCTTTTTAAATTTTCGGATTTCAAAATCGGGATTTTGTATAATTTTCGAAAGGATAAATAAAATATTACTATCTTCCATTTGTCGTTGTGTATTAAAAAGCCGAGTATAGCAAAACAGAGAAAATAAGAAAATATAAAAGTTGATAGATGAGGCCAAGACTTCATGGAATTGCATGGTTTTCGGGAAAATGCAGCGTTGTTAAAATTAAACAAAATTCACACAACCCAGCTTTAATACATTGACTTTTTACACATAACATAAATACGACCGGTTTCGGTGAATAATCACCATCACCAGGATGGTCATTCTTCGCCGAAACCGGTCGTATTGAAAATATAAAAGGGTTAATCCTTTTGTCACTTTGTGTATGATGCATTTCTTAACGTTTAACGAAATTCCCCACTAGGTATATGATCGAGATTTTGCAGGAACAATTCAATCACGCGTTAAAAGTTAGTGGCAAAAAAAATCCCGAATAAAGACTGGTTCCCAAGCAGGAGCGTTTCTTCTCTGCATTTGAATAACATAAGAAGAGCTGAAGCGTAGTGTACATGTATGTTATTCTTTGCCATTTTAAAATTGTTCATAACAATCGTACAAACTGGGAACTTGAACCAAAGAACACCTAAAAGAATGAAAAATTGTTTTCCTACCGTCGATTTTCAGATGCGCTTCGAATGTCCACAAATTCGTTTTAAAGCCAAAATTTCACATTTTTTAAAGGAAAAATCGTTTGCCGTCATGGCAACCATCATTAGAAGATTTATCGCCAAATTACGTAATCCTAATGGGACTGAAATTGATTATTTATACTCATTTACAGTTACATGGTTTAGTTAATTGAAAAAATATCCATGTTACTATGTGATTAGTGATTGAAAATGTTTACAAATGTGATTAAGCTGTTATGAACTGATTAAAATCAGTTTTATTTTATAGAAATTCTAGTCTGTTTATAACGGGCTTTTTAGTTAGTAAATATAATAATATCGTATTCCACCTGTTGATTCCTTTCAAATATTGTATTTTGAAACAAGGACGAAATGTCCGCTCCTGCACAATTTTGTGATCAAAACATCCGGGACCGGAACGTGCCATGATCCACCCTATGATGTCGCCCATGCTTATAATCAGCTCGGAACGTGTTTGTTACAGAGAAAGTTTGCTTTTAATTTTAAATATATTTACTTTATTGACGAATCAAAAACTATCGGCACATTATATTTGCTGGATTAAATTTAGTATAGACTGCAGAAATTATACGCGCCCTCTAACCAAAGTTCACTATGAAAGGAGGTGGTGGTTCACTGTCAACCTAAGCGTCCTTGCGCTAAAGGCCCTCTGTCATCCAGGGACTCGAAGGATAAAGCAGCCCTACTTGCAAGCCCTGCGACAGATTTAATGAAATTCAATTCTAAATTCCCTAAAGTGAATCAACCTGAACATTCACCAAAGTCCTTCAAGTGCCTTTCTCCAAATATTATAAACTAGCGAAATTAAATGTCAAAAACGACCGGTTTACAGAAACAAAGAATTAAATTTAAGAAACCATTCTCCTCCCTCTCTCCCTCCTATTCTCTCTCGCTCTCTCCTCACTCTTCCGTCAAAAATGTAGATATCTCTCTCAGCATTTTATACAGATCTTTGAATATCGCAGGGGTTAAGTACAGCGAAAACCATAGCCGCGATACTCAAAGCTATAACCTTACCTAAATAATGGGGTTAGGTTCCTGGTCTTAGAGAACATGTAAAGAAATACGGATGGCAACCCAAAATAAACTGATCATCAGGGCAGGCCAAAGGGGGGATGCGGCATCCCCGAATAATCGGGGCCCCAGAAGTTCTCAATTATTCAAGTATCGAGTGTAAATTTTGAAAAAATTAGTAAAAATCACTTGCAAACTGATTTCCAATAAAGAAACACTCTGTAAAAGTTATAATATTAAACTGGGGCTTCATAAATCCTTCGTTATTACTATAAATATTAATATCGTGGGCCCCCCATTGATATTCGCATCCGGGTCCCCTTCAGTGATTGACCGACAATGCACATGATAATTGAAATAAATATTCAAAATTAACAAAATAGTTGAAACTAAAACGATAAATCCATAAGGAAAACCATTCCTATACAGTAAATTTACAGTAACTACTGATTTAAAGCGACTTTTGCTGATCACGAGCGGACATAGAATGTCATTCGTCTTGGAATTCTTTGTCCATAACTTATTAAACTTTGTTCTTTCAAGCACTGAACCGTCCAAACCCCGAATTCGTGTCAAGTAATTTGAAAGTGCAAATGATTAATGAGCTATGCTCATACCAATGTTTATCAAATGGAAAAAATAAGCACTCCTGGACTTAAACGCGATCTTATGATAGACAATGTAATGTCTAAAAGGTGCAAGTGGTAGATCCCAGCAGGGCCAGCTTGATGGGGTATGCTATGCACAGGGGCCCCAAATTTCCCTTGTACTATAACTTATGCTGAAAAATATTTTAGCTACATAAATTAATTTTGCACTATTCGTTTCTGAGTTTTATTTAGATAAGGTATATGCTTAAAATTTACGTTGTGGATTTGAAATGCATTATATCTCTCAATGTTTTAAAAGTTTTGAGTTGTTACACCAGCAAACGCTTCACAGAAAGATGGAAGAGGGTATTTTACCATGGACAGTATGGCTAATGGAGGCGGGAATGGAGGGGTGGGTATAGATTGCGCAACCTTAGAGCAGAAGTGTGCAAATATCCACGGCCTGAGGCATTCAAAGAAATTTCCGCCTCACGGAAATAAATATATCAAGTTCATACGTAATATAGTGCCGATTCAAGATAAAGTGCCGCCTGTCGCCGCCACCTCACTAGTCCAGGTCACGTGACAGCCATGGTTGGAACACGTTGCAGAAAGAGAAGAGGGGCCTCCGAATCGTGCTTGCATAGGGGCCCCAAAAGGTAACATGCAGGTCTTTGATCCCAGTATATTACGGAAAAATCTGATGTGGCCAACACATGACTTTCTCCATATTTGGGGTATAGATATTTAAATTATTATGAATAGCATTATGAGGCAAAATTATTATTTCGTATCTTAAAAGAATACAGTCGTCCTTATTGCCATAAATTACGTATATTTCGAATATGTTTACAGAATTCACTGCTACATTGTGCTGGCGCTGTATACTGGTATTAAGAAAATGCAAAATATCTCCAAAATGGATGGTTCTACGAAAATTTGTTTCAAACAAAACTTGGAAAAAATATTATTCTCTATAACTTTGGTCCTCACGAAGATTACCTATAATGTTGTTTTGAAGGAGATATTTGATGGAAACTGAAAAACCGGTTATTTATAAATAATTCCTAAACAATAACTGCTTTAGAAAATTGTTTCAAATGAAACTTGTAGGAAATTACATTCTCTATAACCTTTGTATAGAATTGTATATACAATAATGACGCATTATCGGAGAAATATTGCAAAAACCGAATCGGGTTTCGTATAAACCTGGACTTCCGGTTAACCGTTACTGTCCAAAAACGAATCAGTTCTTTCTGCTCATGTTAAAGTGTTATATATGAAATTTGGTAATGATATGGCAAGTGCTTTTCGAGTTAGTGCGCCCACAATCACATACACATGCGCACACACGCAGACATCATTCCGAAAATAGTCTAAACGTGTTCTAGGGACCTCAAAACGTGTATTTCCGCTGAAATCTCGAAGTCGATTTTTTTCATGAACACAATACTTTCCCATTACTACATATGGAGAAAGTAAAAATAATCGGTTTATTCAGTTTTTGTCAAATATCTCCTTAAAAACATCATAACTGGTCATCTTTGTGAGGACCAAAGTTGTAGAGAATAATATTTCTTCCAGGTTTTGTTTGAAACAAATTTTCGTAGAACCATCCATTTCGGAGATATTTTGCTTTTTGTTAATTTACAGTATACAGCACCACCACCATGTAGCGGTGAATTCTGTAAACATATTCAAAATATACCTAATTTATGGCAATAAGGACGACTGGATTATTTTATGATACGAAATAATAATTTTGCCTTATAATGCTATTCATAATAATTTAAATATCTAATACCCCAAATATGGAGAAAGTCATGTGTTTGCCACATCAGATTTTTTAGATAAAAATTAGAAAGGTTTAACCTACGATCTTCTGATCTGAACCATTTTGAAAAAAAAATTATCGTTTCTTGCTCTGTTCATCTTTTTCCGCCAAAAGTTAGAAATCGCTCGCTCGTGTTAAACGTTTATAATTCTCTTATTTTGTTGAAATCTTGCCATTTCCTACCAATTACATTTTTAGATCTCGAAATCCTATTGTTATTTCAATCCTTATGGGTGTAAGAGTACTTTGAATGCTTTTCATTTTTTTTAGAGATAAGGAAGGAGAAGGAAAAGATTTTTCATAGCAACCAAAACAAACAACATTCATAAATTATTATATTGAATATATATTCATTCTCTTATGTGGAAGAACGCAACTATATTAAGTTTACGATATCATTGTTGGAAATTACGGTTGGATAACATCATTTTGAATTTTCTTTAGTCCCATCATTTTTGATGGGTTATACCCTAGTTTTATTATTATTTCCTTTATCAAATTTAACGGTAAATATATTGGGGCAGTCATTCAGTATCATCACTATTTATTATTCAATAATTTTTCTCATAGCTCAGTAACTAAAAAGTTAAAATAGCAATCATTCCCTGCATAAAAGATATGTAAATTTTTAGGCTTATTATCCAATTGATATTCACAGCATATACATTTTTAAAAGACAAATTACTGAATCTAAAAATTGTAAACATAATCTAATAAACATTTTCAAGGTGCTTAAATTTTTTATGTTTATGATTGAAAATGATAGAGCAAACTTTTTTGGGTATTTTGATTTTATATGAAACAAGCAAGAGTGAAACTAGGCTAATGATTCAAAGTACTTTTGATGGGAACAAGCTCAAAGCATACCTTCATTATATAATGAAATCCATTACTTTACATAATGTTTGGTTTTGAAAAGTTAAATTCATTATTTTTTCTTTATGAATGGAGCTTGCATTCCATTTTATAAATCACTCTGACATTTTTTCATTAATAAATTTAATTTAGTCTACAAAAACAAAAATAAAAAGTTAAAACTAAGCTGCACCATAATTTTTGTATAACTACATGATTCCGGACTATTAAACAATTTAGTTATGACGTACATAGGAATTATTTTCTTAACCAGTGCTGTAGTCTTAAAAAAGCAGAGGGTATACTGTATTCCAGTGGTTCTCAACCTTTTTTTGTCTGCATCACTCCATGTTCAGTTATGCATCATCCCGTTTACAGTTCCATTACCTTCAAGTCAACTTCAAAGATTAATCTTTCCCTACTATATAACGGTAGAATTATGACTTTTAAATAAGCACGTTTATTTTCTTGTTTTTATTTATGTTTATAAGACAGAATTTACGTGAATTTATCAAATATTTGTGTCACCCCTCAATAACCCTTGCATCACCCTGGGGTGTCATGTCACCCTGGCTGAGAACCACCGCTGTATACTAAAGTAAAACTTGCTGGGAGGGTTCTTACCCAGTTTTTCTTAGAGTAAATTACATGACTGTAATTTATGATACCAGGAGAAAACATGAGCTATTTTTTTTAATCGACCTGTATAATATTTCATAAGGCGTGGGGTTATGCTATTTGTTCAAAAATTCAGTCAAAAAATGCAGAGGGTATACGGCACATACCACAGTATACCCTCCACTACAGCACTATTTTAAACTTGTGTGATAAATAATTTTATTTAATAAGCATATCCTTAACAAGAGAAAAACCTTGTCAAAAGCAAAATAAATCCTAATCATTCTGGTTTGATGATTTGTCAAGTAGAATACCTGCCCTATATTTTTAATAGGTTTTACATTCACTTCACTCTCATTAATAAATAAATGATTGTTTTTTCAAACCTGCCAATAATGCAGGAATTGATAAAAGATGGCAGAATAATTTATTGATAGTTTGAAGAATACATTTATTATTTAACATACAATTATTAAGACTAAAAATTCAAAAGTAAAATAATTTTTTAATAAACTTTTATATTTATGCACTAAAAAGGAAAAATAAAAAAATCTATTAGGAGATAGGTCATTTTTAAGGTACTAGGGATTTAGTACTAATTGAAGGGATTTCAATTTTGGGATTCATCAGTGACCAAAGTTAATATTAAAGTTTTATGGCATATTTAAATTATGCAAGTGAAAAATGCCATGAAACTTTGATGTTAACTTTCAATTACTAGTACACCCCAAAATTGAAACAACTACAATCAGTTCAATTGTAGAACATTGAAATCGAAGTACCTTAAACTGGATTTAATATTTTTCCTTTTTAGTCCATTAATATAAAAATTTATTAAAAATTATTATAGCTTTGAATTTTTAGTCTTAATAACTTTTATAAGTTATTTTAAAATTTTTTGTTTATCATATTTTTGTTTATATGTTTTTATACCTTTGAGTAGTTTAACAGCATTCCATCCACAATTTTTATATTTTACTATACACTCATCCCTCGCTATAAAAGCTCAGTTCGTTCCAAAAAAAGTTTGTAAGCAAAATCTCGTATAGTGAGAATTTAATTTCCATTATTCTATATGTTAGAGCTTATGATACATTCCTGAGTTCTAAAAAAATCACTTACTACAATTAATTTTCACCTTAATAGTACTTAAGTAGCAAAGTAATAACACTCCTGTTTATTTATGGTAGTTATTCCATAATTACCCACTCAACCTGTTACTGTACTTATACTACTCTACAGTAGTTAATAATAGAAATGGTTAAACATTATACACTTTGTATGACATCAACACAGTGCACATCTATAGGCTGCAGGACAGAGGTGGTGTTGAGAGTCAAAAGATAACTAGAATATTATCAGCATAGTCTTCAACACTGGCAAGGTGACCAGGAGCATTAGCAATTAATAAAAGTGCCTTGTTGATGAGATTGTGATTTGAACAATATGATGCAATGAAGGGTGAAAGGTAGCCTGTCATGTAGTCAACAAATACTGCCACTGCTACCCATGCCTTCTTATTAGAACTCAAAATCATGGGTAATGCTGCTTTATTCAATCCTTGACATCGTGCACCCACGAGGCTTGCGGACGAGTGCCGAGAAAATACCAAAACACAAGCGTACCGAAAGAGTAATTATGAGTGCTGGCCTCGTAAGAGCAAAAATGGAGCTCGTTTAGTGAAAAACAAGTATGTAAATACATTTTGTATGAGCAATATCTCTTAAAGCGGTTGCTGGTTTAGAGAGGGATGAGTGCAATTGAAATTTATATCTTAAAAATAACTTTTTTCAGTTATACTTTTTCATTCTGAAAGTGAATAACTGAAATACACACACATATGGTACATTTTTTCCTGGAAAGAATTTGGGGTACATAGGTGTGAAGGGGGTGTGAAATTTTTAAATGTTTTGGCTTTTTACTTTCTCCATACGTAGTAATGGGAAAGTATTGTATTCACGAAAAAAATCGACTTCGAGATTTCAACGGAAATACACGTTTTGAGGTCCCTAGAACACGTTTAGACTATTTTCGGAATGATGTCTGTGTGTGTGTGTATGTTATTGTGGGCGCTCTAACTCAAAAAGTACGTGCCATATCGTTACCAAACTTCATATATCACACTTTAACACGAGCACAAAGAACTGATTAGTTTTTCGACAATAACGGGTAACCGGAAGTCGAGGTTTATTCGAAACCCGATTCTGTTTTTGCAATATTTCTTCATTAAAACATCATTATTGTATTTACAATTCTATACAATAGTTATAGAGAATGTAATTTCCTACAAGTTTCATTTGAAACAATTTTCTATTGTAGTTATTGTTTAGGAGTTATTTATAAATAATCGGTTTTCTCCTTAAAAACATCGTTATTGGTAATCTTCGTGAGGACCAAAGTTGTAGAGAATAATATTTCTTCCAAATTCTGTTTGAAACAAATTTTCGAAGAACCATCCATTTTGGAGATATTTTGCTTTTTCTCAATTTGCAGTATACAGTGCCACCACCATGTAGCGGTGGATTATGTAAACATATTCAAAATTTACGTAATTTACGGCAATAAGTACGACTGTATACTTTTACAATACGAAATAATAATTTTGCCTTATAATGCTACTCATAAAAAAAATTTAAATATCTATACCCCAAATATGGAGAAAGACATGTGTTGGCCACATCAGATTTTTTTGTATTTGTAAAAAGATTGTGGTATGGTGCACCCCCAGAAAAATATTCTGTACACATGCATACACACACACAATGGCTGTTCAAGAAAGACTTGCACATATATTTTTACTAACTATACACTAACCTGAGTTAATCCTCACTTTGGTCCTTTTCAAACAACTCTCTGTCCAAAGCATTGCTTTTATTCCAGAACTCCTGCCATTCCTGTAGCATATGTGCAAGTCCATCTTTTGACATACATATCAGGACCGCCTACGCTGACTTGACAATAGACCCTGGCAACTCAAAATGACATCCTCAGAGCTACTTCTTCAGATTTGGAAATGGGAAGAATTCACAAGCGACGAGGTCAGCGCTGTATGGGAGATGACAAACAAGTTCAATGTTTCTATTAGCAATCACCACATTCACGACATGCAGGTGTGCATTGCCGTGGTGCATCCTCCATCCAATATTGTGGGGATTAGGGTACTTGCAACGAATATGATCCTGGAGAGTGGTTAGCACGGACATATAGTAATTACCTATTTCAGTAATATGTCGTATAACTGTGTTGATAGATTAACCTTTGGTAGGCAAAGAAGGAAATCAACATCACCTTACCTGCTAAGACTTCTTGAGTGTTGGCGATGACGAGCTTTTTTACCCAGAACACATATCTTCTAGGTTGTAATAATGGAGAAATGTCTCATCAGAAAAGATGGATTTGAGAAAGTCTTTGCCATTTTCCTGAACCCGTGCTCTTAAACTCTTGGCAGACATCAGCACACACCTGCTACTCAGGCATCAGTAGTCTAGGTACCCATTGTGCACAAATGAGTCACATGGAGATGTTCTGACAGAATTTTGTATGCACTACCCACTGATATCCCTATACTAGGATATTTGCTTGATAGCGAGTCCTCTATCATCATGCATATTGGTGGCCACAGTTCTAATTATTGACTCAGTCACAGCAGGATTATCAGGATCACCCTGTTTTTCAGACTCCCATCCTTTACAAAACTCATTGTATCACCATTGTGCCATCATGCATGGCGTGGCACTATCCCCATAAGCATACTCTAGGCTTTCTTACAGTATTTTGTCAACCAGAGACAGAACTTCAGCAGTTTGCTATTTGACAGTGATCTCCGTTCCAAATCTCGTAGGCAACATCAAGACAAGCATGGTTTAGAGGTGTCCTGTGCTATATACATGAATGTTAGAGTTAAGAACTTGCACATGCTGTAGTGGAGTCAGTTGTTTATTTCTACTGCATTATCTAGTGTACCACTATTCATTTCACAGATAATAAATTCGTACAGATCTTTCTTGAATTAAGGAATTTGTTTAGGGGCTCACTTATCTCAGAAATAAAATTATTTGCAAATTGCCAGAATATTTACCAGTGCCATATCAATCAACAGTGTGAATGGTACATGTCACCTAGACGACAGCTCTTTAGGGGTGGCAGATATCAACTTGACTTTTTTCTTTTAAGAGGTAGAAACGTGAACTTATAACAGTTAAAAATATATAAATGTGGTGACCAAAGGCACCCGCAGAAATTTTTTCAGGGAGGGGCAAAATGCTCACCCATTAGCATTGGTTGCTCACCTCAGAGGGGCTACTTACACAAATATAGCAAAAAACATATTTTTAAATTGATTTTTTTAACCAGGGCCTGCTTTTCATTTTAGGGGAGTAGTATTGCACACCACAGATAAAATGTTGGTTTCTAAAATTCTCCATAGAGTATTACATCTAATGTTATTAGCAATGTGAGTTAGTTGCTGTGATAGATATTGAAAGATTCCAAATTACTCAGCGATGCACGTTTTTTCGTTATAGATAAAAGAAGATTGCATACATTGGATCAGAACTATTCATGTTCATTTATATTCGTAATCAGGGCTGGTGCATAAGAAATTGCCGCTTAAGGCAAGTGCATTTTATGCTGCCCTTTGGTACAGTAACAGGGGGTATGGGCGGAGCAAGGAAACATTGTGGATATACAGCAATGAAATGACATAAATTAAAATGTTAGATTTAAGTTTTATTATACAAACAAAATTAAATTAAACTTTTCTTTAAATAACAATATAATTAAAAACAATAAAAATTAATTTAACTGTACTTTGCACGCTTTTTCTTTAGCATCTATAACATATTTGAAATTTAAATTGGTTGAAATGTCATGTTCATTGGACAATATTGCTATTTCTGTCAACCTTTCCTGGGCCATTGTAGAACGTAAATAGTTTTTAATTAATTTCAATTTTGAAAAAGATCGTTCTTCGCTGGCAATGATCACAGGAAGAGTTAGCAGAATTCTGAGTGGTATAAAGATATTTGGAAATTTTTCTACTAAATTATTTTTATCTAATTTAAAACATTTAATGGTGTCACCTCACTATTTAAAACACTTCTAATAATTAAAAGTTCATTGTACAAATTTAAAGGCTCTATATCATCTGTCAATGCTATATACAAATCTTGACATTAAAAAAAAATAACATCTGAATCTGTATGGATAAACAATGTAATGTCATACAAAAATTCAAATAATTGGTTATGTGTTTCTAGTTGGGAAAATCTTTCCTTGATATCATTGATGCAAACATGTACTACATAATTAAAAAACTGGATTCCATTTTTTAAAAGGATCTACGATTGGTGTATCTCTTCCCTCATACTCAAATTATCTGTTTTTACGTCGAATTCTAATCGGAGGTGCAAGTTCACATTCTGCTGTTATTTCCATTGTTAGAGCAATTTCTTTGGCAGAGTAGAGCATTTGTTAAAAACCATTAGTACGGTATTCTTCCAAAAATGAGCTAATGCTTTTAAAAATTTTAATGCTTTCTGATACATATTACCATGTTTGGTCTTTGTAATAATTTTGATGCAACATTAACTTTTGATAAAACGTCATACCAAACAACAATACTGCAAACAAATTTAAAGCTAGAAATTTTATCCGCCAATGATTTACTTTTGTTTTTAGTATCGCTGTCTCTCTGCTCATCCAAACAAATTTCCACCAGTGCATCATATATTTCTCCAATTGGTACCTTAATGGCTTAACAGCATCCACACGATTTTCCCACCGCGTAGTGCTAACACTTTTTAAAGTCAAGGGTGTTATATACTTTTTTAGTACAGTCTTTCTTTTTGTCAAACTTGAGAAAAATACAAATATCTCTTGAACTAAAAAAAATTAACAATTTCTCCAGATTTTGCTGCTGCATCATTAACCACAAGGTTAAGTGAATGACACAAGCAAGGTACAAAAAAGGTTTTACGATTTTGATTTAAAATCCATCTTTGGATGCCAGAATAGTTACCTTTCATATTTGCCCCGTTGTCGTAACCCTGTCCGCTCATGTTTTCAATTTTAATGCCCAATGTATCCAGCTCTTGCAATATCAATTCGGTCAATCCAGCTCCAGTGGTTAATTCAACAGGCAGAAATTTATTAAAATATTCTTTAGGAGAATATTCTGGCTGCTGTTCTTTTGTCACAATGCGAACTACAAACGACATTTGCTCAATCCTGCTAATGTTCGGAGTGTAATCTAATATTATGCTGTAATATTTTGCTTCCTTAATTCTAGCAACAATAGTATTATGCACTTTCTGTCCTATCAGATAAATAAGATTATTTTGAATGTCTTTGCTCATATAACGGACACTGAGGATTTTCTGAGGCTCTTCTTAAATGCTTACTTGTAACAGGATCAAACTTTGCTAATAACTCCATGATTTTAAAAAATTACTGTTTTTATGGTCAAACAATTTATTTGAATTTCCCCTAAATGCCAACAGTTGTGAGGCACATCATTGAATAACAGCTATAATTCTCTTTAAAATATCTCACCAATGTTGTCCTTCGAGTTGTGAGATTCGTTGATGTTCTATATCAATGGGCTTCCCAATCTCCAACCTGGTATCTAACTCCATCCATTTTTAATATTTTGAAGTTATAGTGATGCTAATAATAAATGATATAATGAAGAAAATTAAATAAATAAAATATAAAAAACTTACTTTTTTGCACGAAATTTACACTAGTTACACAAGATTATTTATTTTTATAGCAACAGCAAGTACTATGACTTCCACGAAATATTAACACAAGGCGTTTGATCTAACAGACCTAAATTATCCAGTCTGCATCAATGCCTGCGCATGAAGAGCTTGTCGCAAGGAATGACGTTCAGCCAGGTTAAGCCCAACCGCTGTCATCGGAGCTGAGATCGGCTGAATACAGGCATTGCTAGTGCTAGTACTGTAGTGGAATAAACAACTTGCTTAGCGGCATATTACAAACGTAGCCGAATCTTCGTATGTGCGCCAATAAGAGAATATTGCAAAGGAAAGCCACTGCACACGCTGGTGTGAGGGAAAAGAATAGCTACACAGGAATACACCTTAATCTGTCCGTGGTTGCCTTTGTCAATGGGCACCCTTTTCTTCTTCCCAAATCCGCAATGGCAGTTGATTTTTGTCTCAATATGTGCCTGACAATGCCGCACCAAGCTATGTGCTGCCTGGTCGCCTCACCCCTGGCGCCGGCCCTGTTCGTAATATTCATTTCTTTGTTATTCGCAGTCGCACAGTAGAAGTAAAACTTCTTCCCCCTCCCCCAGCTGTGCACCTGCTTGCAGTACTGCCCTGCTAAAGTTTCAAAGATTGACATCTCTGCTACTTTATATTCCAGCACAGGGCACTTGGAATAATGCCGGAGAGCAAATAATTACTTTAACGTGTTCTGCCTTTTCTTCTTCCGTTTTGCGAATTGGTTTTCAGGAAGCTTCTCAGCAAGTGCTTGGATTACTTGTTCCTTTACTATTGATTATACAGAATCCAAATGGCAACAAAAATGTCGGGAAAATTACATCCAGTCATTTGCATTCCTTATATTTCTTAGAATCAACATTCGGAGATACAGTTTCAACAGGAGTATGGGAGTGTTACTGCACTCAAAACATTTACTTGCATCCACACTTCAGCAGATTTTTGCCTGCAAATAAAACAAATATTTTAAGATAGCGCAGGGCCCAGTGCAGTAACACCATTTGCACCGCGATCTGTCAGCCCTGCTGATGCCAGCGTAAACTTTAAAATGCCATATGTAAAATTTTTGGGAAACGTAAGGGGGAGGCAAGCGCCCCCCCTTACTGCAGGTGCCCATGGTGGTGACCCATTTCGAAAATAAGCACGTAAGTATAAAAAATTAAGAAACCTAGTACTTGGGTATTTCCAGTACCCATAAAGACGTTACAAAAAACCCACGTGCACTTTTTAGCTATAATTCAGCCATTTTCAATGGTGATTCACTGGGTTGTAGATCCTTTTTTATAATCTCAGTGGGTTGGCTGTTAGAGATAGCTAAGAATACTAGTTATTATTCCAATTTTTGATACTTAAATACTTATTCTTGAAATTGTCTTCAACCATAAGACAAGCTCGATAATTCTCTGAAGTGGTTGTCCATTACAAAATTAAATATAGATTTATATGTTAACCATGGTAATCGATGTTGGTGAATGTTTTAATTTCCCTGGAAGCTAAATAAGTAATATACTCAATTTTCAATGATGTGTTATAGATATTTAAATTATTATGAACAGAATTATAAGGCAAAATCAAAATTATTATTTTGTATCGTAAAAGAATACAGTCATCCTTACTGCCGTAAATTAGGTATAGTTTGAATATGTTTACAGAATTCACCGCTACATGGTGGTGGTGCTGTATACTGGATATTAGGAAAAAGTTAAATATCTCCGAAATGGATGGTTCTATGAAAAATTGTTTCAAACAATAGTTTGAAAAAATGTTATTCTCTACAACTTTGGTCCTTATGAAGATCACCAATAATGAAGTTTTTAAGGAGATATTTGACAGAAACAGAAAAAACCTATTATTTATAAATAATTCCTAAACAATAACTGCTATGGAAAATTGTTTCAAATAAAAGTTGTAGGAAATTACATTCTCTATAACCTTTGTATTGAATTGTATATACAATAATGATGTTTTAACGGAGATATTTTGCCAAAACTGAATCGGGTTTCGAATAAACCTTGACTTCCAGTTAACCGGTATTGTCTAAAAACTAATCAGCTCTTAAGGCTCATACCAAGGTGTTATATATGAAATTTGGTAATGATATGGCAAGTACTTTTCGAGTTAGAGCACCCACAATCACATACATACACACACACACAGACATCATTCCGAAAATAGTCTAAACGTGTTCTAGGGACCTCAAAACGTGTATTTCCGTTGAAATCTCTAAGTCGATTTTTTTCAAGAAAACAATACTTTCTCTATACTACGTACATGGAGAAAGTAAAAAGAAAAACTGGATTAGGAAATTCTTGGGTTTACAAATTACCCATAAAACAATATTTTTACTGGATCTAGACTGATCCTAAAAAATATGCAGCTTTCAAGTTTGCCAACTGAATTGTCTTACCTCAGATCTGCCATCTAGCAGAGAGTAGATTTCACTGATGAATGTTGTTCTAATACAACAATGGTTATTAACCTGTGGGTAATTACTCATTATGGGATAATTTCAATTTTTTTAGGCTAATGGGCATTTATGGTAATTGTAATGTGGTAATGCCAGTAGTAAAGATGTGAAAAACTACCTGCAGTGGCAATACTAAAAGATAGATTGAGTCATTTGACTATTCTCCATTCGCAAGCCAATCAGAATCATCTTAGTTTGCATGTCTCTTCTTAAGAGAAGGACATGCATAAATCATTTGCTTTAAGATTTTTTATAACAGAAGTATTTCTGTTAAAAATTCTCGACTTTTTCATATTTAATGCAGTCACTTTTCTGTTTCCTCCTACACTTATTTTAATGTAACATATATGTGGCATATGTAACGACTGCACATATTTAATACCTTCCTTCATATGCCCAGACTTATTGGACATGCATCCATGTTGGTGTATACCTGAAATTTTATTCTGTATTTGGAGATCTTCATTACTAGCAGTAAATGAGTTTTTTCTTTGAAATAATTTTCATTGCAGAGAGGTTAAAATTGAATGGTTGTGGATTGAGGTTAAAAAGTTCTATTCCAATGTTTTCATAGGTTATTGAGAATAAAAATGTTTTCTAATTAGGTCTCAACATTATTGGAAGATGAAACTATGAGTTGAATAAATTTGTTTGCTTTGTTTCTGATAAAGCCTTCTGTTGACAGAGTTGAATTTTATTAAAATAAAAAATTGACAATGAACATAGTTTCTTCTCAATTTTGAAAGTTTCAACTCTCCTACAACTTATATGGAAGACTGGAACTTTTAAGGAACAGCTGCATTCATGAGAATTACTGAATCTCATTAATTTAGATTTTTTTAATTTGGACATTTGAAATTAGATGTAATGACATCTTGATGGCAAAATGAGTAATGCTATGAAAAACATTGGGAACCACTACTACAAGAATACCAGAGATGAAAATTTTTAAGTCAAAAGTAGTTTGTTTTATCTTTTTAGGCTTGTTTCGCTTCCAGCATGAGCCCCTATTAGCATCGGTCTGTCCGTCCGTCCGTCCGTCCATCCGCCTGCATGTTCATTCTCAGCTTCTACCACAGGGATTTTCATAAAATTTTATATTAAGGACTTACAGTCAGAGATAATAAGAAAATCACATAAATAAATCACATAAGCCAATCAGGGATACCACTTTACTGGTGACAAAAATGAACTTTCCATCATACCTCGTAAAGTATTGCTCATATCGAAATAGTTTTCAAATAAAACTTGTAGAGCTAGCAGACTGGAGTATTTCTTTTCCTATAAATTTTTATCATAGGAGTAGCTGTTATCAAGAAAATCAAACAAGAATGTCTTAACTCAAGTTGAACTTAAAAAATTTCTTGCATGGTTACTTCTTCATTGTTGCTAACATAAACAATCTCACAAACATACATTTCCTTGTGTGCATGCAATATTTTTAAATAGGAAGAAAATGGATTATTTACGAAGAAAAGAACTTTAAAATGTAAACTTATATTTCTTTCAAATACAGGCAACTCCTGAGATTCGACAAATTCAAGATTTTGACACAGCCGATCGAATTGGGAGCTAGTAAGTAATTTTTGTCCCGAACAACCATGCAAGGTTTAGTTTCAGTGTAGACATAGTTATTTCTGCTCTAATTGTTTGAATTTGTGCTGATATCACTTTTTCTGTTAATCTTTTATTTAAATTTATTTATTTATAAATTTATCACTTGACATGACATCTAAAAGGAAATGTAATAGTGATAATGCAAGTGAATTAAATAAAAGTGTCGTTCAACTATTAGCACTTATGTGAAACAGAAGGAGAAAATTCTAGAACGTGATAAATTCACATAATTTGATGGCTGGTTTGACAGATTTAACAGAAGGGCAGGTTTGCATAACCTTAAATTAACTGGTAAGGCTGCAAGTTATTTTGTGCTTTTTAATAACTTTTATATTAATTTCGCTGCGATATATAGTTGTATGTATAGATAGATGTATGCAGAGATGTATTACAGATGACCCTGTCCGGGTTGCGAGTCTTTTGTAACAAACGACCTGCGCAAGCCGAGATGCGGGAACATATCCCCCGATTATAACATGCAAGTCTATGGCAAAACGGCGTTCAACATTCGACCACGTTTTCAGGAACACATCCCTATCAAATCTCGGGAGTCGCCTGTACTCCATTGTGATACGCTGTACACTTTCCTAACTTGTTTAAAACTAGCATTAATATGTTATTTGCACAGGTAGATAACTGCAAAATTTATTTATATTTATATGGTGGGAATGTATAAAGTAAAAGTTTTATGGTGAGTGCAAATGTTTTTTCTTCTCTGATTATTACTTTGTTTAATTTATAAAGAGAACAAGGAATTTATATTGTAAAGTAGCTATCCGATTACCAGAGCCGGCTAGGAAAACCGTGAGGCCTGGTGCAAAGTGTGGGCGCAGGGCCTCTTATGCGTCAAAACTTTTTAATATTAAATTTTAACAAATAAAGCAGTCTCTCTCGCTATGACACTTTGATATTTTTTCAGAATTTCTTTAAAAATGCGTGTACTTTATAAGTACGGCAAATATTTTTGAGAGAGCGTGGGGGCTCTTTAAGCGCAGGGCCCAGTGCAGTTGCACCGTTCGCACTGCCATCAAGCCTACCCTGCCAATTACTGTAGTATTATTATTCAGTACAGGCAGTGATGAACTGGAATTAGCAAAATGACAACAGTCGAAACCAATTTTCCCATAGGAACAATGTCATAGGTCAATAAGTCGTTCAAAAAGACCTTACACGCATCACATAAAACTGAATTTTTAGGCCTCAGTTTTCTTGAAATTTTAGACTGCATCATTCTCATTAATTCACTTCTAGTTTTATTTAAATGGATGTCACGTATCCGGACCTTTCAGCAGCATTGTCACTAACACTGCGTTTTGGGGCCATTTTTATAACTTGAGGTTTAATAAGCCAAAAAATATTTAAGAACTGTTGACAAATGAGTTCATAGTTGTACTGCAGCAATCTGCAAAAGAATGTTTTGCTCTTTGATTCTTATATAAACTTTCGGTCTTATGAACAAGAATCTTTACACCACAGATTTTTTTCATTGCTTCGTGCCATCAGATTTCCTTGGATGCATTCTTCATTGCTTTTCAGCACCACTCTTCTCATATTAATGTTGAAAGTTCTGCACCTTCTTCCACATCATCACACTTGTTAATCTGCCCTCACACCTGTAAGAGCTCTACCCCAGACTTCTGCTTAATGTGGCAAATGACGCCAAATTCAACGAATGAATAAGTTATGATTAAGATGTATTTGTTAAAATCTATTATAATTTTTTCAGTTCTCCTTTTTCTTGTGCTTGTAGGAGGAAAAATTGGTTTTTGAACACATCCCATGATTTTAGCATTGCAATAATGGAAAAATCTCTCCCAATTTACAAACTACTTTTCAGGGACGCATGGTGTTCGTAAACTGGGAGTTTACTGTAATTGAAGGTAAAATTCTAAATACTATTAGTCTTTATTTAACCATTTCAATTTACACTAAATTTCTTAACTCTAACACAATCGACTAAATGTTCTCCAAGAACAGCCGCAGTGCACTGCTTCGATAGATCAGGGTGGCCAACCTGCAGCCCACTAAGCAATTTTATACGGACCACCACCAGTGTTTCATAGTTTTCAAACGTTTTTTCATTTATTTTAATTAACTACCAAATATTATTTTCCGTGTAGCAAAATCCATTAAGATATATATAGCATTAAATTGTGACATCTTATTAAATATTTCTCAAATCTCAATTAAGTTCTTTTCATGCTGTTTTTGATTTATTTTCAAAGATGTTTCTAAGATTGAATTTCAGCATGATTTTTAATATTGAAATGTTAGCCTTAAAAAGCAAATTCTAACTTGATTTCCACACATATGGTGCCTAAGAATCTCTAGATAACTTACGATTTAACTATAATCCATTGGCCATTTCCAATGCGGCCTACAGAAGGGTTCACTGCCACCAATGCAGCCCACCATGCAGAAAAGGTTGCCCACCGATGCGATAGCAATCTCTCTCTCAATCACAGTGCAATCATCATATTATTCGTTTGACTGCTTCATTAAAAAATGAGGAAGGAACTTTTTCATTTTATACCACTTGGCAACAAACGATGGTTGATCGAAACAATGGTTATCAAGGTCCTACTGTATATTTTTGAATCCATACAGATTTCAATCTGGGGAATATCCTCCATATTTTCAGTGTTAAGTGAACACAGGCCAACATGTACTAATTTTTAAACTTTCGTCATGTTATGTGTATGCACTAGAGCTCTGCACGGTCCTGATTTTCTAGGCTCGGCCCAGCCCGTACCGTGTAATTGTAGGCCCGGCCCATGAGACATTACGGTGGACCAGTGTGACTTGCGTGATTTTTAAAGCCTGGGCCCATAATTAATTCTAAAGCTCGTGCAGGACTCCAGTATGCACAGAAAACAACTTGCATCACAATCTCTGTTGTTCTTATTATGTGCATATTACATTGTGTTGCAGGAGTTGGAAGGAGGGCATATGACATTACACTTGTATTTGGCCCACTGCAGCAAGGATATGCTGCCAATTTCAATTTTGATAAAATAATCATGCATATATGCATGCTCATCACAATTCCGGATGATCATAACTGGATTATTTTTCTTTGATCAGCCAGATTGAGGCTATGTAATCTCTTCTTCTACCTAACTGTAATACAACATAACATACATGCAAATTTAAAAGAAACAAATGAGATAGAAAATAACAATTGCTTGTATATAACATGATCACTGACAAATTAAAGCTAAATCTGAGCTTCAAAAAAATTAACGTGAAGCTTTTTAATATGAGCCAGAGATAAACTAAGGTTGTAAAAGTAATAAAAAAAAAAGTCTGATGTGGTCAACACATGACTTTCTTCATAGAGAGCAATGAATATGATTACTCTCGATGACAGCGTTCTCAGAAATATCAGCAATTACACTTGAGAATCATTTTAAACATTTTCAATAGCCTTTCTTTAATAAAAACAATAAGTAAAGAAAATTCTTAACTATTTCAATGAGCAATTAAAATAACCCTTGGAGGCATATGCACCGTTATCAACAATTAGAAAGTTTTATCATAGCAGCGAAAACAATGGTATCATTAGCGATGTATTTAACTTAAATTTAGAAGAAAAATCAAAATATCTCTTAAACTATCGGTTTTATGAAAAATTGTTTCAAACAAAACTTGTAGCAAATTTTATTCTCTACAATTTTTATAATAACTAGAGTCCAGAAGTTCAGGCACTAAACAAGGACAAAATAGGCAGGCAAATAGGCAACAAATTTTCTCAAAAAAGGCACTTAAAAAGGAAAAAAGGCACTATAAACAAAAAGGAATACTTGTATTTTAAGATAAATTTATCCAAATCTCAATTAACACAATTTCACGTTTTCATCACTCGATAAATAAGGCAGCAATATACTAAGACACAGTATAATACCAAAATAATTTGAGCTTATCTACACAAAAAACAACATTTCTTAAAATGAATCATCAACGCAGAGAATTTACAACAACACAAAATGCAACTATATTACAAAAAAGAACGACTGCTCATTACAACAACATGTTTTTTCAAGTTTTCGAAAGAAAAGGCTTCTCTTTTGTCAGTAAGAAGATTTTTTAAAACAGAGAAAGATCATTCCAGCTCTAGAGAAGTGATTGGGGCGTACTTGAAACAAGCTAGTGCTACTACTGCAAGTGGTTTTCGGCATTTTAAAATCTGTCTCTATGAACTAAACTAACTAGACAATTTTGTAGGAAGCAAAGTGCACTACACAAATGCTGAACAAAAAATGGGGAAAACTGAAGTGAAAGTAGGAAGGTTTTAAGGACATACTATGTCATTAATGCTAATGAAAGGGAGCCCACTGCCTCCTGGGGAGGTAATGGAAATGGGACTTCCAGGTATAAAGACATCTGAGATATGCACTAAAGCAGATTTTTTAAAAATATGAAACATACAATATAACACAAAATGAAAAACTGGAAAAAGTATAAAATGGAATAGGCAAAGAAATAAGAAAAACGCTTTTTTTTAGCATAAAATCATGAAAATACGCAAGTAAGAAAAAACATGAAAATAGGCAAGTAAAGCAAAAAAACATGAAAATAGGCAAGTAAGGCAAAAATAGGCAAAATGCCTGAACTTCCGGGCTCTAATAATAACTGCTTATGAAATTAGAGTTTTAAAGGAGATATTTGAAAAAAGACAAAACTAAACATCCACTTCCGGTTGACCTATATTGTCCAAAAACAAATCAACTCTTGCCACTATTATGAGAATATTATATTTGAAATTTGGTACTAAAATGACATACTTTTTGAGTTAGAGTGCCACACAAAATTCCTATCCCATACAAACATAGACATCATCAAGAAAATACTCAAAGCGTGTTCTAGGGACCTCAAAACGTTTATTTCTGTTGAAATCTCGAATTCGATTATTTTCATGAATACAATACTTTCTCTATACTACATATATGGAGAAAGTAATTATACATACACAAATCTAAATGCAGCATAAATAGAAAAACTATGGAATATTTTATAACCAAACAAATTATGTACTTGGAACATGCAGTTTGTTGAAACAGTAGCATAAAATGCTGGCCTGAGATATTTTAGCACCACGGTCACACCTTGCCTCATGGCAGCTTGTGTGCAAATATCTCATTTGCCGCCCTTTTTAGGCATTCTTTACAAAAATTAAAAAAACGCCTCGTGGTTTGATAATTTCCCATAGACAATACATATGAAAGAATATACGGCATATTATAATACAATCTGCATTACTGTTAAAAATACTGTCTAACGATAAATCGGCCGCCCCCGTTGTTTGGCCCCATGCACGTCACTTGCATAACACATATGTTTAGAACCCAAGGCAAGTATCCTGTTAGTGCATCTTAATGTCTAGAACATTTTTATGCAATCAATAAATTCATTTATCAATACTTTTAAACAATTCTTAAAAATGAAACAATGACAGCAACAAAATCACACATTGTATTAGGTGCTAGGCTATTAATCAGTATCCAATGCCAGCCAATGTTGTTCTTTCTGCAAATAATCTACAGATAGACTTGACTTAATAAACTATGCTTCTCAAACTACCATAAAGTTTGGGAAAACAAGATTCACATTTCAGCTATGAAGACTTACACAAGTGAATCACCACTGATAACAGCTGCTTTGAAGCAAAAATTCTAAATTGGTTTTCCCCAACTTTTTATGGCTATTAAACAGCTGCTCAATTTGATTTCAGCCATAAGTTGACCTCGATAATTATTTTTCGTACATGAGACTGTCAGGAAGGCATCTCCAAAAGGAAGGTGCTCTAAACAGCCACCTCATTTGCCAGTATCTCTGGCTTTCCCTGTTGGTATAACTGCAAGCTATCTACTGCCACAACATTATGTCAGATGACATATTGAAAAGCAAAATTAGGCCTAGATATGTGCTCTCTATAATTTATGTCTATAATAAAATTTATAGCAATGAAGAAAAGAATTTTATGGATGTATCCACAAGTTTATCAAGTTGTTAGTGGGATTTGTTTGTTTGGTAAGATTGATAGATTTTACTTTTGTTCCAAATGATAAAAAAATTATTCTTAATTTCCTATCTCTCCCTTTAACAATATTTGTATCTTTGAGGTTATTTTCAAAATGGATAAAAAAAAGCTTTGTTGTGATTTTAAAGTTTTACATAAATATATTTCCATCAATCTTTTAAAATTTCTCTAAGATAAATCACAAGCAGAGAATTTTTTTCTACAGATAAACAAATACTGATGAATGTAGTGCAAAATAATTCATAGAAAATTAATTAGAGAGGAAAAACAAGCCTGTATTATCACCAAGCATACCGAAAGTTTTTAAATGAGTTTCTGAAATAATTGATAGTGTAATAAATCAACTTACTTTATGAATGTTCCTTTAAAGAAGATAAAATGTCTAAAATTAGTCTCATTTACATCTGGTTTTCATGGGCTCTAAATATGACTGCCTTAATATCAGAGATTAATATAAAGAAAGAAATATTTATATCTTTGAATAAGGCTTCAATCACTTCAGCCAACATGCGAAACTTGCAATTTTGATGCATAAAGGATAATCTTCAAGGGTGACAGGAAATCTGTGAAATTAAATGCCTAGATGAAAAAATGCAAATTTCTACAGCTTTCTTTGTCTCAAAATTTCTTTATGAAAGTGAAATTTTGATTGGTATGAATAGGATAAAGACACAATCTAAACTGTAGAGATAGTTTCATAATAAGAGAAGTAAAATCAATAAGTATAGGATTGCTGTTATATTTGTACAGTTCAGTACAAACACGACCTTTATATAGTATTACAATGGCCAATATTGAATTTAACATGCTTAGCATTACAGTTGAATTTGAAACACTTATAAAGTGAATTTTTTCCTAGAGGTATTAATGTCTGAAAGAAATTATTAAACTTTGCTGTAAAAAATACATAATGACACTACGACAACACAACACTCATTTTTTGTCAATGCAAGATTCTCAAGATTTCATCTGGAATTTGTTTTAAAATATTTTACATTATTAGTAGTATCACCTGGCATTTTATTTGTAGTTTTAAAATTAATCGTATGCCAACATATACAGTATTAATTTTTAAAATTTCCACTCCTGATTTATCTGTAATACAAAATGTAATACCTGAGCCTATTCTCAACTCAAAAACGTCTTACTTTGGCAAATTAAATTATTTACCAGTCTGATACTTTTTTAGTCATTTGAATTCAATGCTGTGGATATTTTTAATTCTGATGAAGAAAGTTTTATAAGAATGATAGAGCATTAACATTTATTACACAGCCCACCTAAGTTTTAATATAGTCATTGACTTGCTTATGTTCCAGTCTTGCTTTATCATGATGTAAATGAAACCTATCCTAAAATTTATCTTATCCTCCAACTCACAGTGGATTGTTTTTTTGACAAAAGTATCATTATGTAGTGTAATCACATATAAATGATATTCAATATGACTAAATATTATTCTCAATCTAAATTATAAAGATGAAACAAGACACAGTTAAACTGAAGATACGTGTCCTTTGTAAGTTTATCCTTTTGGTGCTTCCGTTTACAAACTTGATTTTGGCAGCTTATTGTTCACAACGTTTTCGATTTCTACGATACAGATTTTAATGTCAAATGAAAACCTAAACAATAAGATGCATTTAATAGAATAACAGCAAAAGCGTTCATTTTCATGTTGTGATATCTCAAAATATAAAAATCTTGTAATATTATCATTTAACCGATTTATTTAACTGCGAATAGTTGTTACTTTGTAATTGCGTATGTGTAAATATTGAGTTCCTTAGAGATTATTCTGTAAGCTCGTTTTTTTCTATTTCGCGGCATGAATGAATCATAGGATATATTTGCATACGATGATAAGGCTTACAAAACGTACACAAAAAACTACATTTATCTATTATACTAAAAGCAATGCGGTTTGTTAATCATTAACAAAGATTCAAAAATGTATCCTTTAGAGCTTTTGGGATTATGAGCTTATAAAAAGAGTATGCTGCCAAGCATTTAACTTACAATATAAATTTATAATACTGATATTTTTCGGCATACATTTTACAACTTATTAAGTACATAATTAACATCTATATCGAAATAACAAATAGTTTTATAATATCTTAATAATTACATGCATCGTAATCCGAGTATTTTTTACGATAATTTAGCCCATGCAACGATTTATCACATTCATTTATTTAGGATGAAATTAAGCATTTTGTACGGACTTCCAATACGATTTAATAAGTGGAAAACGGGCTTTCATGAAATTTCAATAACTACTAATGACCAGCAAACAAACTCAGGTAAAACGAAACAAGGTTGATATCTAATTGCGTGAACTTAAACCATCATTTACTTAAATAACAAAATCACCTCATTGCGAAAGCAATTTCTTCACTTCGCTACATTTAAAATTTACAGAGAATAAATAAAATTTTGATACTAACAAGGATTCTAACACCTACTTATAGCAGAATACTGTTTTTTCGTTTCTTTTTCAAAACGGACGAAAAAACGTTTCAGATTACATCTCCGAAGCAGAAGTCCCTTCATGATCAACTTCGTCCACTAAATTTCCATCAATTCATGATGTATACCATTTCTTCTTCAATTGGCTATTATCACTTCAAGTTAACAAGCTCACAAAGCAAACACTACCATTTCCATGCCATCGATAACATTTTATTTTACAGAACTCCGTATGTAAACGCGGTGCACCATGGGATTTTTGTCGCGACCAGTAATATATCGACCTTGCGCACGAAGGACGTAAAGTAGTTCCACCTGCCGGATAATTAGGTAATCTGAGAACTTTTATTCGTGTAATTGAATCTGAGGAATATTGTTGTAAAGCTTCGGTAACAATTTGTAGAGTCAGCGTTGGTAGTTAATACTATTGTATTCTTCGTCTTTTTAAATGTTCTTTTGACATGTAGCTGATGTCTGTTTAATATCTGGCGAGCTTCACTATTTCTGTGACGTAGTCGTTTTCCGAAGTTCACTTCTTGGAAAGTGTGGGTTGTGTGGGTTTGTGAGCTAAAGATGTTGCAAGTAGATTCCTTATAATTAAGTGTTCTTTCAAGAATATCTCCAAATTATTACTGGAATGGTATTGCAGGTACGTTTCGTTATTTTTATCCTATCGTTATTAATTATTATTAGCGGTAAATGTAGTCAGTTGTGTTAATATTAATGAAAAAAGTTTTCAGAACGATTACGAAGTCGCCGTAAAGGTAAAGATACGTTTATCCTTCAGTAGTCAATGGTTAAGTTGTAAGTTTTTAAATTTTGTTCTACAGAGGAACTCATTGTGCATGTAATTTCATATATTCGTATATCGTGAAGTTGGTGTAAATAGGCGTGAGTTGAAGCACTTCATGATTCTTGGAATAACATTCGTTTCATGCGTGGTTGTGAAGTTGCGTATTTTGTTACTGGAATATTGTAAATGATCGTACTCGGTCATTTTGCTCGTTTATACACGATTTGTAATAAATGAAGGTGGTAAAACTTAATTAGCTACAACAATCTTTGTTGCCCGCGGATTTTTACTGTTTTCTTGTTATCTCAATCGCGATCTTTCTTACGGTTTTTGTTTTAATATTTGAGTTACATAATTTTAGTATTTGTTTTGTTCGTTTGGGAATTGTTTAAAGTTATTAACCCACCATCCGTAATACTCGAAATTAAATGGTAGTTCGAGTGTTTGCCTCCTTGGAATTGTATTCTTAGCTGTAATTTACAATGCCTGGAAGGATTGTTTTTTGCCCAGGTATTGTTTCAGTTTTTAAAGCACTTGAAATGGTTTTTCATCGCATCTCGTATTGAAGACAGGTTTGTTTGAGAGATCGTGAATTATGTTAGTGGGATATTCTACTTACATGGATATTACGACATATATAAATCAAGTGTTCTTATCAAAATAGATCTAGCATCCATTTAATGTGGCGTTTTCGACGCAAGTGTCTGCTACCATATTTCAAACTCGATAGGCATTTCTCTATTTTGTCAAGTAGCTTGCTGAATCTTAAGTCCTTAAAAAGTGTATTTAGAGATTTGTCATTTGCAGTAGTTAAGTCTAGCATTCTTATTTCTCATGTGAAATGAATTATTTTGACTCCCATGTCTTTTTGACAGTGATACGCTTAAATATACCACATGTCAAGGGACTCTTTAGTATGCTCTTAACATTACACACATCCGGTGATGATTTCTGTCTTCCAATTAGCGTTTAAGAAATATTTACTGTTTTTAATTATATATAAAGATGGTAATGCATTTGATTTACAAACCATACTTAATTTCAAATTTAAATATTTATGAAAATGTCGTGTAATTTTATCGTAAGTTGGGAAGGTTTTCCTAAAAGCAGCAGTTTACTTGCTCACGATTTTGTATTTACCATTTATGTAGAAATTTTACTGTTTATCTTATTTTATGACAATTATCGGTATTGGTTTTTAGTTGTGTAAAGTTTTTCAAGAGTAAATATATAGTCGTTTCTATTTTTCATTTTAACAGTTAGAAAAATTATTAAAATTTCATACTTTTCCGCGTAAATATTTGAAAATTCTTGTTTAAACTTTGAAGAATGGAGCCAGAAATAACGAAGCGGTATCATAGTTCTCATTTAACCGATTAAAATTTATGGTCCACGTTTTTTGTTTTTATTCCCAAATTATATAAAAGGGTGTTACGAAATATTTTGCTGAGCCCCTAATCTCTCAGCATTTCGGGATATCTAATGTCTTTTCCTGTATTATTTCATTTTCCGATAACTATTTTTCCTCCATTCTGTAGTCAGTCCTCCATTTCCCATCAAAACCTACCATTACTCTTCACGAATTACTGGAGCCAAAAAAAGTTCCCGCGACTTCGCCACTTATAGTTTTTCGCTTAAAATTTTTAGCTACAAGACTTCCCGGAGATGAAGCGATAAACATTCGTGTCTCGTCTAATCCTAACCCTTTATTCTTAGCTAGCGCGCTCTCCGTCCCTCGCGTTCTTTTCCGAGAAACTACACTTTATTCATTATCCGCCATCCATGAACAATATCCACATTCGGTTTTCGCCTCCCACGCGTGAGGACGGGTTCACCTCCTTCGTGCAGCGACTCGGGGAAAGGAATTTCGTGTGCTCCTCGAAAGAGCCCCAGAGACCCTTGGCAAACTTTCGCGTGAGCCTAATGGTGGAGCATTTCCTACCCCCTCTAAACCGCCCATCCCTTCGACCCTCGAACCCTCCATGCTTTGGCCTTCTAAGAGTAGTTCGACACGGTGTAACTCCAAACCGAATCCATCGGTCCCTTGCCTTTTCTCCTGCCTCGTAAATTCCATCCCTCGCTCTTCCGTTCGGCACCTCTCTCCCACCCTCCATAAGCGGCCCCCTTGCTAATCTCCTTCGTCCTATTCATTCTCTCCGTGTTCCAAATTCCTCTACCCTCTTGGCGTCCTCACTGCATGCGCTCCTAAAATTCTTTTATTTCAATTGCCCCTCCAATCTCTCCTAGCCTCCTGGCTTTTTCTCCCTTTCAAATAACTCGGGGTGTTATCCTCTGTGCCGTTACTGTTTTAACCCCTCCTTTTGGGCCCTGAGGGTGGGGGATTTGGGTCGTTTCAAAAGTTGCCACCAAAAAAAAGACCTCGTTAACCTTCAGTCAGAGCGTCTGCAGCCGTGGTCAGCTAGAAGTCAGAAAGCTGGCATTCTTCCCGTCTGAACGAAATCCTGTAGCGCGCAGGGGTTCCTAACCTTTCAGGTTTGGCGAGCATCAAGTTGTACAACTTAGAGAAGGGGTTCTCAACCTGGTGCTCGCGAGCACTAGTGCACTTTCACGATGCTTAAACTCATTTCCTGCCGTCAGTAATTTGATTTGTTCGCCGTTTTTTTCGCTTTGAACGTACAAAAGTGATTATTTGACTTTGACATTGGTTCGATTTTATTTATGGTCATTCCTATTTTACAGAAGTATATAGAGGTGCTCGCTGAATGTCCTGGAAAGTAACTTGGCGCTCACCGCATTGAAAACATTGCGAACCCTTGCCTTTAGAACGACCTAGCACCACTATACTTCGGCCCAAGTATGAAATGAATTATAACACGGGTCAAAGTTGTAAATTATGTGACGTAAAACGTTTAGAAAGAAGTCGAGCGAACAAATTAAATTTCCGGCGGTGGGAAAGGGGGATTTTAAGCGCCTAAGGAGAGCATGTTGTCGTTGAGAACCCCTGTTGTAGCAGTTTTCTCTTTCAAATCTAATTATCCACGCTGGAGCATTAGGTTAATTTCGATAAAAGGCTAGTCCCTTACACTCGATAAATCTCACCCACCGCCCATTACTGCTAGACACCTTTTTTCCCCTTGTCAGTCAACCGACATTCGTCTCCCCCGCGTTACCCTTTATTACACCACCCACGGGTGTTCCTCAACCCGCAATCGATCCATCCATTCTTTCCGCTCGGTAGATTCCGCCCCCGCAATCTTTTTTCCGCAAAACTCACTCAATAGCCTCCTCATTTAAGCTCTCGCTCTCGTACCTCCTATCTGTAAAACTTATCACTTGCGCTCCTCGCCCTTTTCCCCACCCCCTTTGCCTCCATGTCCGCCGATCTCGCGCACTTCCCCGCCTAAAAAAAAATGCGCGCCCTCTCTCCTTGAACCCTCTCTCAGCGACTCTGTTTTATCGCCGTTCTAGAAACAACATAGCGGCATTGTACTTGATCCGCTCCTGTCGATTCCGCCATTGCAGTGCTCGCTCAGTGTTATTGTTATTGCCTCGCGACGAACGCGTGTGTTGACTAATGTAAAATGAAAAGTTGGTTGTTTTCCTCGCTGTGCAATCTTGTCATTCGTAGTTTTCCTCGCCATTCTAATCTCGTTAATCCTAGTTATTGTCAACGGGATGGATTCTTTATCCGATTTAACGTTAACGCCGCCTGACGTCTCGGATGCACCTGCAGAAGATATGTACCCTCCGAAGATTCGCGAAGGGGGCATATTTTTTCTTCTCGGTTCGTGCATATCTTAAAACGGCCATCGCAACGCGGCTGTGGACCATCTCTCTAAATTTAACCCACGATCGCTTTATCTCCTATTTAATTAACGATATCGATATCCGCCACGACTTACTCAAATACGTTCATTCGTTTTGTCAGTGTTTATATACTGCCATTAGCGTCGTTTTGTTTACTTTCTAATCCGTCCCGCCATCCGTGGGATAGCTAAGCTGAGAATCTGCGCGTGCGTTCGATACTGATGGTTTGGTCTCTCTTTGCGAATGGTTTACGGATGCCCTTTTGGCATGAGAACGTCTCGTAAATTTGCTCCTCGAGCGTTTGAAGTATTGTTTGGTAAGGTAATGAGGTTGATTCGGTTCGACGTTTATGTTCACATGCCGTCTTGAATGCTTAACAAAGAAATGCATTGTTTGAGGACATGGGATGAGGATGGGTGAAGTACACGCGTTAGATTTCCCGTAAATGCTGTTAGCGTATAGCGTCTTATATTCCCATACAGCAACATTCTGATGTTTCACTCTCGCCGGTCGACATTTCCTTCTATTTCGACTTTCTTAACGGTTGCGCAAGTTTAGAATTATCGGAAAATGTAGATTACGATGCTGACTGGTGATAATGGTTCGTTGAAAATTTCCGTGCGCTATCTCCAAATAGCTTGCGCTGCGCTTCAATTCTCGGTAAAATCTGGCCGATCTATTTCTCGGTACGGTTCGAATTGTTTTTCCTTGTGAGACTCGAGATCGGACGGAGCTCACCGTCAGCATAAGATCTCTCCAGTACACCACTTCCATTCAACGAATTTCAGATCTTCTCACGATATACTTCGTTAAACGATATTCCTTGGCATTCCTCTCTCACGCATCTCCACTCCCGATCGTCGTCGTTTCTTCTATTTCCTCGTATTCTATCTCATTGTCATGTATAGCCCCATTACGATTTCTCGCCATTCGCTCCTCGGCTGGCGCCACCATCCAACTGCCCTCCTCCCCCCTCCCCGTTACTCGAGTTTTCTCACCCACCCCTCGTCCTTCTCTCCCCAAACTAATGGAGAAAAGGAGACGCAGTGCGCATGTGTTTCCCAGACGACAACTTCTAGTGTGCGTGAAGTGACGTCACCTTCCCTTTTTTCTGCGAAGGGGATATATTTGGCATTAATCCGCGTTTCGCTTAAGTGGACACCATTCAAACGATATGCAAACCGCTTCCAAATACCGCGGAATAAACGTAAAAGTTAGTGAATTACTATCGAGTGTGGAGGGGAGAATCGAGTAGCTTATCCAAGGCAACTGCGTGTGACGAGAAAATTAGTGGAGCAGTCTTGGCTTGCAATGAATTTAACCTTCAACTACTGAGGTTAAGCTATGCAAGCGTTGTAGCTGGGGTGCGGTCTCTTAGACCAGTGTATCTCAAGCTGGGAACCGCAAAGTTATTTTAGATGTTAGGTGAAATGTCAACATATAAAATATTTACGAATAAAAAGAATTTCATCAGGAAATTTTAGGAAATACGATGTGATAAATTATTTAGTTATGTAAAATAAAGGGATTTGTATTCAAGTCTATTATTTTTACTATTTTCAATTCAAAGGGGGCCGCGGCAGTTGAAAGTTTGAGAACCATTGTCTTAGACCGCTCTTGTTTTTATTATTGTTTATTCATTAGCCGTGCCTGCAGTTGGATTATCCGTGTTTAATAATGTTATGATGGTTAATAGGTAATTCAAATATTCGCTTTATTTCTTTTTGAAATGTGAACTATCAGAAAGTATTTTGACATTAACTTAAGAGTTGTCTCACAGACCGCACCTCAATGGTTAAAGGTTGAAATTATACGGATTCTTAATCTTTATTTACTTGAAGCTCCTAATTATTCGATTCCAAGACAATTGTGGACTATCATTTTATTGTCATGCTAGCATATTTGAGCTCGGCATTTAGAAAGGCGGATTATTTGATTCCTATATCATATTTATATTCTTGAAATTGAATCGGATATTTATTTATCGTAATGCAGTCGATAAATTAATTAGTTTGTACTCAATCGTTAATGACAGCTAATCTCTTACAAAACACGCCGATGTTGTGTTTTGCACAGTATTCGAATTCCATTTTAGGTTTAAACTAAGGAAATAAAACAATTTTGTATTTCCTTAAAATGGAATTCCACAAAATTAAAACTTAGTGCATTATAAGTTATTAATATAAAGAATGAGTTTCTCATTGTATTCAGATGAGCAGAAGATGATGTAGGTAGCAGTTGTAGCGAAAGGGTAGGCCCAATAATTTTTTGAGTTTAACTTGCTTTTTTAAGTTCGATTAAATTGGCTAATACTCCACTGTTCTTGCAGGAAGTTTTATTCCTTCGTTTACTTCTGTCGGTTTTATATACGGCGTTAATTGGACATAACATTTGACATAAATCGTATTCGTCTGTCTAGGCTGCAAGTATATGCAATTGATTAAAGGAGTTGGGGATCGAACTTTTGATCCACTTGCACAATTCGCTTGCTTATTCCAGAAAAGTAAAATGTAGTGGATGAATCACTATTGTATATACGTGTAAACTGCGCATCCTAATACTGATTCTCTTTTCTCATCTGTGTAAGAGTTATTATCCATGCTCTTTCAAGGTATTATTAACCGGCAGTTATGTACGTTTATGTAGTTACAAATTGATTTTATTCGGTTACGAAATCAAATTTGGTGGGTCTCCTCCAGTATTGCAAACATTCCGTAACACGGATCAAAAAAGAAAGCGTACGTTTTAATTGAGACCTTTTTTTGACCGTATTTGTTTATCACGTGTCACTTATAAAATTCTCTGTTTACTACGAACGCGTTAAAAAAACCACCCCTGCGGACATCGGAGCGATTGGTTATGATGGTTTTTCCGAAAAAGTTCACTGCGCTCCGTGCTCTATAATCCCACTTTGGACCTCCAAGTTCATGCGCGCTCTTCTCGAATCTCTGTCGCCCCCTCCCCTTCCTCACCTTCGCTCCTAAGCTCATCTCTCGTGACTCCACCTTTGAAAGACGGAGCGCCGTGTGCATATATATATATATATATTGCCATTTGCGGTGCAATCGGTGCGAATTTTAATCCTTTGTCGTAATTCTTTAGGTAAAACTATACCTGGGACGCATATTTTAAAGCGGCTACTAGGTTATGTGTCCGCCCCCTCGAGGTTGTGCGCGCTTGAAATCGACTTTTGTGTTAAGTTTTTACTTTTCATTTAAATAATACTCGCGTGCAGTGCTACACTTCGGAAACGAACTTTTCGGTTCGTCGCAGGGCAGTGGGCACGTGCCGTTTTTTTGCGAATATTTCCCATAGAATTTCCGATTAGAACGAAAACCATCAGTATGTTTAAAACTTGAATCATAATCTCTCCTAAGTTCCTTCGTGTTTATAAAACGTGCTGGTATCCAGTCTCATTTTATGTGATCGTGTTTTCCTGTTTGCCGTTTATCGGAGAAAGTTAATGTATTGTTTACATGTTTCTCTGCCTGTCATCCGAGTTGTCGTTTCGGGGAAGCTTCACGTGCAGATATCACGTGCAGTTGACAGGCAAGGTCGATACTTACGTCGTCTCACGGTCGCCTGCTCTCACGAATCTTTTTCAGACCGTTGAATTTTACGAGGGTATCGGGACAGATGAAATTGATAGCCAGTTTGTCTTCGTCGCTGCCGTTTCTTCAAATACCGTTAGTTGTTTGTTGTAATGGGCCGGCGTAGGACGTTTCGCGCAGAGATCTCGGTATATGGTGCAAACTTCAGCGTTATCGGAATTTTAAATCGTGGTGCTGACTGGTGATAATACTTCCTCGAAAGTTGCGTATTATCCGTTTCAAAATGGCTTGCCCTGAACTTTAATCCAGGAAAAATATACTGAGCGTATCTTCATTTTGTAGATTTTTTCTATATAACTCGGCTTAGCGATCGTAAACTACATCATTCCTGATTGCGGTTCGGCTTTGTAAATCCCGCTTAAATTTTATATTATGATCTCTTTAACTGCACATCGTAACTTAACGTTCTAGGAGTTGATCGAGTAAGTGAAATAATAGTATCACTTTTTTCATGTTAAGTGATGACCCGAGGCATTGTTGGTATTGTTTATGATTCATTTTGTTCTTATTTAATGTCAAAGAAACCAACTTAAATGCTCAATTCCTATATGTGATGGCAGTTTCATTAATTCATAAGTTAGATTGTTGATATTTGCTGTAATTTAATATTGTAAAAAATTAATTGTTTATGAGTTATATGTTGCATACTCATGTATATTCTCTGTTTTAGTAGGTGCAGTGATATTCAGTTGCCATTCATGGAGTTGGTGATTAAAAAACTCGGTGATTTTTCTACTCAAGGAACAGAAGTCCACCATGGTAAGGGTATGTTTTTTCTTTTTTATGCATCATATAAGGATGTGATTTTGCATTCAACATGTGCGTGTTGGACTCACGATAATAAGCGCTTATTTGGGACTGTACTTACAAATTATTTAAGCTTGTTCGCATTTTTTAATTATATAAGCAACCTTTCTACGGCCAAACTTTTTAACACCATTTTGTTACAAGAAAGGCAGATTCGTATTAATGCTATTTAATGGTTTTTAGGTAATAAGGCTAGTTAAGTATAGTATGTGAATTGCAGAATCGCTTCTTACAATAGATTTTAATTTGTTTTATAACTGCCGACTCTATTTTTCATTCAAAAGAGAGAATTATCGAGCTCACCTTTTAGCTCGAATTCACCTGATAAACTATTTAGCTCCAATAGGCGTAAAAAGTGTGGGAAACTCATATGCACATTTTAAATACAAAGTAGTAGTGTAGTGTAATATGATTTTCTGATGTTAGATTCTAAGAAAAATACAATCGAGAATCTACCATTAGTCTGGTGCCACTGATGGCTGCTGCTTGGTAGCAGAGCATGTTTTCCCCAATCTTTTTTTTTGTTATTGGAGCTTCATAGTTCAATTTTTCACTGCATATAAATTGTCGATTGCCCGTCGGTATTTATTATATCAAGTTTGAATATTCGCAAAATCGGACAACGGCAGTGACGCACACACCAGGTCCGGACCCCCCTTGGAAAATTGTGATTTTTATAAAATGTGGTAACATACGTCGTTATTTTAAATTTGGGTTCATGGGCGCCGTCAGAAAGGAATAGCAGACTGTTTGCTCCCTTCATTTTTAACATAAATTAATTAATGAAGCAATACGTGACATTGATATAAGTTGCATACAACTTTAGTGCTTGTGAAATATTTCGGACCCCCCCTCCCCCTTGAGAGAATCCTGCGTGCGCTACTGACGGAAACTTTGTAATTATTTGTTTACGGCGTTTTTTTCAATTTGATTATTATTTCATTTTTACGCTTCATGACGTGATTTCGCATACAGTGTTGAAATGTTGGATTCCTGGAAATCCTCTTTCCTCCCTTTAAATAGCCCAGCGGTGGGTGCAGCGTTTTCATTTATATGTTAGAATGTCTTAGAATCATCCTAAGCATTCTGTACTTGAAGCAAAGAACGAAATTTCATTTTCCTGATTTTCGAATACGCGTCGAATCGGCCCATAAATGAATTTTTGACGCAAAGATTTTGCGTATATTACGCGAATGTTTTTGTCGTCAAGGTGATTTGTATTGTTGCCGATTTAGTGTAATTGTGTACGGTTGATGGGGATTATAAATTCGCGTCGCACCTGCCCACGTATTTACGAAATTTCGACGCTATTTTGAAGTGTAAACAATACCTTGGCAACGGTAAACAATGCGACGGCAATGAAAATTAATATATATTCAATTATTCATTGATATTAGGTTAATAGTTGTTCCAAAATATATAGATTTAAGTTGCTGAATTTTTTAAGGTCTTGGAGTACATTTTTTGCAAAAGCTAAGTTTTTAGTCATTGAGTAAAACCAGTGCTCGAAATGGAAAATGTTACGAAACAGAATGCTTGTATTGGTAGTGGAACGGAAATTTTTATGAAACGGAACGCTTGTTATATTTTTAAGGTGATGAAGAATAAAATCTCGAAAAAAGTCATGGGTTCCACTCCAAGGAAGACATTTCCATTTACCAGAAAATAATATGTAAAAATCGACTTTTTGATTTGCAGGCTTACATTTATTTTGAAGGAAAAATGGCGAAGTTCCTTATTCTGTTCATCTTTTTTCACTTACAGTTTGAAATCACTCATGTTAAATGTTTAATTCACATAATTTGGGGAAATCTTACCATTTTTAACTGGATGTTGCCTTGCCTAACAATTAGATTGTTAGATCTAAAAATCCTATTGCTATTTCAATCCTTGTAGGTGTGTGCTTTGAATGCTTTTAATAAGAGAAAGGGGGAGGGAGTGAGGGGGAGAGATTAGATTAGATATATGAGATGGAAATGATTTTTGAGACAATTGATGGTTCTGAAATCAAATTGCTCTCCATAAATAGCTTGAACGATTGAATCTTTCCTCTAGTCATTTTTGGTGGACTCTACACTAGTATTATAATAATACATAATAATAATGATCATCAACTTACAGATTTTTTCGTAGTTATGATAGAGGGTGGATGGGGAAAATTTTGCTCGGTGTTGGGGTTTTCAGAATCAGGTATTATCATTTCCTTTTCAATTTTGTAAGATCTTAGCCAAATTCTTTTAACTTGCTAGCCTTTTATTTTTGCTTGGAGTGACTCTGTTGTAATTGTCCATTCAGTTCTTCCCTTTCAATTCTTTATCAGACCTCTCTTTTCTTCATTTCCAATTCGATAGAAGTGTTATTATTGCAAATATTTGGAATGCATTTAATTTTTTGAAATACCACTATGTGGCATTATTTTCATTAAAATGTTAAATCAAAATTTTGTAGTATTTTACTGGGAGTCTATAAATTAATAATGACTTCACTTGCATTTGGAGAGTGGTTTAGATTTTTGAAATATTGCTTTGGTAGTTGTCTCATATTCACATCATCATGATCAAATATGGGAGTTACAGATTTGCAGAATGCTTTGGGTAATGTTATCAACTAGTAACCATGCAAAATTTTGATGAATATTATCTAAGATATTCTGTGGAAAGGATGTGTATTAATTTTTTTGTTGTTTTTGTCTTTAAGTGATGGGAATTCTGTTTTGAGGATCATCGATGGTCATCTGATAATGGAAGGGGACTCAAGGCAGTCACCCCATTGGAAGTTGGAGGGGGGCCCTGCCCCTCTGCTTCTCATATTCCTCCTCTTGCCCCTCTCCATGGCTTCCAATTACAGTGAAACCTGCGCACCAGGATTGTATACACCTGGTTGTAAGTTCACTTCTTAATTGTGTTTTTAAGTTAGTTAAAATGATGTGCATTAAATGATGAGGAAATGTGAGTTTGAGTTTTCATTGGCTAAATGAAATGTAGAAAATGAACATGTGCATTAAGTTTAAAATTTAGGTAATTTTATGGTTGGCATTTACGATTACTTTTTATTTTCATTTTAACTTCTATTACATTAAATTAATGTGTGTCATATTGACCGGAGAGATTTTTAGGCAAAAACTGTGCTAGAGGTTAGCAATTTCTTCATATTTTGCTAATAAAACGGTCTTATTATTTTGTCATTCTTTTGATCTGGTTGGAAATATATTGCTATATTTCACTGCAATTCACATTTGAATCATGCAGCCTTATTAACCATGTTTCCTATGAGGCACTGACATAGCTGTTTATATTGTAAATATTCAATGTAGATGAATATAATCTAATAAAAATAACTTCAAAGAAAATATATTGTGATTTTATCTGAACAGAAATACAGGCAACTCCCGAGATTCAACAGGGATGCGTTCCTGAAAACGTGGTCGAATCTCGAAATGTTGAATGCCGTTTTTCCATAGACTTGCATGTTATAATCGGGGGATACGTTGCTGCATCTCGACTCACGTGAACCAGACCGGGCCATCTGCAATGCATCCCTGCATACATCTATCTATACATACGACTATATATCGCAGCGAAATTAATATAAAAGTTATTAAAAAGCACAAAATAACTTGCAGCCTTACCAGTTAATTTAAGGTTATGCAAACCTGCCCTTCTGTTAAATCTGTCAAGCCAGCCATCAAATTACGTGAATTTATCATATTCTAGAATTTTCTCCTTCTGTTTCACATAAGTGCTAATAGTTGAACGACACTTTTATTTGATTCACTTGCATTATCACTATTACATTTCCTTTTAGATATCATGTAAAATGATAAATTTATAAATAAAATTTAAATAAAAGATTAACAGAAAAAAGAGTGAAATCAGCACACATTCAAACAATTAGAGCAAAAAAACTGTCTACACTGAAACTAAACCTTGCGTGGTTGTTCGGCACGTAAATTACTTCGCATAAACTAGCTCCCAATTCAATCGGCTGTGTCGAAGTCTCATATTTGTCGAATCTCGAACTGTCGAATCTCAGGAGTCGCCTGTATCCTCATAGCTTGAATAGAAACCTACAATAAATTACGAAATGGATGTAGAGATGGTGGTTTTATATTAATTTTTAAATGTTTTTCATTTTAGATACTTATCCCAGAGGTGATATTGTTTTGGAGGCAGGAAGCTCTTTGGAGATATTTTGTGTGCTGAATCAAGGACTCGGGGATGCAATTGGACAAAATTCTTCTCATCTGGTGTTTTATCGAAATGAGAAATTGGTATGGATTTTTCTTTTGTCATATGTTTATCTTTTAATGCTTATTTGTGTAAATCTTTTAATTTAGGGTCCTACAGAAATTAATATCAAACCCATGATTGTGTTGAGCAAAATTCTTTTTTAACTCACATTACACAGTGTTGATATCCAAGAATTTATGGGGAGACTCTTTCACTAATTAATAATAGAGTGTAACTTATGCCCTTGAGTATAGATCTTATTTAATGGATGCCCTTTAACATTTTCTGGCCGAACTTTTCACCTTTAGTAGGATTTGTGGTCTAATGTACAGGTTTTATTTTATGGTGAAACTTTCCATAATTCATGTGATTGAAACTTATACCCTTGATTATAGGTCGTATTTTGTAAGATTCCTGTATACCTTATCTAGATGACCTTTTTCCTGTAACAAAAATTTGAGGACCGATAAGGTGTCTGCCTTTGTAAACTATTATTTCTCTAGTTTTTCCACAGACTTATTTCCTCAGTGGGATACAAAATACTTGTAAATGCTGTTGAACATGGACGTCTAGCATTTGGTTCTGTTAAACTACACCAGTGGTGGCCAAACTTTTCTTGCGTAGTGGCAATCTCAAATAGGAAAATAATGGCATACCAGAAGTAAATATGAAGCCAAAATTTATTATAGTGTCTTGTAAAATAAATAGTGAGCAGAAACTACATTAAAAATGGAATTTCTCACAAATGACATCCTATATATTATTTTCATAATGTGTCTTTGTCACGCCCTGAAGCAGAGTTTCCCTTCCACTTCCCCTCAGCCACGCTTGAGGGAAGTGGAGGGGAAGGAGATGCGCAGATTGAGTGTGCAGTAGCAAGCCAAGCAGTCATGCGGACTGCATGTGGCCGGTGCAAGAGAGGCACGTTGGTAGTTGGAGGAGGGTCTCGATCCTCAGTGCACTGCAGTGCAGGGCGGGAGGTGGTGGCATACCATAGACAGTGCCCACTGGGATCAGGGGCCCACGGGTTGGGCAGTGGAGGGCCTGCTTACCATAATACTCAAACAGAGCTCCAATTTCAGGGCTGTATGGGCAGCTAGTATTGTACCGTATCTGCCCGAATACAAGCCGATGTTTTTTGTCATAATCTATCATGAAAAAATCACCCCTCGGCTTAAATACGAGCCCGGGGAAAATTTGGGTTATGGTTAAATCTTGTAGTCACTCATAGATGGCAGCACGTCTCATGATACTACTATATTTTTCATAAAGTAAATATTTGACTTACGATGAATATTAATGAATAAATAATAATGGCTAGAATATTGAATTTGGCACTACCTGTGCTTTGTTACCATTTAAGGCGGGGTGTTTCACATTATTTGAGGGGTCACGTGATTTGCAGACGATTACGCAAAATGGGTTGATGACTTTTGATGCTCAACTGTTTGAATATCGGCAATTAACGAGAGATCTGCTCTGAAGGTATGAGTAACAGCTTGAACTGCAAAATTCAGCTGATAATGAACAGTAAAACTTTACATGGAACGTGTATAATTATAAAAATGCAATTTCTTAAGGCAATGTAAATGCTAATTTCATTGGAAGTAGACTTGGATGAAAAATTATCTTGGCGAGATCGCTATTACTATATTTGAACTTTTGTGAAAATGAAGTTGAATGAAATTATTGTCACTGAATGTGGAACATTATTCAAAAACGCAAAATTATTAATAGGAGTAATATTTCAAAATGTCAACAACTAAACCATGTCCCACTTTTCTTCGATCGCGTATAATGTACTCTAAGCCGTGCATGGATGTCCGGCACACTTCTGCATAAAATCTACAAAATTTACATTTTTACCAAAAAATTGGGGAAATTTTTGGGGGTCAGCTTCTATTCGGGCAGATATGGTATTAATTGTAATGCAAGCTTTTTTTACAAATAGAGTTGAAATTATTGTTAATTTTTGGTTGACCCAGGAGTTGGTTCATTTTAATCAACAATTCAATTTGTGGTACTAAATTACCGTATATGACCGAATATAGCCCCCCTGTTTTTGGCCAAAAGCGAAGTGCAAAAGTTGGGGGGGGGGCTATTTTCGGGCACTAAAAATTAGGTGGGTACAAACAAGTGTGCAAAGCTTCAATAATGATGAATTTCATTCGAGTCAGTAAGTGTTTCTATCCATTGTAAGACTAAACTACTCGGGTTGCGAATATTTATTTGCAAGGCTGATTGACGTCACCATATAGGAAGGATTTTTCTATTACCCGATCGCTCTCATTATTGTCAAATTGCAAGTTTTACCGTATTTGCTCGTGTAAGCCGAGACCTCGTGTATTCCGCGCACCCCGGTTTTTGGGCCAGCTCTAGGGAAAAAAATTTATTTGAGCCGAAAAAGGGTTTTTTAAATCACCAATTCCTATTTCTAAAAAATGCTACGCTCAAGTTAAGCATCTTCACATTCCTACATGATGAATTTATTGGGTGATCTCTCTATATCGGTACTAGCAGAAATCTCGGTAGTCCTCTTTTGTTAAACACGTAACTGTTTTTGTGGTCACATTGGTCATGTTCGCAGAAATCACTCCGGTAGCGATCATTCTGCTGTACGTAATTTTCCAGCCATATGGTCACTGATCCCTACCGTAGTGGTAGGCGAACTAAAATTATGATCAGCGATCATTCATTGATCACCACGGTGGCTATGACTTTCATAGACGTATCATAGAATAAAGGAAGCACGCCGTATCTGAACATGGTAGGTGTCGTCTGCTGTGAGAACAAAACCCCCACCAACCCGAACTGGTCACGCATGCGCCGTGGCCTCCGTGACGATTGCAGCAGAAGACTTCGTCGAGTTTGGGGAGCACCCGTTAATAAACTTAAAACTCATTTAAAATTTTTATACAATGAATGAAAATGACTAAATACACCGAAATTCAGAAATAGAATAATAGATGCGGCATGGGTGCTAGCTTAACACCTTCGTTGCGGCATAATTAATTTTCACACTCCCGCTAACGAGAGACATTTTTTTCGGAAAATTTCGCAATCACTTAGATAACGGATATATTTTTTCCGTGTCGTATTTAAAGCAATTTAATAAATAGACTCTTTCCTAACTGTTATGTTGGAATAAAGGAGCGAGGATATCATATTTCGTCTTACACGCGGAAAATCCTTAGATACCCTATCCGTTTTATTACATCTAAAATACAGTACAGTTTGGGTTTATACGAGTATGCTTCTATGTTTAGGTATAATACAATCAAAAATTTAGCACGCTGAGATAATCTTTATTGCCTGCTGGAGAATGCGGGATTATCTGTTTTAGGTGATGTTTGATGCGACTTCCTAATCCGTAGTATAATTCCCCGTAGAAAATTCGAAAGTTACAAGTTATGTATTTATTTATTTTCAGCTTAATCTTGTTTTCGATTGTGCAAGTTTCTTTCAGTCCAAATTATCTCTGATAATCATCAGGATTCTACTATATTACAAAAAAATTGTTCTGAAGATTATTTCGAGTTATCAAGTTTTGTAAACTTGGAAGAAGGTTTGGCTTAAATTCAAACGAATACTTATAAATACATGGGTGATTTTTCAAAAATAATGTAGAAATTCACTTTCAAAACAGTATATATTCGTAATAAAATATATCAATTGCTTTTACAATTATAAATATTATCATTATTTCCATAACTTTCACTGTTTACAAATTACATACAAATCACGCTGTTCCCTTACGGGGTAAGCAAGCTAAATGCCTCTACCATTCACAATATTTCTCCACACCTTCTATCCTTACATACTTGTTTCGCTTCAAGCACATCCATGCATTGTTTCATACATCGTCTTCCATTCCTTAAACTTTACAAATTTACAAATAAAAATAATTAATAATAAAAATTACGTTTCAAGTTAAATACAATTTTTAGTTTACAATAAAAATATCAATGTGCAATAGAAGCTACTATATATAATAAAACTATTATTTACAATAAAAGCTACTATTTACAATAACAATTACTATTTACAAAGGCAGAAGCAAAAAAATTAACAAAAACATGTATTTCACATTAATCTGCGATGCCACTCTTGAAAACAATTTGTTAAACAGAGTCCTGGCTCACCTTCACAATCTCCGCAGTAGGTCGAAACTACTTTTCTTACTTTATTGGCTGTGCACACCCTGCAAGCCTTTTGCTTCCTCCTTGTGCCAGATGTTGGTGGATATTCTTTTATAAAATGTGAATCTATGGTGATAATGGAGGAGGAGGACGGTTGAGTCATAGATTTCGAAAGCGAGGAGCGTGGAGAATTTCCGCAGAGATAATCAATTACGGATAAACGAAATGAATACAGATCCATCCGTTCTCCGCTATATCGCTGATACAAAAAATAGGAGTTCAACATCATCATTTCGATGATGTGAAGTCCTAATTTCTTGTACCACTTCAGGGATTTACGTTCCGAAATGTAATACGATAAATACTGGTCTATCCGATCAATACCCCCCATGTATTTATTATAATGAACAATACATTGAGGTTTTTTTATTGATCGGGCATGACGAGAGGTTGTTTCAATGATATCCCCTGAAAATTCAGAGGATATCATTAAAACATCTCTTTTATCCTTCCATTTCGAAACGTTAATCCCATCAGATGTCCATTGCTGCACCATTTCGTTTTTCCGTAATTTTTTCTGTACAACCTTTGGAGGGTTACCTTTTCTGTTGGCTCTTAGAGTCCCAGTACAATAAGACTGCTCATTGTCTAGGAGCTCTCGAGTCAGGCCAACACTATTATAAAAGTTGTCCATATATAATGAGTGGCCAGTCCCCAGCCCTTCCATCAGTTTATGGACAACTTTATTAGCGTGGCCTTTCCCTGAAAGATTTTCATCCATTGCCCCCGCATAAATCAAAAACCTATGAATCAACCCGTCCGGTTCCGTCAACATATAAAGCTTCACGCCGTATTTGTGTTTTTTCAGCTTTATAAATTGACGGAACGACAATCGTCCCCTCCATGGCACCATAGATTCATCGATACATAAATGTTTGCATGGATAGTGGATCGTCTGCATTCTTTTATGGAAAAATTCCATAAAAGGCCTTATCTTGAACAGAGGGTCTGCTGAGATAGGGTCGTCCATTACTGGATTTTCGACGAAATGCAACGTTTGGAGAATATTCAGAAATCTATCCCTAGACATCCGGGACGAAAAGTAATTTAGGTTAAATTTCTCGTTGGTGTTCCAGTAATCGACAATCCTATTCGGCTGAAGGATTCCCATATGGAACTTGAGTCCTAAAAATACTTTGAGTTCCTCAATTTCGAGATCTTTCCAATCAGTTATGCGGGATCTCGGAGCCACTCCTCGGAGGAAGAGCTCCTCGGCAAATTTATTTGTTTCCCGCAGAACCAATTGGAAGAAATCGTCATTGAATAGCAAATCAAAGTAATTTTTAGGATCATTTCCATCTGGGAGGACTTTCAAACCACTCTGCTCAAGAGAAGTTAAGCAGCGCGGATCCTGTGGTGTATCTATCCATGCAAACGTAGGTAAAGGGGATGGAAGGTATTCTGGAGAAGAAATTGAAAGTGTAGGAGAAGGCGGAGGAGGAGGAATGGAAGGGGTAGGTGAAGGTGGTCTGGGGTCTAAAGATGGTTGGGTTGGGTAAAGTTGGGTGGCTGAAAGTGGCTGCAATTCATGAAGGACAGGGGGAGAGGAATCTGTTGCACCAACATCTGGCGGCAGTGCTTGGGGACATGCAACGGGTGTTTGGTCCTCTAAAGTAATAAAAGTAGAAACCTCTGCTTGGAGTTGCGAAGGGTCATCACCTTCTGTTTCGTCCTCGACGTCCGAAGTATCCCCATCGTACTCTTCAAGGAGCTCCTCAATTTCCGCAGGAGAAAGCTCAGAAATTATAAATTTCTCCTGCGTTAATTTAGGCCTCTTTGATGGTGGGGCATCTACAATAAAAATTTCATTTGAAAATAACAGATCAACAAAACTAAAACTTAACTTAAATTGTTTATGTAATATAATGAAACATACCAGGAGATTTCATTTGAAAATAACAGATCAACAAAACTAAAACTTAACTTAAATTGTTTATGTAATATAATGAAACATACCAGGAGATGGAACATCCTGCACCTGAGACGTCGAAGGTTGGGGATCCATATATCAATTTACTAAAAGTTGAAATTACACAAATTATTTACCTTCTCAAACGTGAATATATTGGCATACTGAAATAACGAAGTAAATAAAAACCAAATTTCTATAAAAATAATACGACTTACCTCGAATCTCTGTCAAAAACTCCTACTATGCTCCTTTACGTAGCAGTAGAAAAATACGCAGAATCTATTAAAAGAATGAATATCTTTTTATATTAAATATTTGTTACTAAATACTAGAAAATATACAATAAAAACAAAACATACTCGAACGGAGTACCACAATGAGGTTCAAAATATATTGACGATTCTTCAACTTCGCAAAATCTGAAATTACAAAAAGAATTTATTTAAGTTCTCAAACGTGAATGTTTTGATACACTAAAACAACGAAGTAAGTATAAAAACCTATTTCTATAAAAATAATAAGCCTTACCTTGAATACCTTGTGTAAGATGAAAAGTCTTCCTTTCTTCCGAATGACGCACTCGGCATGAAAACGATCCACACAGGAAGAAAGCTCAAAAGGGACTGAGACTAACCCCTCCTGCGGCCCTTCCCATACAGTCCAATCCCTTCCACGGAAGAAAGAAAACGGACGCGCAGAAAAACTGAGGCGCAACATCATATGATGTCGCCCGTCCGCGGGCTTGGGCGGGACGACATCATATGATGTCGTCCGCAACGAACGTGTTAACGTATATTTGTTTACCGACACGACATTTTGGGAAAAAAGGTGAGCGGCAAATAAAAGAATTCGTGTAAGACACGCACCCCCTCTTTTCCACCAGCGTTTTGGGAAAAAAGGTGCGCAGCTTACACGAGCAAATACGGTAATACCAACAAAATTAACCTTGCCCGAGAATGGACTAATTGCCTGGCTAAGCTCGAATTGTTAATTACACAAACGAAAGATAGATCGAAATATGAGCAAAGTGCGAATTTATATTGCTGCATAAATTGGTATGTTATTTCGACTTGTTAATATTGCTGCATTAATTAGTATGTTATTTCGACTTTTTAAAGTTTATTTTTACTCCCTAAAAATGTATTTTTGTTCAATTCCTTGTCAAATATCTCTCTCGTTAGTATACCCTCTGAATTCTGAGGAACAAATCTGAAAACCTTAAAATTCCAATTAGCATGTCGTTTTATCACTCGCTAATTGGTACTTTTTTATTAAATGAGTGCGTTTGATATTTCTTCAAATTATACAACATGTTTCATGACATTAAAGTCCTAAAAATAATCGTCCTTTCAGGGTATTAAAATATTTTCTAGATTTGTGTGAGAAAAATGGGTAGGGGGGCTATATTCGGTCAAATACGGCAGTAGTTTTTAATCTTAGAAGTTTTCTAAGGTTATCTATAGGTGTAGTGGGCAGCAGGGCTGGCCCAAGATACTGGCAAACCAGGTGGCTGCCCGGGGAGCCAAAATGTTGGGGGTGCTGTTCCGACTATCTATCTATGCATTACTTGCAAGTGAATAAATATTGGATACCTATTTATATCACGAAACAGGCTGGAATGGCATTTATTGTTTTTTCTTTATCTATAATCTTTACAGAGAGATTAATAAATTATGTACTTTGTAATTAACTCAACAAGCATTTAGAGGGGGATGCTAGAGCGCTATATCGCCCAGGGTGCCAAAATTCCTTGGGCCGACCCTAGTGGGCAGTAAGTTTATGTGATTCTTGACTGAAAAAGTTTGTCTACATAAAAGTTTAAGAAATTTTGTCCTGTGTCACAAGTGGCGCACATGCCCCACTTTCGCCACCACTGAACTACACTGTATTAATAATTAAAGTTGTTTTAGGTAATATTATGCATTAAATAATAATAAATTTTAAATTTGCCAATTCGACATACAAAAAATACAAGATCAGTTTCAGCAATTGATCATCATCTGGTAAAAGTATTATTAATACAGGATTTTATTATAATAACATGCAGTGTTGTCTACGATTCCATAAAGTTACGGCCTTTTCAGTGGATGTTAAAATCCCTTAAATATAATTGTTTGCCCAGTAGAAGGGAATTTCATTCATTGAGTAATGTTGTTATGAGGAAATTCAGTTAGATCACATCAGACATACCAAATTTTTATTTGTATGTTATGTATATTTTCAAAGTGATGTAACAAAAGATAAAGGCTGGCAATATAACTTTAAACTTGGCCTTTTGCACAAAATATATCTCACATTTCTAAAAAAATTGTTTGATGTTCATAACTTGTTAATGATGTTGGTGTTAAACTTCTAATAATTATCTCTTCTTAACTGTGAATGTTTTATTTGCTATGTAAGAGGCAGCATGTCAGAAGAATCACATGTCTTCTGTTATGTCTGCTATACTTGTTTTGTTTTAATGTTATTTTCCATTTTATCTGTTTGCAGGTATCAAAAGAATTTTTAAATATAGTGAATTCTTCTACTTTGCGGTTATATGTGAAAGAGATGCCTGAATCTGATGACATGTATTATTGTAAGCTGAAGCGAGACAATCATTCAGATAGGAGTGTCTGCCTCAACAAAGTAGTTGTTGGCTGTAAGTTGAACTTTAATGTTTTTCATTTTGTATTTTTCTGATAAACATGTTTTTCAAAGTAGAGCGTATATTGAAGCATACATTACAGGGTTGAGCCAAGAGCATAACCCTCACAGTTGAGGATGGACTATGTGGTGAACTTCTCCAAAGGCCATGGCATGATTCACTTTTGTGCTGTTTGACATTGAATTATCCAAGTGTCAGATTTCAACTAGATTGTAGCAGTTTTGTTTATTGTTTCATATAACCCATGTATGGTACAGGTCAAATCATTACAGTATCTAGAAAAGTACATGCATCCCTCGGTTAATGCGGTAGGTACGTTCCCAGAAAATGCTGCGCTAGATGAAAATTACTTTTCCATAGAATACATATAATAATGATGAGATGCGTTCCTAACTAAAAAATTTTCACATGTAACTCCACAAAAATTTGCCATGCTAAGGGTTTTCTGGATCTAATGCCATCAGTAGTCAGTTGGCTAAAAACATTACATCGTGATAACCTATATAAAACATTTAAAAAATTTGAAAATGATTGCATTAAATTATTAACCATAAAAACGAAAAATTTCATTAAACACTCACCAAAAAAGAGGTTCCTGTGTGAATTTATTGGGAGTCACTTTCACTGGTTGCACTGATTATGTCAGCATGTTCTAAGGCAGTTGTTGAAGGCGTGCTTGTGCTTGGCATTGATGATGATCTTTTTCTTAAAAATATGTCCAATGTACAGGGTGTCCAAGAAAGAGTAGACAAATTTCAAACATTTTTAGTGAGAAAATGAATCAAGATACAAGGAAATGGTTTTCATCATACGAAAGCGGAACTCTGAAAGTTTTACTTATGCTACTTATTCTACTGAGTGTGCATGAATGTACCAGCCACCACACACATGCAGCCTTCTGCTAATCGGACACCATGGTCAGAGCAACTGCCACGTGGTCTCCGCAATGTAGCTGTCTCTCAATTTGGCGCATGGGCACATCCATGCGAACTCTGTGGAAATAGCTTGCATGAAACTTTCAGTTCCGCTTTCATGTTGTAAAAACTGTTGTCTTGCTAAAAATGTTTTAAATGTGTCCATTCTTTCCATACTTTGAACCGTAGACTTCCGCTTCTCCCTATAAACTTCCCTATAGCATTCAATCGATTGATCCAAGTCACTGCAAACACTTGAACTCCGATTCTTCATGGGATCCATCTCTTCAATAATTGACCGCACTTCATCAATTAAAGACAATACCTATCCTAGTTCATTTGTTGTAATTTGACAAGTGATCTGTCCTTACCCTCCGAAGATGCTTTCGTCATATCCAAATTAAGTAGATCTTCATTTGATAGATCTTCATTATGTGAATTTAGCAACTCCTTCACATCACCTGTCTCAACCTCACTGAAGCCCACCTTTTGCGAAAGTTTAACAATGCCCGTTCTTCTGGTTCATCAAAGCCGCAGAAATCAAAAACAGCTTCTGGCCATATTTTCCGCCACACTAAATTCAGTGTTGAATGTTTCATTTCATTTCAAGTTTCTCCAGTATTGTTAATGGCATGCATGATGTTATAATTTTACCAGAATTCTCGAATTGTCAACTTTTCTTCTTCTGTTCCACAAATCAGCTGGTCTAATGTTTTATTTAAGTAGTTCACCTTAAATGTGTATATTATGTCTTGATCCATAGGTTGAATCAAATCTGTTGTATTTTTTGGGAGAAATTCAACGTTAATGTTACCAGACTTATCCTTTAAGTTGATTGGGGTGTCCAGGGGCATTGTCGAGAAGCAAGAGTGCCTTGTACTCAATATTATTATTTTAAAAATATTTTTCAACAGCAGAACAGAGATAATATGAGGCATTGAGAACCAGAGTGGATCATCCTTCAATAGTCATCTATCGAGATATTGCAATTTTTTACATTCTGCAACCAAATTTGGAAATAATGCCATCTCGTGAGAACATATTAAACTATAGTTGATCCACTCTGGCTCCAATTTAATTCGCTTTTGCTATTGGAAATCACTATAAGCCAGATTGGTGACAAAATGTGGCTTGGTCCACTCTGGTTCTCAACGCCTCATATGGAAACCATTCTTCGAAAATCTTCTTAGTTACCCACCCCTTCCTGTTTGATTGCCACACAACAAGAAGAGAGTAAGGGAGGATTTTTCATATCTTTGAAGAACCCTTTGATTTTCTCTCAGACTAGCATGGGCTTCAACTTAAAATCCCCTTCCGCATTTGCTCCTAAAAGAAGGGTAAACCTATCTTTAGTCACCTTAAATCCAGGTGCAGAGTTTTCCTCATGGGAAATGAAAGTTCTTTTGGGCATTCTTTTCCAAAAGAGAGCAGTCTCATCGACGTTGAAGACTTGGTAAATATCCTCCTCCTATAATAGCCTACAAAGTTTCACGATAAGCTCCTGCTGCCTCTAAATCAGCACTACCTCCCTCGCCAGTTAATTTCAGGTTTTGTAAATTATCTCTTTTTTTAAAGCACTCCAACCATCCAGAACTTACCTTAAAACTTTCAGTGGATGTAGATTCACGCTGTTTATTTTTTAAGTCTTCAAAGAGGCTCCTGGCTTTTTCTTGAATTATCAATGTGCTTAACAGACAATTAACAAGGCTCCCATTTTCTCCATCACCAAACTATGCAAGTGCTGCAATTTAGTTGCAGTTAATGGCATTACATCATGACTGCACAACAATTTTGTCTTTATTTTTCCTTATAGCGAGCACGGTAGATTCAACTAACCCCATTGAATTAGCAATATCAATCACACAATCATCTTGATCAAGGCGCTTAAGTACCGCAAGTTTCACTTCTAAATTGATACTTTTTCTCTTAGCAGCCGAAGGAGTTGAAGATGGTGGTCTCTTTGAGGACATAATGATGGTTATATTACTTTTAAATATGAATCACTAATAATTTTACTAATTCTCTGACCACATGCATAATGCATGATTTCTACTGTGTAAATTACTTTTAAATATAAAGTACAACTAACTTTAAAAATTCACAGAGCACATTTAAATTGTTTTTCACTGCACAACACATGACAAAACACACATGGGAGAAGGGGGAAGACCCTCGAGTCTCCAGGGTATTCCCTGCACCGAGTGTGGAAGACAGCTTATGCAGTTTTGCCAAACTCTTGAGTGACCCATTCTTACTTGCAGCCCCATCTGAGTCCTTTGGGAGGGACTTTAAGTTATTGGCCTCCTGTGTTATTTGCAAGAGTAGGCTAAAGCTGGAACCGGGTTTTTCTCTCTTTCTATGTCCTGGCTGAAGAGGGTGAAGTGGAAATAACCTGTAAGAGTCTTATCTCTGAGAGAGGGTAGCAAACGATGGATGTGTGAAATTTAGGTTACAACCAGCTGGTGGAATGAATTTGAAATTTGGAGTTTTTAAAATTGTTTATTTTCGTGTTACTAAAATGAAAATTTCACAAAGTTTGCTGGGGAAATATGTGGGAAAATTCGGCATTTCTATTTAAACATTTAATTATTCAAAATATAAATTATTTCCATAGTTCTAATCTGATGGAGCAATCTCAAAATTATGGTATTTATAGTTTTACAAAAAAACAGCAGATAAAAACGTGTGAAAAATTAAAAATTCATTCAAGTAAACTTTCAAGAATATGAAGCGAATGGTGTCAGGTGTAGTAGCTATATGGAATTCCTTCATCTCAGTAATATATTTATGAATTTTTGTATAGTTCCGAGTTTGGTGGAGTGAAAATCATCATTAAGCCCCTTTTTGCTTGTTAAGGTTTAGCCTAAATTTAAAGAGTTGAAAAGTTTTATGAGATTAAATGTTCATTAAAATATTTTATTAAGTGCATGCGACTGTTATAATTTATTTTGGCTTTCAAAGTTGATAAATTTTATGAATAAATACGATAAATAGGACAAAAAATTGCGATACATATAAAACTGAGATTTCTGAAATAAAATTCTTGGAATTAAAACAGCGCAAATGTGAAATTATTAACGCAATAAACGAAAAAGTTCCTCGGTATGATAACCGCATAAAAGTGAAAGTTCGCTAAACTAAAGCTCGCTGAACGAGGGATGCCTGTACTTGATATATTTTTCTGCAGTAGTTTTCTTTAACCGCCTTCCTTGGTTATGGAGACTTACTTGTAGTGATCTATTTAAGTTTGCATTCAGATGTCAAGCTACATTAGTAATGGATCATTTATATCCACAAAAGGTGCTATTGTGACAGATTCGATTTGAGACTGTGGATAGTGTGGCCCAGGCTATAGGTGCACCATAAAGTTATGGAGCCCTCGTAAGCTACTTACACTTAAATTCAGAAGAATAATCAAAATATCTCTTAACCTAATGTTCTTAATCAAAAATGTTGTTTAAAAAACCTGTAGAAAATTACATTGCCTACAACCTTGATAATAACAAATATTTACAAAGATTAAGTCCAAAGGAAATTATTTAGGAAAAGGACAAGAATAAACTACATTTTACCAACCACTATTTTATCTTACATTTGCGGGCCATAAAAAGAGTCCTTCTGTTTTCAGCCCTCTAGCCTACATGATCAATTTTTAGTTGGCATTTTTCCTCTTTTGAACTAATGGCACAGCAATCAAACAAACTAGCAAAGTACTCAACGTAAATTCAAACGAAAAATCGAAATCTCTCTGAAACTATAAAGTTTATGAAAAAATACTTCAAACAAAACTTTTAGAAAATTCCAATGTCCACAACTTTTATAATGGCACATATTTAGATAAATTGAGTTCTAAAGGAGATATTTGGAAAAAAACTGAAAAACGACAAGAATAAATCTTGACTTTTGGTTGACTAGTTTCAGCCAAAACCACTTCTGATCTTCGTTTACTAGTAAAAATTTAAATATAATGTTGATTGCCGATCTCATTATTAGTTTCTCGCTTAGAGCACTCACAAAATTCTGTCACATACATAGACACAGACATCGAGAAAATAGTCAAAGCATACTCAGGGGACATATAAACATGTATTTCTGTTGAAATCTTGAATTCGATTTTTCCATGAATACAATACTTTCTCTTATACTACGTATGGAGGAAGTAAAAGTTTTGTTCTTCAAAATCTATAGTCGTCATCCAATTTCACAGAATTATGTACATCTAGACTTTCAAGCAGAATGAGAGGAAATATCGTGAATGTACCATCAACAGGATGTAGGAATCGAAGACTCATTATACTTTGTATAAATAAGTTTGAGTCACTCTTTTAAGTTGTCACTTTTTTAAGTATTCACTTGTTTTCCTATCTATAATGCACACAGTCATTTTTACTCTATATTTTGAACTTTTTTGTATAAAAAAATATATTATCTACTGGAAAATGTGATACAAACAGTCCCCGCTATTTCTCATTCTGCTTTTTGTCATTCCACTCACATGTCAGTTCCTAATTAACAGCCTTGTTTCATTCTTCAGTCCTGATTATGTTTATTCGACACATTGTTGCTTTTCGTCGTTCCTGCTTTTTGTTGTTTTTCTCATATGTAAGTGCGTAAGTGACAAATACAATGTTTCATTCTTCCATCTCGCTTTTGGGAATCTTTGACTAGTGTTCTTGGTCAGGAACGAAACCTTCATTTAAAAAAATGGGGCCTGCATAGTGCAGTGTGAAAGCTGTGGTGCAACATACGTAGATCAAAATTGACGGTGCTCCAAGTGTAGGGCAATGATGTGATACTTTACGAGTATATATGCACTTCTTACAAACTCCTCTTTCCTTCCCTTGTCCTTGCAAAATTTAAGCTTTAATCTTCTTCCTTGCCACCTTGTCACTTATAATCATCCTTTCCTGCATCACTCTTATTTTTTCAAATACAACATCCCACATCTCTTTCCCATCTCCCTCATCTAACCCCCTCCCACTGCACAAGCCTTCCTTAGGGACGACACTATATAAAGGTAATACCTTCTCCTGATATGTAAGTTGCTTTTTTATACCTGATGATGATGAAATTTGTTGATATGCATGCTGTGTAATTAATAAAACATTTTAAGTGGAAAATTACAAAGGTTACGTATATTTTTTTTATGGAAATATTTTACATAGTTACCCCAGGAAATTGAATTTTATCCCTCAATTTAGTGTTTTGTCTATGGAAAATGATCTGCTTTTCGTCACGGTTTTCAGGAACATAACCTGACATATAAGTAGGGACTGCCTGTACTTGAGGTTTTTCTACCATATTATCTGGTGTATAAGATGCCTCTAAAATAGATATAAAATAGAGTAAATTAATTATTAATTGAAAAGTATCTATTAGTTTAATAATCTTGAAACGATACCATATTATCTCTCATATAAGCCACACTTTTTTTTCCAAATTTTTCATCTTCAGAAAGAGGATGCAACTAAAATCAGAGAGATAAAAAAAATGTGAAAAACTCAATAAAAATTCAAAAAAAGTTTAGGTGATTCAATGCACAGTATGTCACATAAAAAATTAGATAATCACTGACAAATAAAAAATGGAAAGAATTATTAGTATTGATGGTGGAGTTGCAAACGTCAGATTTTGGAGGCAATCACTAAGGCAGGGGTGCCCAACCTTTGGGCTACCACGAGCCACTTTAATGATTCGGTATGTCTCGCGAGCCACATATGGGTTTAATACGTATAAAAGTATACCTAGTATAAAGTGTGAAATTACTAATTATAGACAAAATAATACTGAAATGTGTTATTTAAAATAATTTGAAAGTACTGTTGTTTATTTTAATACATCAGTATCATTTAACACTATTAAAAAATAAGTTATTTTTAATTACCTACTCAATGTGAAATTTGGCGTTGCATGCTGCCCGCCAATTTGTTATACTCCGGTATATACAGTGTTACAGCCAGTGTCATGCACTCGTTGAGATGAGCATTAGTTAATTGCTGTCTGTACTTAGATTTTTAAATGTAATTGTTGTGAAACCTTTTTCACACAAATACCCAAAACATACATTCATTCGTTGGAAAGTTTCTTTCAACAAAGGATATTTTTCCTCTTCTACCAGTGTCCAAAAATGCTTTTGTGAAGCTCTTGCCTTTAACTGTAAATCTGTTTGGAGAGTAATTATTTCCATTTCTGTATCAGCAATGCTTCTATGCATTACTTTTGTTATTTATGCTGACATTTCACTAACTTCAAAATCATCAAATGGATTTAATATGAATGTGGCAATTGGTTGAATAACATAAAAATCAGAGAATCGAGCTTCAAAATCATTTTTAATCTCTTCAAGGTTTTTAGAATATGTACTCTTGTCCATTTCCATAAATTCTTGAGCTCTTTTTTCTAAGCATATCAGAAAACCACCTAGGGTTAGTGAGTTCTTCACAATGCTCATTCCTTGATTCCAGCTTTATTTCTGGAAGAAGATCTTGAAATCGTTGCATCACTTTACCTTTACTGAGTCATCTAACCTCTGAATGCAAAATTAGAGTACCATACTGTGAATCATGTTCTTCTGTAAGTGCTTTAAAGAGTCTATGTTGCAGTGGCCTAGCACGAATAGAATTCACAATTTTCAGAATAACAGTCATAACATGATCAAAATGAAGTACTATTGAACATAACGCCTGCTGATGAATGGTGCAATGGTAGTTTAGAAAATCTGGAAACTCAGCATCTTCCCTACACAATGCAATTAAACCAACACCCCGCTCAATCATGGCTGGTGCACCATCAGTTGTTATAGAGACGAGTTTTTGAAGTGGCAAATTGATTTCCTTTACATAATTTTTAAGTGCTTGATAGATGTCTCTCCCACGTGTTCTTCCTTTAAATGGTATAACTGACAGTATATCTTCTTTTACAGTGCACTCTTTAAATATCATCCTTATAAATACATTCAATTTTGCTATATTACTAATATCTGTTGATTCATCGCATTGTAAACTAAAAAATTTGCACATTTCAAAATCCCTCTTTTGTTGCTCCCTAACATTCTCACGCATCGATTCAATTCTCCGAGTCACCGTATTTCTAGGCATTTGAACTTCTGCTACGGTTGACAAAATTTCACTCATATTTTTAAATTCGTCAAACAATGATTATGATGCTCCAATCATTGCTTCCTTAACCAATTCGCCATCATCAAAAGGTTTTTTCTTTAACGCAAGTATGTGTGCAGCTTTAAATGATGCAATAGTAGCAGCCTTCGATTTACTTGACAAACACAGATTACTGTGCAGTCAATGAAGTTTTTAATTCCTTAACTTTAGCTTTTCTTAAACTGCTGTTAGAAGGATACTCGATGCCGTATTTTTTATGAAGAGCAGTAAAATGTCGTTCTACATTACATTTTTTCCCGACAGCAACATTTGCGCCGCAAATTAAGCAAAGTCTTTAAAGTCAATGAAAAAATGCTGCTCTTTCCATTCTTCATGAAAATTGAACTTGTATTTTGTGGTTCACTTGCAGACGTAATTGAGGGTATCTACAAATAATAATTAATCAAAATCAATTACTTATTTATCCGAGGAAAGTAAGATTAAAGAAACAGCAATAATTACTAGCTCACCTGCAACAATAGCAACTAATAATAACAACATTTAGATGAAAGTTGTGGATTTAAGACAGGTTTGTAGTGATGAACATTTTCTGATTTGATCGCGAAGATCGATCGTCCACGCGCATCGCGTCGTCGCGATATATAATACAATACCTCGAAAATGAGTAATCGCGATATTATTTATGGCGGCGAGTAGAAATACGATGGGCTTGGTTTGTTTAAATGCATAAATGGACATTTTGCAACAATCTCGACTACTCAAAACAGATCATAACTGTATGTAACCTCAAAAAGTTTGCCAACAAACTTGTTTCACTCACTACTACAAATGACGTGGAAAATTAAAATACCTAGTCATCGCAAGCCACTCGAAATTGTTACGCAAGCCACATGTGGCTCGCGAGCTACGCGTTGGGCACCCCTACACTAAGGTATCACCATGGACCTGTGAGAAAAATGCCATAATCTGGTTGATATCAAGGTCTCATATTTTGATAATTCTATCATGAGAAGCATTTTTGTCAGTGTTTCATTCTTTCTTTCCATATTCAGCATGTTTGTATAAATATAAGCACATTCTGAGATTTTCTGAAATATTGCCCTTTATATCCAGAGAAATGAATATATTGCTGATCAGTGACAAATAATTCACCAAAACACTTCATTATTATTAATAACAACAATAAGAGTTGTACAGAATGAAAAACTTTCTCTATACCGATACTCTTTCATCACCTATTAAATGTCAGTCTCTTCATAGCAGAATATGAATATACAGAAGTTTCTTATTTGTCCACTATGCTCAACAGTAGAAAATGAGTGATTTTCATACTTTACTAATTTTTAATCAGAAAATAGGAAAGTGATTAGGAGAACATTTTTAGACCTTATTGCAGAATGCTGCAGAATCATGGCATTCCTCATTATTATACTTTATAGATACTATTTTTCCTGATGTAATTTGCTTTGTTATAAATATCTTCCACTTCATTCCATCACATTTTCAAGTGTTTCTCAGAAAGATACACAGGACAACCTATACATAAGTTTTATTGTTAAGTTTGTTTTGAAGAACATGGAGTATAACTTATATGTGAGTAAAAACAGTATCAAATACAAGTTATAATGAAGAGATTTACCTCAGTTAATTGTAGCAAATATGGATATCTCATTGAAAAACTAGTTATATTAAAATGATGAAATTGTAGTTGGTACCTCAGGTCTGATAATCCATTGTAATTATAGTTATGCAAGGCTATGTTGAATACACTGAAATGTAGGTGATATGGCCATAAACTGAACCATAGTTTGCTTTGTTGAGAAATTTTCTTTTTTTTATTATTTCAGATAAACCTCAAGATGTTCAAAATTTCACTTGCACCTCACATAACTGGCAGAGTTTGACATGTAGTTGGGTTCCTCCGAAAAACTACGTAAAGACGACATACACACTTGTGTACAATTTACCCGGTAGAGCTGGTGGGCGGTAAGTACTAATCAGTGGTTCCTAAATTATATGCCTGCGATGTGCTTAAAATTTTCTTTTAAACTCAATTTTCAAATTTTTTCTAAATAATTAGTTGATCACAATCTTCATATGAATATTTATTCATATCTATGTCTTTATAGATATAGATTAAATTTTGTTTGTCACTATTTTCCCTAATCTATTTTCTTCCTACTTTGTTTTTAATTATATGTGAAAATGTTAAATCAGGCATGAGAAAGGTAGAAATTTTAAACGTTCATTAAATTAACTCTTAATGATCATGAAATAGCCATGTTTGAATAATTTATATGAAGTTGTTAATAAAATATTTTACTGTTCATTGTGTACAATATTCAGAAAATTTTCTATTAAATTTTCTGAACATCTAATAATCTTGTCACTTTTTCATGTAGCATACAGCATGGCTGCCCTGAGAAATTAGATGTTCGAGAGAATAAATGTTTTTGGAATTCTAGCACAAAGCCTCAGTATCGCCAGCCATATGACTATTATTTTTTCACAGTGATTGGATCAAATGCTTTGGGAAGCATTCCATTCGATATTATAAAGTTCCATCATTATGCTCATGGTATGTTATACTTTCTCTTATTATAATTAACAAGATTTTTCAGTATTTAGTATTAATGGTATGTATTAAGTTAAATTCATTGAAATAAGGTCATGATTGCCATTTCCAGTTTTTGGCTACTTATGTTTGTTATTTTTTTCTGTAACAATAATGTTATGAAAAAATGTATGCTTTGAGACTAGCTAACTGCATACTGTTTGGAAAATTCACTTCATCCTCCTGATGCAGGTGTTGCCCATAATTACAATAAACAGCCATGATGACAAGGGAAGAAACTTTTGATGAAATTTAGTCTAAATTTCTTTAATTTCTTTGAAGCACTTGTGTAATCATTATCAGAAATGCTTTGGATAGGTAGATTTTTCGTATTCCATCACTTGTGTGGAAAGTAAGGACACTGATAATGCCAGAAAATTCTTTTGATGTTTTAGTTAATTTTTTATTATCTTCAGTCATATCCTGTCTTTAAAAACTTCATCTTGATACCTTTATAATGATCCTGAATATTTCATGATATTATTGGTTCATCAAGTTTGTATTTACAATATCCTTGATATTGTAGTGGAAAGATGTTTCATTCTGGATGTCCTAAGGTAAAACTGGCCTAAAATAATAGTTGGCAATAATTAGCCAAAGGAAGTCATTTAACCCCTCTACGACGGTGGAGTTTTTACGAATTCCCTCCTCAGCGGACGAAGGAGTTTTTTGAAAAACCACGGAAAAGTTGCGAAAAACTTTAAAAAATCATAACTTTTGATGTTTTCAATGTTTTTTGATGAAATGTTTGATGTAGTTACATAAAAGATTACATTTTTAAAGTATCATTTAAAATATCAAGCGTCACATACAAACATTGGTACATAGAAGCGAATGAACAGTAATCACTTAATGTTACGGTGTGCGTTCGTGGTTTATATAACTTTCAGCATAGTGTGAACTATGAAAGGTATTGATATGAAATCTTATTCAAAGAAACATTTAAACATTACTAAACATCATTCGCTGAATGTACCTATCTAAACCAGTTAGGTAAAAAGTTTGTCGAATGCCAACTTTTCCATGTCATGACTGGAAATTTTTAACTAAGTGTTGTATTTATGATTTTTTTAAAGGTGTTTCGTTAATAATATAAATGTTTTAGTTATGCAGTCATCATTCTTAATCATTACATAAGTCAAATAGAAAAACTGGTTACATTTCGTTCATTAGAAGCAGAGATACGGAATTGTATTTATCATGAGATTTCAGACACAGAATACGGAAAACTTTTAAAAGTTACATATTAGCTCACAAGTCCTTTCCCGATTGTTTTAGAGAATGTACACATGCGTAATTGGATTCAGCATGTAATTTACATTATAGCATCGTAAACATATCTCTTGTAAGCAAAGTTTTTGAAAAGATACCGTGAATCATATCCGAGCGTGACCGTTTCCTCGTCTACATGCACTATATGGGTCAACTTGAGAAATCGAAACTGCATAGGTCCGTTGAATACGAAAGACAAAAACTGTGTATTATAATTATTATAGATTGTCCATAAATTTCATTTATTATTATTGTAATCAATAAAAAATGTATATTTATGTCAAAAATAGATTTTAATGAGCTGTTTTATTTAGTTTTCCCTAATGTTAAATATCGATAAAACATACTTATTAATTCACTAAAATATCAGTCATGTTACGGTTTTGAGTTAGCCTTTCATTTTAACGCGCCATTTCGTGTGCCTGGGGGACTGAAGGACTTGATAGGTAAACTTTGCAAACAATACAAATAGCGGAACAAACCGGTCGTTGATGGTCTTTGTAGTATCGCCGAAGAGGAAAGCATTCCTGGTGAATTGAAAAGCGACTTTTAGAAGCATTTCAAGTAGGCCTTGTGTATTTAGTATATAGGAGACATTTCTTTCTCAAACGGACAATCACTTTTCTCACAAGACTCCACAAAGATACAAGGGAAAAGATTATATTTCTTCTTCGAGAAAATGAAAAGAGGAATCGTAATTTCGTGGGAAAATGAGAATTTCATCGCAAATTTTCTCGTTGATTATAAAATGTTAGAACAATAGTAAAATTAAAATTCATGCATTACTGAAGAGGCCAAAGCTTCCTCTATCAAAGTACGTATATCTTAATCAGATGGATGAATATGCATTGCGTATTTAGAAAAAAGTATACGGTTGCGCTCTAACTTTTCAGCGCAGAAACGAAATTTCACCGCAAACTTTCACGTTGATTATAAAATGTTAGAACAAGAGTAAAATTACAGGTCGTGCATTACTGAAGAGGCCAAAGCTTCCTTTATCAAAGTACGTATACCTTATTCAGATCGACGAATATGCATTGCGTATTTAGACAAAAGTATGTGGTTGCGCTCCAAATTTTCTGCGCAGAAACGAAAATTTCACCGCAAACTTTCACGTTGATTATAAAACGTTAGAACAATAGTAAAATTACAGGTCATGCATTACTGAAGAGGCCAAAGCTTCCTCTATCAAAGTACGTATATCTTAATCAGATGGACGAATATGCATTGCATATTTATACAAAAGTATGTGGTTGCGCTCCAAATTTTCGGCGCAGAAACGAAAATTTCACCGCAAACTTTCACGTTAATTATAAAACATTAGAACAATAGTAAAATTACAGGTCATGCATTACTGAAGAGGCCAAAGCTTCCTCTATCAAGGTACATATATCTTAATCAGATGGACGAATATGCATTGCATATTTATACAAAAGTATGTGGTTGCGCTCCAAATTTTCGGCGCAGAAATGAAAATTTCATCGCAAACTTTCACGTTGATTATAAAACGTTAGAACAATAGTAAAATTACAGGTCTTGCATTACAGAAGAGGCCAAAGCTTCCTTTATCAAAGTACGTATACCTTATTCAGATCGACGAATATGCATTGCGTATTTAGACAAAAGTAAAAATGAAAATTTCATTGCAAACTTTCACGTAGATTATAAACACTATATTAAAATTATAAGGTATGCATTACTAGAAAGGTCAAAGCTTCCTCTTTCAAAATATATAAAGGTTATTAAGATTTACGAATATCCCTTGCATCAATAGACAATAAAAGGTGGTGGCGCACCGATTTTTCATGGCAAAAATGAAAATTTCATTGCAAACTTTCACGTAGATTATAAAAACTATATTAAAATTATAAGATTTGGATTACTAGAAAGGTCAAAGCTTCCTCTTTCAAAATATATAAAGGTTATTAAGATTTACGAATATCCCTTGCGTCAGTAGACAATTAAAGGTTGTGACGCTCCGTATTTTCTGCACAAAAACGAATATTTCATCGCAAACTGTGACGTAGTTTATAAAATATAGAAACAACAGTAAAATTATTTGACATGCATTACAGGTAAGCCCAAAGTTTCCTCTTTGAAAATATATTATGGTTTTATAGATGTATGATATATTAAGTGAGTTAAACAGTAAAGAAAGTAATCACTACCTCGGACGTGCAGGACATGTCGCTCGGCGACATACGAAGTTCTTGTTGGACATGCAGGACATGTCGCTCGGCATTGAGGGGTTAAATGTGGTTGTTGAAAATTGTTAAGTTTGAAGTCCTTATGCTGTGTAATGGTGCTTTTTGTTAATTAAATGCTTTTGCATCCTAATTTTTAATTTCAGTGATTCCAGCTGAGCCAGCTAATTTGACAATACTCAATAAAACTACTAGCAGTATCCTATTGCGATGGGAAGTGCCATATCCTCTGCAAGTTTTTCCTCCTGGATTAGTCCAGAAAGTGGAATATCAGCATCAGTGGGAAAAGCGTACTGTTTGGGAGGTAAGATGTCTTTGTTATTTTTGTAATGGCTTTATCATCAATATTATGGCTATACCTCAAGTTTTAATCTCAATCTTATGATCTGTTATTTAGGTTGCTAACACCAGTTTTCTGAACATTCAAGATGACTTTCATGTTTTCAATCTTACCGACTTACAATATGCTTATACATTGTATGATATAAGAGTATATATGAGATCTGCATCTGCCATTAGAGATGATATGTGGTCTAAACCAGCATTTTTGACAATTAAGACAAATCCATGTGGTAAGTTTTGATTTGGATTAATTTTTGACTTAAATAAAAGCATACATATATGTATTTTGGTACTTAATATGCAATAATTATTTTTTCAGTTCCTGGAGCAGCACCTAAGACTGATATAGGAAGCTTTGAAGTAGCTGGTGGCTTACCTAACAGAGATGTTTATATATATTGGCAGCAAATACCAGAATACTTGCACAATGGAAAGAACTTTGAGTATAAAATTATTGAAGTAAGAGAGAATGGCACTCTTAGGTAAGAATCTATTAAATGCAGTTTTAACAGATGAAATCGGCTATTATGCAGTGGTTTATTCCTCCTCATATTTTTTCAGAAATTTGGCCCGAGATGATTCATCAAAGGCATATGCAAAGTTCAAGGGGCTGAGTTTCAACAGCTACACATTCACGATTGTGTCAGCTAATAAAGAGGGACATTCTGAAGAGTCCTCAGTGATTTACATTCCAAGTCGATTAGACAGTGAGTATTCAGTTTTATAGCTAAATATTGTTTCAGCAACTATGCCATTGGTAAACTTTTTATTTTTAATTTCAATGCAGCTCCTAAAATAATTGTATTAAATGCTTGATTCATCTCATAACAATGCAGCCAGCTATCTTGGTAATTTGCCATTCTGTATTCATGTTTTCACTTTGTATTTTCTTTCATAGGTCCAGGAGAGCCATTATCTTTCACAAAGATAGCTTTTGGAGGTGGAATTTATGAGCTATCTTGGAAGCATCCCAATGATCACTCTAAAATAGTTAACTATACCATATTCTGGTGTAGCAATGACCGAGACCGTCCATATCAGTGCACTGTATGTTTCTTTAATTTTATGCAAATTTCATGTTTTAAGTAGTCTTTCTTATTTGCTTGTCTTTTTTGTTGTAATTACAACTTTCTTAAAAAATTGTGTTTCTTATTTTTTATATAGGGATACTTAAACTGGACACATGTTTCTAGAGACATTCAGATAATTAACATAACTGTTCCTGAAGACAAAATTTTTCAATTTGCTATTTCGGCAAATACTGAGACTGCAAGTAGCGGAATGGTATGGGCCTCTTGTACCGTCATTCATAACAAAGGTGAGTCAAATCACAGCTTGCTTTTAAGATTCTAATAAGAAGTTAATAGTGTAATCGTACAATATTTGAATTAATTTCATTTGTGTTAGTGATATTTCTAGTGTTTTTTTAATTCACTTATTTAATAAATTTGTCTGGCTGCCTGCCCATCACACTTTTTTCAGGTGTACTACTGTTACACCTTTCAAGCTAGAGCAACAAAATTTATAAGAATTATTCATGGTCATTAGCTCGTCCCTTGGTTGAAATTTGGAGATTCCAGGGGCAGCCTCAAATATTAACTTAGTGAACTACTTCTACACTGTTCAAGTTAGAGCAACCAAATTTTAAGGATAGTTCCTGCTGGTGACAGTCATGAACTTGATTGATTTTGGGATCTGTCTGTCCGTTTGCCTTTTAGTAGGATTTAAAAACCCCCTTATTAACTATCTACAGGCAGTCCCCTACTTTCGTAAATAATGCATTCCTGAAAACGTACGAAAGTCAAATGTACGAAAGTCGAACAATAGACTCACATGTTATAATGGGGGTTCCATTCTCAGAGAGCCAAAAAATATTATAATATCTCTAATTATGGTATAAATGTTTAGTTTTTTGAGCAGGGGCCTTTTAGACACAATCGTCGATTTTATAATATAGAGAGATAGGGAAATATTTAAATAATTGCACAAATAAACACTGCTGTACAAAGAAAGATGGCGACACGGCAGAAACTGGTGGCTGGCATACGAAAGGCAGTTCAGGGGTATCAATGTATAATGTATGAAAGTGCGAGTTTTTTTCATTAAGCATTTTGCTATTTTCATAGTTTTTTGTAATATTGCCTAATCATGGCCCCAAAGAGAGTGATGATTGAAATGAAAGAAAAGTCGGTAAAAGGGGCGAAAAAAGTGACGAGTTTGGAGAAGAAAATTGAAGTTTTAGATAGGCTCACCCATAATGAATCTGCTTCATCAGTTGGTAAATTACTTGGTGTGAACGAGTCCACAATAAGATCAATAAGGAAAGTGAATAAGCGATTAGAGCTATTGTTGCAAGTGGTACTTCAACGCGTACAAAAGTGTCTTTTGTACCTAGGAATCTGTATGTAGAGAAGACAGAGAAGGCTTTAAACCTGTGAATCGAGACCCAAACTCGCAAGAAAATCTCGCTGAGTTCACTTGTCATTCGCGAGAAAGCCAAGCAACTGCGCAGTCATTGTCTCAAATTGTTTTGCGATCTGCTAATGGGATATCACCAAAGTCATTGGAGCGTGTGTACATTGATTCCTTGCTCTTTAAATAATTTAAATCTGCTAGGTCACTTTCTGGAAACTCATCGAGTAGAATGATTTAGATTTCAGCCAAGAAGCCATTACAATTTTGAATTTTATTATGTTTATGCATTTTGTTTCATTTAGTAATTTATTAAAAGTGTTGGCTTAGCTGACAGGCAGTGCCACTATGCGATAGCTCGAAATGTTTGTGCGTCAGCTGACTTACGCAAGTCCGAATTCGGCATACGAAAGGCAGTTTAGGGGTGCAAATGTATGATGTATGAAAGTGCGAGTTGTACGAAAGTCGAGGACTGCCTGTATATGGTTCCGTTAATAAGGTAAATTTTCATTTAAAAAACTTGCCCCTAATATCTGATTCATTCATAAATTGTTATTCCTATATCCATTTTATCAGCAGCTTCAGTTTTTCCCATTTTGCAGGATTTGCTACGAGGGTCACTCAAAAAGTTTTGCCCCACATTTTTTTTCTCAGTAGAAAATTATTGTAAAGAGCTGAAAATTGGTATACATTATTACTAAATCTTCTTGCTTTGGATCGCTAAGTTTCAGAAATTCATGACTAATATCACTGGAGTAGTCAGCTTTAAAACTGGGATCAGATTGCGAGGATCATCGTAAACAAATAACTGATCGAGTTTCTAACAGCTGAGGAGAAAAAAGCAGAGAATATTCACAAACGTCTGAAAAATGTCTACGGAGATGCCACTGTCGAAAGATGCACAGACGGTGGGCCAATTGTGTGAGGTCATCAGAGCAAGGGAAAGCCAACCTCCATGATCAACCACGCAGCAGCCACCCAACCTCAGCCATGATACCCGAGACAGTGCAATGTGTGGATGACATCATTTAGTGGGATCAACATGTCCCATACAAGGGGTTGTCACTAAAACTTTGAATTAGTGAAGGAAGTATGAATGCGATAATTAAGTAACTGGTTATTCAAAGGTGTGTTCACAAGAACAAAAAGTTTAGAGAAAGGAAATTGCTTCTGAGTTATTGGCAAGAAATGAGGCAGATGGAGAAGACTTCCTTTCATGGATTGTAATTGGTGATGAAACATGAATACACAATTTTGAGCCAGTGGCTAAATGAAAATCCATGGTGTGGCATCGCACAAACTCCCCACGCATGGTGTTCAAAACAGCTTCCTTAGCAGGAAAAGTGATGGCTAGTGTCTTCTGGGATGTGAAAGGGATGATTCTGGCTGAAATTATCTAGAAAGGGAAACCACAAATTCTGAGCCACACATTGCTAACACACAGAAACTCAAGAACTGAATGCAGCAAGTTTGACCAAAAGAATGGAAGATGTTCCCTTGCATGGCAATGCAAGACTGCACACCAGATTGCAAACAATGAGACGCATCAAAAAATTGTGCTGCAATGTTTAGCCCCATCCACCATACAGCCTGGATTTCACTCCGTCAGACTTCCATCTTTTTCTTCCACTGAAGAATGCTGTTCATGGATGAAAGTTAGGGAAGTTGTTGCTAAAATGAAAATGTGGCTCCAACAGACAAGTGAACTTCTTCCGACAAGGAGTATCTAGCCCTTGTTTGCAGGTGGCATATAGCTGTACATAAGGACGAAGATTACGTAGAAAAATAATGTATTTAACTAAAAGTTCTAAATATCTGTGCACAAATTTTCATTTCTTTCCAATAAATTTCTGATGAGAAAAAGAGGCAAAACGTTTTGAGTGACCCTTGTATAATTATTATGGTATTTTTTGGGAAACCAGATATGTTTAACATTTTTTCCTCTGCAAATGATGTCAAAATTAAGTGTTACATCTCAGTGACTAGCATAGCAATGATCCCAAAATTTAATAATATTTGTTTCATATTTATAATTTATGCATACTTTTGATATGTTGGCAAATATAGATCTTTATATCATTGAGTGTAGTTTTCGCCTTATACAGGGATGTGAATCCTGTTTACAACAAAGGGTTTAAATAGTTGTTTATATTATAAATATTCATTGATTAAGTGAAAATAAAAAAAATTTAATATTTTAGGAACATCCTCAGATAAATTGAGTATAAATGTAAAATTACTTTTTAAATGAAAAAGGGATAGAGGTATAACATATTATCGTAAAATGCTGGGTAGCATGTTCTTTCTTTTGACATACGAACTTATATTGAAAATATTTAGAAGGAATCTTATAATCTTCTTGGTGGTGATAATATATGGGTGTGATTCGCTTAATGGTAAAATGTATGGGACATACCTTTTCAACCTTGTAGCATTCTCTGACCGGTGTTTATAAAGAGAAAATGCTTTTTCTAAGAGTTTTTGCATTTTTCCTGTGTGTTTTCTTTCATTCATACATAAGTTGAGTTACTTCCCATCTCACTACTTGTAGTAGTTTTCCCCCATTATTTTATCATTATGTGCTTTCAGTGCTTGAACACCCATTCTTATCTTAACTACATTACTTTTGCTCATTTCCAATTTTATGTAATTTTTAAAAAGTAGAACCAAAATGTTTATGCAAAAGTTAAACTATAATATTGTAATTAATGCTAGTTTTTATATAATAACACTGTAAAAGATAGTCCTAAGAAAAAGTATGAAAATGTTTTTCAGGCTGCATTTATTAATATGCTAATTGGTGAATTTTTTTTTCACAATAGCTGTTGGAAAAATGAAGAGTGTTTGGATCAACCGTAGCGGCTCTACATTCATTGAAGTAGGCTGGAAACTTGAATGTTCAGATCGCATAGGTCTGGTTCAGGGTTACCGCATTTATTATTGCCCTATCATGTCACCTTACAACCTAACATGCAAAGGTAACTATAATTGCTTTTTAGATGTTTTTATCTGTAATTTTTTTACTAAATTTTTTTCTTGTGTTAAAATTGTGGTATAAGCTGCGTTTCTAGATGGAATTATTTTGAACATTGGATGCATTTTATATTGAAATATTTCAGAAATTTTAAACACTAATTCAAGCAAGATTTTTTACTGATCAGATATCTTTATATTATATGACATTTATGGAGAACTGCTATTAGTTTGTTCTTCAAAGAATGTATATTAAACCCATAATATGTGGATTGTATCAGTTATTTAAAATATTTTTTTCTAATTGCAAATAATAGAAATCTTACAAAATTTAGCCATTAAAAAAGAATTTGGCAGTGAAATACAAATATTTCCAGATTAACTTTTTTGTTTGAAACCTTAGTTTTTATTTTGTATGATTATTAAAGTTTTGAAATGTTGTTTTACTCACTTAAGCACCAGAGCAAAACAGAACATTTGATGCTGGAAAAATCCATGGGAGGATAACCAACCTTAAACCTTACACAACCTACATGGTGGCTGTGTCAGTGCTTACAAAGAGTGGGGAAGGACTGCAGAGTGATCCCCTTTACAACAATACTTTTGAAGGAGGTATTGCCTTGTATATATTTAAATGCAGTTACCATTGTGGTGATATTCTACTTGTGTTGTTTGTCTATTCCTCTGATCTATATTTTCAGCTCCTGCCACACCACCAACTAACCTTACTATAACTGATGTCACGAACTCTACAATGAAGATTTCATGGTTACCACCAGAGCAAATGAATGGGGTGCTAAGATATGTTGAGGTATTCTACAATGATAATTCTGTGAAGGTTGAAGACAACAAATCTTCCGTAAGCATCCTCTAATTTTTTTATTCTTATATTAAAATAAAAATTTGAAATCCAATGTTTTCTGTAGTTTTCAAATTGTATTCATTATACAGTAAAACCTCATTTTTTCAAGGGACCAAAAAGTTATGAGTTTGAAGTATCCGGGTTCGAAATAAATGAACTTTCATATAAATCAAACTTTGTTATGATCAGCTACTTGGGCAGCAAAACCGCAATACAGAATCTTATCTATCCATTCTACAAATGAATTGGACTTATTAGTTAGTATACACAGCGAATTCGAACAGTGCTGAGGTGAACACTTAGTTTGTGGTTCACAGAGACCACCATGTGTGAAAAAAAGACCCCAGTGAATATCCCGAATTTCTCAGTACATTTCAAGTTACTCTTTTATGTCACGAAGAAAAGACGTTTAACCACACGCCGAAAGATTATCAGTCATCTATACTCCATACTGATGCGTGTATGTTACATTTTGCTCTTCATGTATGACATTATGGTAAAACCAGTGATGAGATGAAGCCGGCTACCGCTGGCTCGCGTGAGCCGGTTGTTAAATTTTTAGAAAATATGAAAATGATTGATTTTGTCCTTTCAAGTACATTTTGCCCTAGTCAATTACTGACAGTGTATGAAATGAAATATATTACGAACCGAACACTTCTTAAGCTAGCGGAACATTATTACTAAAGTAGAGCGATCTGGTGGCCCTGGCATGTAGGCATCCTGTCACCCTTATCCAAATTTCCTTAAGACTTTAGAGATAATTGATGTTCTTGTAACTTCTGTTTATTTCAGCTTGGTTCTCGAATTTTGCTATCTGCTTAAGAATTAAATATTCACAGTGATGCAAGGATAAGGTGATTCATTTATTTGCTTCATCTATGACTTTTATTTCACGTTGACTATTAAATAGGGTGACCATATTGCAATGAAATGAAAATGGGATATTTCCCGTTGTTTGTAAGAAAAACGGACAAAATTTTCACATGAATTTTTAATGGTGAATCTGTCACTATCCTGATCTATAGTGAAAAAGGCAAATACGAACTTTCCTTACAGTCTGGAGCATGCCAGACTAGGACAGAGCCCAATCAAAAGAGAATCTGACTAGCGTTGTCACTATAAAAAATCAAAAGGGAATAAGGTTAAACTCGGGCAGGATATTATATGAGGAGACCAGATTTGCCACCTCAAATTTATCATTGACCCTGAGGTTTCCTAATCTGACAATTGCGACTGTAATTAACATTTGTTGTTCGTTTGACATCTTCCATGTTTCTGGGGGAATCTTACATTTCTAATAGGAATATCAGGTATACTAGAGGTGAGGAACCTTTTTTTGTTAGAAGGCCAAAAGTCGCTCCAAGGAGTCTCCATAAGGCTGCAGTTTATCGTGGACAGTGGAAATTATATGCGCAATGTAAAATATGGGATTGTATTTTCCCCATAATGTATATTTACATAATTGAACAAGTAATGTCTCATTCCTTCACATTTACCAAAATTTTTAAAAAATTACAAAAAGTTAAACACTTGAATGACTTTTAAAGAACAATGTTGCATTCTTTAACATTACCAAAATGAAATAAAAATTACGAAGAAACAAACACAATTTAATGACATTTTGCATGTTTTTTGTTAACTAAGAACTTGATGTTTGGTTCCAGCACTGTTGTCTTCAGGTTCAGTAGGTCTTTCAAGTGACTGTCATCTAACTAACTAACCTAATGTGCCATCTAACATTGCAGAATTGGTACATAGGCTCTGTTGATGCAGAATGCAATGAAACAAAATTAAGCTATCCGGTTTTGGTAGTCCCCTCTGTAGCAAAGCAAAAAACATTCACATTTTCCCCTCATGGCAGGTGCATCATGCATCTAACAAGATTACACAAATTCAGTTTTGCTTCCAGATGCTTCTCCTGAAAGGCAGTCAACATGTCAGTTCCATGTGATTTCCCCTTAAGCATAGCCTAAGCCAGTAACTCTTCATGGCCCTTAAAATCTGCAGTCACAACACGAATAAAAATTGACAGTTGTGCAGAGTCAATAATATCAGTGGGCTCATCTAGAGCAAGGGAATAATAAACACCTTCACTTTAGCAGATTTTACGAAGTTGTTCAGTGATGTTGACAGTCAATTCATTCTGACGATCGGTTATTAATCGTTTATTTATCATTGAAGCATCTGAAACAAAATAATGAAATTGATGAACTAATAAAGCAATTTTTGGAAATAAGCACCTCAGAACAAAACTTTGCATTGCATTTCAGTTTGTGTTTGTTTAGAAGAGTATGCAAAAAGGCCGCACTGAGGGTCACAAAAGGCTGCAGGTTCCCCACCCCTGAGCTATGCTATCAGATAATCTAAATTTTATTTGTGATGGGCTTCAAAATGGTGCAAAATGGCTTTTTTGATAAAAAACGGGACTGTCCTGGTGAAAATGGGACATTTGGTCATCCTACTATTAAATAAGTAAAAGTGAGTCACCTGTTTGGGATGCTATATGGATTTCCTGAGCGAGAAATGGGGAACAAAAACGTGATATGATGGTGCACGTGCAAACCTTCCACTTATACAGGATCGAGGTTTCGAATTAAACAAACTTTTTGTAAGTCATCGGACCAGATCATGACTTCGAATTTCATTGTAGGCGTATTTCGAATAATCCGTACCAAAAAGTATGCAAAATCATATGGTGTTGGACGGGGACTGATCTTAGTTTCAAATTACGCCATACTTTGAATTATCCAGGATGGAAATAACAGGGTTTTACTGGATAAATTATTGTTTGATTACACTAAGCTAAATTTAGGTGAAAGCATTTTGTACAAATGTTTCACGTAAAAAACTTTCAGCAGGTTCCTTTGCAAAACTTAAGTTTTCCTTTTCTGCAGTATCATTTTATGTACTGTTGTTATTGCTTTAGTTTTTTATTGCATTACATACCTAACATGTTAAACTTTTTTAGATCCAAAAACAAAAAATTTACCAAAAGAGGTTGAATTTTTTATAATAATTATCTTTCAGAGGTAGTCATATGGACTCGAAAATTGTCTTGATTTAGTTTTTGTTCTTTAATGTTCTCACTGGCCTGGATTTTGGGAATAGTTGGAAAAATCATTTGGCATATGCACATCTTTCATAATTGCTGATTAAAACATTTACTTGTACAGTAAACACCCGACTTAGGAACACCGTGTGTTCCTGAAAAGTAGTTCGTAAGCTAAAGGTTCATAATTTGGAAGAGATTTTCCCACATCGCAGTCAGAGTGAGTAATGCATACAGTGCTACATAATGGGAGGCACAACTGGGTGCATAAAAAGTGCCATCTAGTGGTTAAACATTGAACTAGATAATGTGAGCTGCTTACTCCCTAAGTACTGATAAAGCAGATATGTCTAGTTGGACAATTTTGGTAATATTGAGTAGCTTCCAATAAAAATAAACATTACTGTTTATTTGAGATGAAAGGAATTTTAGCACCCACAATTCTACGATTTGGGTAGTTTAATTAGTCCCTGCTACTCAAGAAAGTGTGAAAAGTTGTTTTTCAATGCTGAAAATTATTTTGACAGATAAAAGGAGGTTTGAGATCTGAATTTTTGGGAACAGTGATATTTGTTTAATGCAACCATTATTTATCATTCATATCGAACCAATGGTTATTTTCTTCGTTTGTGATTTTTCATTGTCTTTATGTATTATTTTTTAAATCTGTGTCACAAACAAAAGACAGTTTTATATGCAACCAATGTTTTTATCTTGTTTTTTTTTGCAATTTTTCGTTTTTTGTGTATTTGATTATTTTTATCTGTAATAATATAAAAGAATGTTGTCATTGTTTGCAACCAAGGTTTATTCTTTTCATTTTTTATTTATTTATTTTTTCAACTAATGAATTATTTTTATTTGTACTATTTAAGAAAGGATACATATCATTGTCATATGAAACGTATGTTTTTCCTTTTTTGTGATGTTGAGTGCCATTGCAGTTTAATTATTTCTATTTATACTATTCTTTTGATTGCAAAAGGCTATTAACCCATTCAACGCGGCACCGAAAATTCGAGTTCTTTGCCGGTGACTGAATCCACTTTCCTTACATTTCCAGTAGTATTTAGTGCAAGAAATGCAGTTATGAAAAAATTTAACGAAAAAATGCAAAAATAGATTTTTTGAAATACTTACCGATACAACGAGTAATTACAGAAAAAATACGCCAATCGTCGAAAAAAGTAATAATATAAAAATGAATTTTCCTATAATATAAAAAGGACCTGGAAAGAAAAGAAAACAACCTTTAATCGATAATAAAACGTCTAATTTCCATTCACTGACGGTAATTTGAATCGAGTACTTACCGAAAAATTATTAGAGGAAAAACACGCAAATCGTCGAAAAAATTAACGATGTACAAATGAATTTTCTTATAATATAAAAAGGAATTGGAAAGAAAATAAAATAACCTTTAATTCATAATAAAATTAATTCTCAATCACTATAGGAAAATCAGAGTGAGTACGTACCCAAAAAAAGAGAAAGTCGAAAATCCGAAGAAAATCTACCAATTGCAAAACGGACTTTTCCCAAGCGCTGGTTAGGGTCAAACTGATGGCTGGAGACGCATAGGAAACTCATTCCGCCGGCGGTCCCTTACCCAGACCGCTAGAACCAGATGTAGCGCTATGACTGGAATTCCAGTCATGCTGCCATTCGATTGAACCACGATAACTGGAATTCCAGTCATGCCGCATGGAATGGGTTAAGTTGTAATTTGTATTAGTACAAAGATAAAAAAATAAATAAAAAGTATAAATCACATTTTTGTTAGAACCGAACTGAACCACTGTCAAAAATATTTTTAAAGACACTGAATAATTATTAAAAATTTCTAACCAATAAACTTTCAAATTTGGAATGGTTTGCTGTTTTGGTATAGTGTTCTACCTTGTAATTGGTTCTTAGTGCCCCCTACTATCTCATTCAAAGTACATCTTCTAGTAACTGCCCACTTCTTTTAAATCATCCAAAATTATGAAAAGCTTGCAATGAAATCATCTGGTACAGAATTGAAAAGCAACTTTGGGAGTTAAATGTTTCCAGTGTTTAGATTATATATGCATAAAAATAATCTATAAGTCTCTAATGGTAAGCTTCCAAATGCAATTGTGCTTTTTAATTGTCACTAGAACAAAATTACTCATTACAAAAAATTTAATTCAACGAAGTCTGCAGTCCACCTATGAATAAAATGTGTATGTACTCAAGTATAGGTTATGTAGAGCTTATAACTAACAAGGAACTTCATATGGTGATTCTCTAGCTGGTTTGTCAAAAGTAGGCTTGATTTGACCACCACATGCTTTTAGGCATGAGAAATGGTGTTCTTCCTAAGAAGGGAAGATAAGTTTTAACAGAAATTTACATCATTTTACATTCATAATTTGCAAGGTATTTAGAAATTTTACCATAAAAAAGTAAATACAGTAAGTCCCCAACTTACACCGTTAATTCGTTCCGAAGGTCGCCGTGTAAGTCAAAAACTGTGTAAGTCCAACAATGCTTCAATACGATATATTTTTTGACATATATGTTTGTTTCAATGGATAGTTAAAGCTAAAGAAGTAGTGCTTATGTTTTGAGGGTTTATAGTTCATTTATGAAGAGCAGAACAGTAACAAGACACAACTTGCTGCCACGGGATAACTAATCTAAATGGCGAAAGCGACGCTGTCAGCTGTGCATCAGCGTACAGTAATCCCTCGGTGTACGAGCTTAATTTGTTCCTCGAAAACTGCTTGTAAGGCAAAAACTTGTAAAACGAAAATTCATTTCCCAATACATCCCATGTTATAAATTTTATAAACAATAGTTAAATCATTAAAGTTGGGATGCCGTGACTTTCTGCGCATTCGAGAAGATTCGGGAACTGACGAAAACCGAGAATAGGTGCTGGGAAAAACGATCGGTTTGCGAGAGGAAGGAGATCGTATTATAAGTGAAAATTGGCTCGTAAATTGAACAGGTATTAATTTTTGCATCTCGTATAAGCAAAAACTCGTAAACCGATTACTCGTATGCCGAGGGATTACTGTACTAGTACTGCCATCTATTGAGTGGCAGCTGAACTAAAAATGGGATGCGCTGATAAGTTGTCATGTATCCGTGTATCTATGGATCCGTGTAACTCGGACCTGTGTAAGTCGGGGAGTCACTATATCTACTGTAGAAACATTTACTGATCTTTGAATTCATTTGTTTTGCTATTGAAATATATTGATATTTTATAAGTGAGGTTTATTGGTAATATACATGGTATTATGAACAAAAATGACATACGAAGTTATTCATAAAACAAAAATAATTTTGCTGAATCTTTTAAATTTTTATAAGGTTATTAATAAAGTCTTCAGATATTGTTCTTTATTGGTTTTTATAAGTGCGGATTGAAGAATGGCAGTTAAACCTTACAGGCTGAAAATTCAGGTCTTTGCTTAGGTTTCATCTACAGGTTAGCCCCGCTTAATGCGGGGGATGCGTTCCTGAGGTCTCCACGTTAAGCGAAAATCTGCGTTCGCCAGGGCACCATAACCTTTAGGTGCCCAGAGGGAAATAACTTCCCAAATGGTATTTTTGGACCCACATTCAATGTAAAACGTATTTCTACTGGACTTTTAGAACGTAATTTATTAAACAAACTATAAAATTACCTAGTCGCCAGTAAGACAAAAAAGCTTTTTAGGGTAGACGTACATAATTTCAAAATATTTCTCAGAGCACCTACGAAGTTTTATTTTAAAAAATCGGTACAACATACATTGTACAAACTTTCTCATATACTAATGTGTCATTTAGTTATCTTCAGAAAATGAAAATCGTATCAGCCGGTTTTTAGAAAATCCAATTTTTGTTAAAGTTACCCAAGAATAAACGATCATTATATTCATGCATTGAGAAAAATGAAATATGTAGTATTATTGCAGACGTATACTCAAGTAACTGTACAAAATTTGTTCAACATCATTTTTGCCGTTTTTGAGAAAATCAAATTATTGTTAAAGTTGCCTAGAATAAACTAGCCTTATATTCATTTTTGAGAAATATGAACTATTTCGTATTATTGAAGACATAAACTCAAGTAACTGTATGAAATTTGATCAAAATCGTTAGAGCCATTTTTGAGAAAATCAGATTGTTGTTAAAAATGCATAGAATAAACTGCTCTTAATTATTGAGCAATGTCAACCATTTCTATGTATACTCTGCTCAGTATGATAAAATGCCTAAGTACGAGATTTCATTCATTTTTGCTCTACCATTTAGGCTCTAGAGCCAGTAACAGACAAACAGACAGACGGCTTTGCGAAAACCGCTTTTTCAGACTCGGCGACACCTAAAACGTATATTTCCGTAAAAATCTTGAGGTTGAATTTTTTCGCGATTGCAATACTTTCTCAATATACTTCTTATATGAGAAAGTAAAAAGAGTCCAGGGTCAACTGCTTATCTTTTTCTCGCTTATTACGTAAAACTTGTCGGTAGCATTCAAATAGTCCATCGCAGCCCCGCTTCATGGCACTCACTCGTGGGAAGTCACTGTGCTTCTCCAACCAACTTATGCACTGATCGACGATGCTGTTGTAGCTTCGCTTATAGATCAAACCCATAGTAGTGCGTGTTGGGTTTTCTGCAATTTATATATCATTATATACAGTGATGAGCTGAAGCCGGCTCATTTGACTACTGTATTAGCTATAAGCTTCAGGAGATTCATCTCGGAAAAATGCATGTGACGTGTAGTTTAACAGAACCAAATGCTCGACATCTGTGACAACAGCATTTATAAGTATTTAGTATCCCACAAGGGAAATAAGTTTGTTGAAAAACTAGAGAAGTAATAGTTTACAAAGGCAGCCAGCCTATCGGTCCTCAAATTTTTGTTACAGGAAAAAGGTCATCTAGAAAAGGTTAATGGGAATCCCACAAAATAAGACCTATACTCAAGTTTCAATCATTGATGGATTATGGAAAGTTTCATTATAAAATAAAGCCTGTACATTAGACCACAAATCCTACTAAAGGATAAAAAGTCAGCTAGAAAAAGCTAAAGGGCATTCCATTAAATAATATACTCAAGAGCATAAGTTTCCTTCTATTATCAATTAGTGAAAGGGTCCTCCCATAAATTCTTGGATATCAACACTGTAATGTTAGTTAAAAAAGAATTTTACTCAACCCAATCATGTGTTTGATATTAATTTTTGTAGGACTCTAAATTAAAATATTTACGCAAATATGCATTACAAGACGAACATGCCGCATTTCCCCAAATATAAGAGGACCCCCTTTTTAAACTGTATTTAAGAAAAAATATTTAAACCACTAATTTTGACAAATTTACTATCTTATTATATTCAATTACAATTTTTGCATTTAAGTCATAATTACAAATATTAAAATTGTCAGTGTGGGGAGATTGTTTCTCGGCGCATACTTTGGCTGCCAAGTGACCGCACGTGGAGTTTGTTTTTCCTGCTGCGGGACCTAGCACCCGGAAGCGCAGAAGGGAACCAGTGATGCAGGGTCATCCACATGCGAGCACGAGCTTTCTAGTGTACCCTGCATTTCCCCTCTCCTGTGTCTGTTAGTGTTATTGTTATTTGTTGCTAAATAAACCATTATAGAAACCCAGCATCATGATTCACGCACCCACGGTAGGATAGAATGGCATTTGCTGGTGCTGAAATGAATGTTTTCACCTTCAACGACAACTGTTCTAATTAGCTTGTAGTGCATGAAGTATCAGATTTCTAAACCCCAGCTTTCCATTGTGATAGGATAGAATTACATCTGCAGGCATCAAAATGAATGTCATCCACTTTTACGACATACGATTGATTTATGCGAAGTTATTCCATACTATGCGAATATAAGACCTCAAGATTTTTCAGGCACTAAAATAGGAAAACCCGTCTTATATTCAGGTAAATACAGTAATATTACAATATCAATTTTACATGTAAATCCCATAAATAACACTGCAATCTCTGTGTATTCCATTTATAGAGTGTAATTTTTGTTGTTTATGTATTAGATCCTTATTTAACAATAAAGTTTGCCTAAAACATTATAGTTTACTGTTATTACACTATAATATCTTTAAATTTTACCAGATAATAGACTTAATCACAGCTAGAAATGATACACAATGTGACTCTTCCTGAAAGCTTTGGTGAACCAAAATACATTTTTTCCTGAAAAATATCCTCAAAAAATAGCCCAAAAAATACAGTAATGTTAAAATGTAAACAAAAATGTGCTACATTTATTTCTGTATTTTAATGTTATTACTGACTGACAAACTTAAAAAAATAAGAAAGTTTTTATTTTTTCATTCTGGAAAGTTTTCAAAATAATACAGAACATAATGAATATTAAGTAAAAGACTTGAAATTTGGGAACAAGAATATTCTTTAAATACCATTTCCTTCTCACATGTTTTTTTCTCTATTAGTTTTAATCCTTAATTGTCATCAATTTCAAGACTTTTCCTTTAACTGTTTTATTATTTTTGTATATTTCTTTTAGGTGGTTCTGGAGAACCTAAAGAGTTTTACCAACTATAGTGTGAGTGTTGCTGCCTGCACTGTATCCTGCTCAGCGAATTCTTCACCAGTTATTGTTCGTACTGATGTTGGAAGTAAGTTTTGAATTTGCCTACTTTTTAGCTATTGTGTAACTACTGTATTTTTCGGTAGATAGCATGTGCATTGTCTATACAAAAAAGTTTGTCATGTAGAAAAAAAGGATGTATGCATTATACACAGGAAAAGAAATGAATACCTTAAAAGTGATAAAAATTTATTTACGCCTAGTACTATGATGCTTCGATTCCTCATTTATTTTTGTCGACAAATTCACAATATTCTCCCATTCTTTTTAAAAGTCTGAACGTACATAATTGTTGGAAATTATATGGCAAATAAAGGCTTTTCACTGCTAAAACATAAAATTTTCAAGTTCCAAGACTACCATATCTGCCTGAATAGAAGCCAACCCCAGATTTAAGTCGGCCCCCCAAAAATTTCCAGAATTTTTTGGCAAAAACGTACATTTTGTAGATTTTATGCTGATGTGTGCTGGGCATTCATGCACGGCTTAGAATACATTATTCAAGATCGAAGAAATGAATGGGAGATGGTTTAGTTGTTGAAATTTTGAAATATTACTCCAGTTAATAATTTTGCGTTGTTGAATAATGTTCCACATTCAGTGACAATAATTTCATTCATCTTCATTTTCACAAAAGATCAAATATAGTAATAGCGATCTCGCCAAGATAATTTTTCATCCAAGTCTACTTCCAATGAAATTAGCATTTACATTGCCTTAAGAAATTGCATTTTTATAATTATACACGTTTCATGTAAAGTTTTACTAAAGTTCAAACAGTTGAGCATACAAAGCCATCAATGCATTTTGCATAATCGTCTGCATAGTCAATTTACGTAAATAATGTGAAAACCTAGCCTTAAACTGTAACAAAGCACAGGTAGTGCTAAATTCAATATTCTAGCCTTTATTATTTATTCATTAACCCTCTCATGACCAAAGATGCTGCGCGCTGCTGATCCCAAAAGTCCGAAATAATCCAAGATGACCTCCAATTTCGGGAAACATAAAATAAAATAGTTATAAATTCTTAATTTAAAGATATTTATTGAGAAATAATGTTGTTTCTACGGACTGCAATTAATCACTCCACTGGATATTTTCTTCCATTTCTTCATCCAAAAAACATTTTCAGCATCAACCCCAGATATACTAACTTAGTCATCCGAAATGTTGCTAATATCAATATCTGACTTGTATTGTAAACCACTGCGAGGTTCTGCAGAAGAATTTGATCTCGGGAAAACTTTGGCTTTACACCAAATCTGAAAAATTCATTACCTGAACTATAATTTACATCATAGTCGGAAGTAGAAGAATTACAATCGGCATTTGGGGTGGTTTTTATACCAAAAAAATAAAAAACTTTGAAAGTTCGGAAAGCAAATTCGTACACACTTCGAAAAAGTACACCAAACATGCTACGTCTCATGTTTCTGTGGTATACAACGTCATTTCTGTGAGGAAAAGTGAAAGTCGCAGTTTTTGGAGGTAAATTTGAAAGTATTTTTCGGGCGGTTTCGGGCAGCTGGTCGTGAGAGGGTTAATATTCATCGTAGGTCAAATATTTACTTTACGAAAAATATAGTACTATCATTTGAACATGACAGAAATGAGAGACGTGCTGCCATATCTATCTATATCTAAAGTTCACCCTTTTCGTAACTTCTGTTCTGCTCAGCTATCATTCTAGGGAAAAACGAGCCTTTATACCTCTCAGTCCTACAGTCTATCTCTCTTATTTTACGAGGATGGTCCATTCTACAAATATAAGTTGGCGCTCTTATTATTTCTATGGGTGACTACGAGATTTAACCATAACCCAAATTTTCCTCGGACTTGCATTTAAGCCGAGGGGTAATTTTTTCATGATAGATTTTGCCAAAAAACATCGGCTTGTATTCGGGCAGATAGTATTTATTGATGGATTTAACATGTAATAAAAAATCAGCAGTCAGAAGAAGAATATTTATTCATTGAGGCGGTTCAATTATAGTCTTAAGAGTTTTTACTAAGTAATTTTTAAATTCAAAAACACATCTCTTCCAACGCTGTACAAATGCTTCTGTATTGGAACCAGACCCTTTTTTAGCTTTGAGTAAAACTCGAGTATTTGAAATTCTATAACCTTTAGACCTTTCTAAAACAACCCAGTCATGATTTTTTCATTTCTGGCCAGAAGCACTTTCTGCATCGCATGCATGTTTTCTCTGATGTAAACTTATCAAATCCGCTTCACTTTTACTCCATTCTCAAACAATGGATTCTCCTACATTAAATTTTCTTCCAGTTTCCCAGTTCCCTTTTATACTTGGGCTAGTTTCACCAATTCTAATTTAAATTGTGCAGTGTATGATTTCTGCTTTGATTTAATTTTGTTTTCCATAGACTTTTTATTTAATAATGAAGTATGGCACATGTTGTGTCACTTAAGATAAAATCGGAAAAAAGATTGTCATACATCATTATTCATCTGATAAAAGACTCAACAAAACCAGAAAGACAGAAATCAGTTTATTCTGTTATTTATTTATTCAAAGAACCTATAATTACCAATCTGCAAAAAAAACTGTTGACTGCACATTATCTATACATTTTAACGAGGGTTAAAAATAGTGATGCGCAGTACCTACTAGGTGTGCATTATCGACGGGAAAATGCGGTAGTTGTATTACGTGACATTTAAAAGGCAGTAGTAATTTCTTATAGTCTTATACAACAATATCTTTTAACTTAGGTAGATGGAATTGGCATGCCTTGTTATTTGCCTGATTATAAGATGTTATTTTTGCTTTTGTTAGGTTGGTAAATCTCCTCAGATCAACCTAATTTGGGTCTGAGATAGATTAGGTAATAGAAGTACTTGAATTATTGATGAACTCCAGTAAAAAGATTCAAAAATAAAATGTTAAAAGTAAATACTTTACAGGGTGTCCAGAAAATCACTCTGTGGTTTTAAGAGTAGATTTTTTAAAACTATTATACAAGAGGCGATCAGAAAGTATTGCCTCAAATTCTTTTTCTTTCTTGTGTGACTTGGTGTATGGAATGTAATTGTATCAGGTGAAAATTTAAACCTTCCCGCTGATATCCTGGAAATTTCATCAATGCACGGTAGGTGGCAGGGCTGTGGTAGTCTGTCAAAAGGGAAGGTGTCATTAATGTGCATATAAAGCAGAGTTATATAATTAAGTTCCTGTTGGCAGAGAACATTTAGCCAGTTGAAATTCACCAACGTTTGAAGAACTTTTATGTGGACAACTGTGTCGATGTAAGCAGTGAGACAGTGGGTCAGGCATCTCAGTGATGGTGAACATGGTGTGAAGGACTTGCTCAGACCAGGCCGCTCTCCCACTGCAGTGACTGTGAGAAATTAAGAGAGAATGGAAGAGTTGATTCGTAATGATCAACACATTAAGACTGGAATTGTGTAAGATCGTTAGAATTGGCTTTAATGCATTGCGTAAAATTCTGGGCAATCTGGGATACAAGAAATTGTGCCATGTGGGTCCCATGAATGCTAATGTCAGATCACAAGGAGCAGAGAATGCTGGCATGTATGTATGAGACTGGGTGATGATTTCCTCAACAACATAATCACTGGAGACGAGACAGGTACATCACCATGAATCAGTGTCAAAACAGCAGTCTATGGGATGGCGACACTAGGATTCACTATGAAAGATGAAATTCAAGGCTCAGCCATTGACAGGAAAAGTTATGTGTTGTCTTTTGGGGCAGGAAAGGAGTTATCCTTCTTATTATTATTCTATATTTAAATATGGCACTGAAGCCATTTTACTCTGTAATATTTATACATCAAAACTTTGTTAGTTCCGTATTGAATCCTTCAAAGTATGGCACAATTTGGAGTTATGATCATTCTCCAATCATGACCATATGGTTTTTCATGCTTTACAGTTCAGATTATTCAGAATACAACTTTAATGAAATTCAAAGTCAGAATCAGGTCTGATGTATGAACAGCTAATTTACTTTGAAAATATCACCAGGTAGTGTTTTGCCCTTTGATGCTGTAAGTGCTGAAAATTAAATTCATTCTTTTGTGAGTTTACAAATTTAAGTCCCAATAGTCTTGTAACTCTTGTGAATATGTTAAAGAAAATGTTTGCATGTGATGCGAAATGACTTTTTTCGTTAAAATGTGACAATTGTTATTATATTATTTCCATCTGTATAATGTTTCTTCTTAACATATTTCGAAAGAGAGAATTTCATGAGAAAACCAAAGCCTGGGGTTCCAGTGAAATTCTTCCTCCATTGTAACCGAATACCTTCTGTTGATCTTCCATATTGTATCCTACCTTTATTTTTGCTCATCTTCTTTAAATTTGTGTTTACTACATAAGAAGAGTAGCAAATGCAGTTATGACATATTCAGATTGGTTGCGAATGTAACATGCTCTCCTGCATTTATTGTAAAATTCATATTGAGAAGAAACACATTCTAGTCTGATTTTTAGCATTGAAAACTAAGCCACTTTTACTTAAAAATTAGATATTAATTGATATAAAATGGTTTGAAAATTTGACTGTTCAGGTAAATTGTGAAACTAAATCCTAGATCATTTAAAAAATATTTTTCCTTAATTTCTTTTCTGTGAGCTTTTTTAATAGATATTTGAAGTAATTAATCCTTGGAAATCATTTAGAAAGCATTTGTCAGTATGTAATAAACTGAAACATTCAGTGTATCCATGTATCTTATCATTGCTTTGTCTTGAAAATTTAGTTTTTTTATGGGACCTGTAGCTAACATCTTTTTCCTTGAACATCTTTCTTCAGTACCAGGTATGATGGAACGTCCTGTAGTTAAGGTCATTAACTCATCCCTAGTCATGGTCTCTTGGCGACCACCTGTATATCCTGCTGGCAAAACTTCTTATTTTGAACTTAAGGTTGGCGAAAGTGATGGAAAAACTCCTGAAGAAGAGAAATACCTGACGAGTGAGGGTAAGTGTTATATTATGTTGCAGCCTAATAACTTGAGATCATATTCTGTTCTGCATGTACTGCATTATTAACAATCAATTCATCCATTTTCCATATTTTTAATTCATTACTATGATTAAGATTTTCACCACCATTCATCATTTTTCATTGCTTTTTAAATTTATATTATTTTTCTGATTTATAGCCAGAAAAGCTTAAATATAATCACTTGCTTCCTTTCATTAGTATGTTTGTGTCACTGTGACCCAGTGATGGATCACAGGTGTCTTATAACACATTCTTTTCTAACCAAGACAAATCCTTGGATTTTTATGTTGGCCATGTAGACAGTGACAACCATTTTGGTACAAGTAACTTAACGTGGCCACATTACGTAGTTCTAAGTTTCCCTGATAGATGGCACTCCTTATGCACGCCCGTCTGCCGGAATGCATTCCTTACGTAACCTGGGGAGTGCCTGTATAGTGGAATATTTACAGTGTGGTTTTGTTTTATTTCATCTATCACCTGCATGTGTTTTTTTTATTTCAATGGAAAGAGCTTTTCTATGTTGTGTATACCTCTAGCATAGGGTCTTCTTTTTTCATATCTGTAGACATTGAGATTTCCATTTCAAGAGTAAGTGTTTCTGTCCAGTGCAACAGAATAGTTATATGCAAATGGTTCAGTATAATTTTTCCGTTCTTTCCATCCCCAATAATTATCCTATCTTATCAAAATATTTTCAATCCTACCATGCCTGTTGTACTTGCTATACATTTATTCTTATCAGCCTGGCTCTCAGGTGGAATTCTACCTAACTTTTTGCTCATAAGCTTTTAGTTTTATCATTTCGAGTGATTTCCAGGAACATAACCCCTGTGAATGTTGAGGGACTACTGTACTATTATTCGCAGAGAAAATGCTTGTTCAAATTGCTGCTTATTTGTCTACTATCTCATGTCTTACCCCATCCCAACTTCGCACCAAACAACTTTAGTTACGCCATCACTTGTACATAATGGCTACAATTGAAAGACGTTGTGAACCAAGGGTGGTAAATCAAAATGTGTTAAAAAATGTTTGCTATTTCATAATTCATGATATATTGCAAATAAGCAGATAGGAGGTTGAATTTTCAAACTACAGAACAATAGAAATGTCTTGCATTTGAAGTATACTAATATGAGCTTTCCTTTATAGTCTTTGTTTTATGAAGTTGGCAGCTGAAATCATTAAAGTTAATCACTTGGCATTTGTAGATCTCGCTGAAACCCAGAATATGAGATTTGCATAGATGTCATAAAAGATGTTGCCACATAAATATTGTTCCTTTCCTAGACTTATCATCAGTCCGAGTTATTTATAACAACAATTTCTCTTAATAACTTTTTACAGATGCCTGCTCTCATAAAATACATGTGATTACAAAGATTGTATTCTTTGAATTGGTAGCATCATTGTTTTTTAATAATATTGGTATGAAATAATGGTTCTTAGTTGTTGGTGTGTAATTTCAGTTGGAAGTATGGGTCAAAATGGCTTTTTAAGCAAATACATTAGCGTGCATGAATTTTTTTTTAATTGCAACAGCTTTACAATACTAATGATGGTTTGCATATTTCAGATCACAAAATGTTTGTTCCTATACCTGATTGTGAAATTAAATCAATCAGTAAATTTGCAGTCCGCGCTGTGAATGTTGGCCCAGGAAATGCATTCTTCCGAGGCAATTGGAGTGAAGTTGGAGAAGCAAATTGTTTCAACTCAGGTAAATGTATAAAATAAAAATGATTCTATATATAGTTTCCGTGATCTGTTGGTTGGTTGGTTTGTCTGATGTACCGCTACACCTGCTCGCTAAAAACAATGCGAATATTAATATTTATTTTACATGACCTTGGCAGGATTTGAACCTTCGACCCTAGCATTGGGAGGTAGACACACTAACAACCACTCTACTGATAACTTGAGAAAGAATCGAGATAGAAAAACTAAATTTTGCAGGAATGCTAGATTCACATATTTTAAGGTGATGACGAAAAAAATCTCCAAAAAATTCTGAGTTTGACTACAGGAAAGACATTTTCATTTCCCATAAATAACGTATTAAAACAAATTAAAAATAAATTTTGTAGGGAATACACTTTTATGTGAATTAAAATGCACTCAAAAGCAAAAAATAATTTTTTTTCTAGATAAATATTGTTATTGAAAAATTTGTATGCTTCATAAAAGTGGATGGCTTTTTTTATCAACCAGCTAATTTCTTCTATTATACCAGTATCATTTCCCACAGTAAGCCGTCCACTTTTGTGAAGCATACAAAATTTTCAATAACAATATTTACCTAGAAAAAAAATTATTTTTTGCTTTTGAGTGCATTTTAATTCAAATAAAAGTGTATTCCCTGAAATTTTTTTTAAATTTGTTTTATTTTATACTTTTTAGTCTTTTTATTAAAATTATCTAATACGTATATTTTTTTAATTTGATTTTATTTCAACTTTTTTCTTCATAAAATAGTACACACAATGTTTTGATATTAAATATATTCTTAATTACTAGTATAATGTGGTAAAGTTCTTAATCTCTCCATTTATTCTAATGCGTTGGTGACAAGATCCAAATGAAATAAATGTTGGTGACAAACATGATTCAAAAACTGAAACGATCCAAGTGAAAATCAATAAAAGTATAAAAAATTGACTTTTTGACATGCAGGCTTTCATTCTTTTTTAGATTAAAATTAGAAAGAATTAACCTATGATCTTCGGATCTGAACACTTCTGAAGAAAAAATAATAAAGTTTCTTATAAGTTTTTTCCACCTACAGTTCGAAATCACTCGTCAAACGTTTATAATTCACATATTTTGGGGAAATCTCGCCATGTTAATGGGATGCTGTCTTGCCTACCAATTACATTGTTAGACCTTGAAATACTATTGTTATTTCAATCCTTATGGGTGTAAGCGTGCATTGAATGCTTTCAATACATGAGTGAGAGAGAAGGAAGGAGAAGGAAATGATTTTCATATCAACTAAAGTAAACTACATTCTGAAGTTATTATATTGAATATACATTCATTCTCTTTCCTGGGAGAATGTATGCAACTATTTTAAGTTTAACTAAAGAAAGTGTCATATGATGGTTTGAAATATCTTTTGAAATTTCCATATTTGATATATTATTTCGACCCAACATATTGACAGGCTATTACCTAGTATGTACTATATTTGCTCACATATTAGCTGCATCCCATGTTTTTACTAGGCAATCTCACTAATACTTAAGCGCATTGAAAAATAATAAGCCACTAATGAATACAAATGACTGCATAAATGTTTGAGTATTATAACTATTTTTAATAATAAAGTATTTTGTTGAATTATCTGAGACTAATCAGCCACATATTCACATTGCGACACATAGCAGCTGGACATACAGCAGCTCAGCTCTCAGTCTGAGTAGACGTGCTTTTGTGTCTCTCTGGCGAGTTATGTTTTAAACACTTTGTAATTACTTCTACGTACTTCTGAGTCTGTATAATATAGTGCAAATGTGTTCAGCTCATTACTGATGTGTTAATTAGTGCGGGTGATGAACATAACCTCATAAATCTTTATTTATTGTGTTTCATCAGTGAAGTGTTTACCTTTTTCTGCATCTAATCTTCAATTGTTTGTGAGACCTTTACGTTTTCGATATGAGTACCTGCTTACTTTGTGATAAAGTTCTTCCTAAGGTTGGAAATTATATCCTATATTATCATTGTAATAATAAATATCATTTCGAATGTTCACGCGTTTCCGAAAACACGCACAGGGCTAAAGCTGAATCTAAAAAAAGAGAATGGTGATGCGTAAACTGTAGAGAGAATAAGAAAGTTGTTTCAGATGATGATTGTGATCTCAAATCATTAATTTTAAAAATGAGAGAGGACCAAAACAAGATGTTAGAGAGTCTTGAAAACAATATACGTAAAGAACAAAATGCTGTGACAGCTAAACTCGAAGAGAACATTGTGAAATTGTCAGACTTTTATGATGATATTAAATCGGAACTCTCTTCCTTAAAGGCATCAAATAAAGACCTTATGGATAATGTTAGCACACTGCAGAAAGATGTGGAGGTTAGGGATTTACGTATAAGAGACCTTGAGTCAAGAATCCAAGCGTTGGAAGTGAGTGAGAGAAGCAATCATTTGGAAATTCATGGCTTGGAATCTGAGCCTGGGACCAAGGAAACGGTGGATATGCTTGTGCCATCTGTTGTCAAGATTGCCGATCAGATTGAAGTTCCATTCCGCAGAGAGGACATCGAGACTGTATATCGCCTTACAAGAAAGAAATTGGATTTACCAGCTCCTGTTCTGGTTAAATTCAAAGACAAAGGTAACCATGATTTATGGTTGTCTAACAAGAAAAAGGTTTCAAATAGCTTGGTTTTAAATAATAATTCTTCGAGGAGAATATACTTAAATGAAAATCTGACGCCGTACTGTAAAAAACCGCTGTGGCAAGCCAAGTCTAAATGCATTGAATGTAAATACAAATATACTTGGGTTAGAAATGGGAAAATATTTGTAAGGAAAGGTGATGGTGATGTTAGTATTAGAATATCCAATGAAATTGATTTAGCTAGGATTGTATAAGTTTCTTTTTCTGTTAATATGGAAGAAGTGGATAGTATTGACTATAGTTTAAACAATGTTTACGATGATATAAATTCTTGGATCACCCATACTAAATCCCAACTCATTACTATAAACAGTTGTACCAGTATAAAAATAATCCATTTAAATATTAGGTCTATTTATAAACATTTTGATGAGTTTATTTGTTTACATTCTAATTATAATTTTGATGTCATTGTTTTGTCTGAGGTGTCAGTCCAAGTGGAAAATGTTTCCTCTTATTGTGTTGAGGGTTACCATTTGTCCTTTTATTGCAGACCTTAACGTCGTGGTGGTATCTTTTTGTATTATAGAGATTATTTTAAATTCACAAAATATAATGTGTCTAATGATATGAATACTTTTGAATGTATTTGTGGGGATATTCTACTGAACCAAAATAATGATAGAATCAATATTATTTGCATATACTGCCCTCCAAATTCAAATACTCTATTATTCATCCAAGATTTAATTAGTTTATTGGACCAGTTCTCACATTGTACCCATTCTGTTCTTATAGGTGATATAAACATTGATTTATCTTTATCTACCCATGTTACTAACAATTATGACACCTTACTTCATTCATATGGCTATCTCAGTTGCATACATAATTTCACCAGAGTGGAGTTATATAAAGATGGTATTTCTAAATCTATCATAGACCACATTTATGTTAAGGGAATTGTCTATGGCTTGTCGTCTGCAGTTATAACATCCAAAATTTCTGATCATTACATTATAGGGATTGATATTTTTCTGCCTATAGTCTGTTCACTACCTAAAGTCTCTTGGCCTTCATAGAGCAAGTAGCCAATCACGAACGTTTCCCCTTCCATCGCCCCTCACAACTTTTGTGCGGGAAAGCAGATACCGGTGCGCATTGCCAACTCTTGCAGATTTTCGCCTTCAGCTGATATACTATGCAATTTCTAAATAAAACACTTCCCATCCTTCTTTTTGATCCGGGCTTTGGACGGCAGTAGAAATGGCAACGCAGGCCGATGTGATCTCTTCGAGAGCAGGAGTGAGACTGGGTTCCTCCCCACTACCTTCCCAAACAAACCGTCTCTTATTGGCTGCTGCTTCAAGGCCAAGAGACTTTAACCTTTAAATGCCGAAAGGGACACCGGTGTCCCGGCAAATTTCTGGGTAAGCCTGCCGAAAGGGACACCGGTGTCCCGCTTAGCTCCGAGGCCGCTCACAGATGTCGTTTTTGTCATAGAATCAAAATTTTTGGAGGAGAAGAAAGATGAGGCATCCTTCTTTTCCATTTGCTCTCCCAAGGCCGAAAGTCTTGCATATTGGGGGAGGGGAGAGTAAACAAACAATCGAGAGTGCCTCACTCAAAGTGTACGTCTCCGCCGAGGTGAGACTCTTTCGCAACACAAAGAGATGCAATTAGCTGAACCCCAAATGTCCCTTCCCTTTGTTAGTCTTCCTTTTCCACATTTCTGTTTTACTATGTTGCAACCCAAAGAGATGCAATAAACTGAACCCCAGGACTAAGCCCTACCCCAAAGCTTCCTTCCCTTTCTTATTTTCTTCTTCCTTTTCCACATATATGCATATACCTATGTTTTACTATGTTTACGTTCATTCATTTGCAGACTACGAAGTAGAGCGGATGTAGACTTGTGCGTTCAAAATATCTGTAGCTGTTTGTCTGTTTATTTTTTAGTGATTCCTTTATTTTTATATAACTAGTTGAGATAGGATGGCTAACAGCTACACCATCGGTCGCCGCACTTGGAAATGGACAAAGAAATTATTTTTTCATTTAGTCGATCTAACTATCCTAAATAGTTGGATTCTCCTTCCCTCGTGCGGTGGCGCATTTTCACATCGGCAATTCCGACTTTCCCTTGTGCGGCAAATGGTTGAAGAGGGCGCTAGAGCTCTTCCTTCCCAGACTCTCTCAAGGGGGCGAGCTAGTGCTAGTGGAATGCAAATAAAGTGCTTAGAGGCCAAGGACAATAAGCATTGGCCCATTTCGGGGACCCTTATCTGTAGCCATGTGTGTTCCTCAAAGAGCAAAAACTCAAGGACGAAATATAGGTGCAAGACATGTGACGTGGGACTATGTGTTGAGCCCTGCTTCGAGGAATACCGCAGTAGCTCGACTCTATAGGGAAGTGTAAATACTGGGGTTGTGTCAGCTGCAGACTGAGCAGGAACCACATTGCCAAAAAGTGACTAAATGCAGTATTTTTGCACTTTATTTTGATTTATATCAACAATAAGTTATTTCGGCATCGTAATTTAGTCTATTAGGGTTATATAACTCTTTTTATTTCTATAAATAGGCAGAACGATGTAATTCTCTGATAGTTTGACCACAAAATGCTTTTTATTTGAACATTTTATCACCAATAGTTCACGAGATATGCGATTTTTGCAAAAGACGTACACAAAATATTTAAATGTCCAAAATTAAATCCGGCAGTGGGACCCCGCCAGAGGGTATTTAAATCCGGCGGATAAAGGTTAAGTAGTGAACCGACTATAGTGCAACTAATATTTCCAATATTCACATAAATTCACCACCTAAACTGGAACTAAATGAATCTGATGTTAGGTTAGGTCTTATTAATATTGATTACATTCCTTTCTATTATGACTTGATTGATGCTGAAATGTATGCAAAGTTACTTATAGATAAATTTAACCACATATATAATTCCTGCTTTTATCCAGCTAAAAGACATACATCTAATAACAACAAACCTATATTTAAAAAGAAATGGATGACTGCAGATATAAAATAATTAAAAACTTGGTAGGTTATTTCAAACGATGTAAAAATGCTCCGAATAACAATTCTTACAGATTGTTGTATACTAACTACAGAAATTATGTAAACAATGAGATTCATCTTGCCAAGAAAAAATATTATGACTACATTCAATGAAACTGGAGACCTCAGTTAGAGAAAAAAGTGGAAAATTATCAGTAATATAATATGTATTCCAAATAAAATATCTGTTTATGATATCATAGTTAAAAGTTTCTGTTCTAACAAAAATATTAACCAAGTTGTAAATGACTTTGCTTCCCATTTTGTTAATAGTATAAAATCAGCTATGCATTCTTGAAATTATGCTCAAAACATATCTCTACGACATGATTATGGATTTTCTCTTTCTTTATGCATAAAATAAATCTTACTGAAATGAATGTTTTCATTAACTCTTTAAATAGCAAGAAATCTCCTGGTATAGACAATATTAGAGTATGTGATATTAAATTCATTAAACTACATATTGCTCCTGTATTAGTTAAGTTAATTAATATGAGCATCACTTATGGAGTTGTACCTTCTAAATTAAAAGAAACAATCGTACGCCCTATACATAAAGGTAATTCCTATGGGGTAACAAACAACTATAGACCAATTTCGATACTACCTGTTCTTAGCAAAATACTTGAACGTCATGTTGCAAACTGTTTAACTAAGTACATTGATGAGAATAGCTTATTAAGTAATTGTCAGTTTGGGTTCAGGAAAGGTGTTGGTACTTCGGATGCATTTCAATACTTCTCTGACTTTGTAAATAGTAACCTTGATATCGGCAATCGTGTCCTACTATTATTTTTAGATTTTTCCAAAGCCTTTGACACTCTAAACCATAAAATACTTCTAACTATTCTAAATGATTATGGTATAACTGGCTTATGTAATACATGATTTAGTGGCTATTTATCTGATAGAAAATGTACAGTGAAAGTTTCAGATTGCCGTAGTGGAAGTTTTTTTATTAAACAGTGGAGTTCCTCAAGGATCCATATTGGGGCCTATTTTATTCAATTTATATGTTAATGATTTAGTTAAGGTTGTCAAAAATTGCTCTGTAATTCAATATGCTGTTGATACTATTTTGATGATAGCTCACAAATATGTAGATATGGCAGAAAAATTATTACAAGAGGATTACAATGATTTTTTAATATGGGCACATGATAGACAACTGATTGTTAACTTTAAGAAAAGTGCAATTATGCACATTAACTTACCTTATTATGGATCTCAGCATAACATTGATATTTTTACCCATACTTGTGACTGTTTACACAACTTATCTAGTTCCTGCTTATGCCCTAATTTAACAAATGTATTTAGCCAAACATACCTTTTATATGGGACCAACGTATTAAATATTTGTGTGTTAAACTAAAAAGAATTTTATATAAATTCTATTATTCAAAAAACTTGATACCAGCTAAATACTGTTGCATAGCATATTTTTCCTTGTTTGAATCCTTAATAAGATATGGAATTGAATTATGGGGCCATGCCTCTGAGTACCTCTTAGATAGGGTAAGGAAAATTCAAACTAGAATCATCAAGCTTTTAGTGCCTATAAATATGATCTCTTCTGGCACAGACAGTATAACAATATATAAATTGATAAATATTTTAACACCTAGGAAAATATTATTCTATATACTTATGTTTAAACACCTAAATAATTTGGATTTGTATGTTGTAGGTAACAAACCTTGCACTCTTTAGAAGTAATAGATATATAGTTCCTAGAGTACATAATAAATATGGTGAAAGACAGTTATGTTATATTATCCCTACCTTATGGAATCATTACATCTGTATATTCCAAAGCTATTTGAATAATGATAATAATATGAATGTGAAAAAGGTAATTAAAAAAATATTAATAGATAATGTGTAAAAGGTAAATCCGAATGTATAATTAATAACATAGCTTTTGTTTATCATTGTGACAGTATATAGTTATTGTGTAATGATAGATATTATTTGTTTCATATATGTATATATATATATATATATATATATATATATATATATATATATATATATAATATTATTTGTTTCATATATGTGTATATATATATATATATATATATATATATATATATATATATATATATATATATATGTGTGTAGATATTACACATTGTTATTATTCTTCTTCTTGGAATCATTTTAACTGATTATAGTTGTGTAAATCGTATCAACAGCTTGCAATTTCTGCAAATTCTTTCATTGTAATTTTTCTTTAAGTATTTGTGTACCTTGTTCATCAGCCCAAAGCAGTATACTCTTCGTATCTGTAAAGTAATGAGCTTGAGCTGCTAGTGTACGAATTATTTTTTTATTTTGTGCTGAGCTGTATCACAAAATTGTAATTATATATATTTTTTGACTGTAATATCTTTTCATATAGTAGATTGTTCTGTCGACAGACTGTAAGTCTGATGGAACAATATATGTACTACCTATTCTAAGCATAAAAAAAAGGACAATATAACTGAAAAGACTTCCATGCAAATAATTACAGTATTTTATTTTAACACTCTGGACATGGAAAATGTCAGATATGTGGCTAGAGGGTTAATATAGGAGTTGTTTTATGTAACAATATTAAAGTATATAGTATGACTTTACATATAGTCCTATAAACAGCTTTCCATTTGCACATTTTTTTGCTACTTTATTTATCAATTAGGGACCATTTTTATATTTGGTAGCAAATATTTGAGATGCAAAATCATTTTCCTTTTGCGGTCTTTGCTACATTGGATCAAAAATTGCAATTCAATACTTTCAAGAGAAACCTTAGTATCAAATCCATTTTCAGGATCTCAACTCATCTCTCTTTTCAACAACCCAGCTCATTGGGATAAAATAATGTTATTCATTTTTCCACTTTTTGCTGTCACTATCCCAAGTTGACACTTGGTCGATAATCACGCATTTTTAAACATTTATCATCTAATTAAAACCATAAAAAATGTTTTAACCCCTCAAGCCTGAAGGAGATATTTAAAAACTGGAAATGCCGCTGCGAAATTTACAAAAATTATTTTAAAACTCAAAACTTTTCACCTTTCTATTGGATTTTTATGAAATTTTTAAAGAATTTATGCAAAACATGATATTTTAAAACTATAACATTTACACTATCAGAAATGAAGTACAAACTCTTTGCTGGAGAGAACTGATGGCACACCGATCACTTACCTATTCAACAAATGCCCGCAATTTCATTTATTCATCAATATTATCAAAACTAAAGAAGTTGTTGACTGAATTTTTTTCAAAGATATACAGTGAAACTCGTTTATAACGATCATGCCTAAAACGAAATCTCGGCTATAACGAAGAAATGTCTCGGTCCCTTGAACTTCTCCATAAGGGCATTGGTTAAATTTCACGGATGTAACGAACATGCATTTTACAAATTCTCTGTTGTAACGAACAAATGTTTGGTCGCGTGGCAAAAAATGCCCCATATATAACGAATTTTGGCGAGCAGAGCGATAAGTAATGAATAGTTTCTGCCCGTTTACCCCGCACTTGTTTGTAGAGGTCCCCTTCCTCCATCTACCCCTTCCATACGAATTTCCACGCTTCCTTTGTTTTGAAATTGATATTAAAAATGTGAAATGTTTATGTAAATTAATGACCATAATAATAATATTAATTGACCATTTAAAAAATCGTATGTAATAGCAGTCGAACATTTTACATGCCACGAAGTTGATAAGCATTTCATTGCATATGTAAGTACGGCATTGAAGTCGACTCACTGCAAATACAGTAAAAGCTGTGTTATCCGGCTATCTTGGGGATTGTGGAACGCAGATTAGGAGAAATATCCGTATAGGGGAGCGTTTTTCGATTTTGACATCGCAAATTTAGCAATAACCAAACAAAATTGGGCTTAGGTTCACTATCGTGCTCCCCAAACATAACTATGCATGGGGTTTGCATTTTCCATTTTAATTCTTCCACACGTAGTTAGATATAGACACTATTTACCCAATCTTATTTAATACGTTGCTACGCTTACATGCAAAACAAAAAGACTATTGAAAAGTTTAGGGCGTCCGGGAAGTTAGGGGATTACAGCAGTGAACCTGTTCCCAAAATTGAATTTATTGGATTATATTTTTCTTATTTATCTTTATTATTTATCTTTATTTACTCTATTAGAAAAGGACGAAATTATTTAATTCTTATGAACATTTCTGTGAAGACCAGTCATATAATATTTTATCCAGTTCCTCAATTTTTGGCTTATGAAGCATATGATGTTTATTAATTGATTTACTCGTCTCAGAAGATGACACAAATTTCATTAATTTAGCCTTATGAGCCTTGATATCGTAGAGCGTAAAAGATCCGATGTTGAATTCTTTTGCTATGGCTGCTCTATTTTTTCCTTTTTCAATTCGTTTGATCAGCTCCAGCTTTTGTGTTAGCGTTAAACCAACCTTTTCTCTCCTGTTCCTTATTTTGATGCATTTTACGTTTCCAACTTTTTCCTTGGATGTAAGCTGCATCTTCATTTTGTAAATTTTGGCAAAAAACTGTAGCTTATATTCAAACAAATATAGCAGCATGAATATTTAGATCGTAGCTGTAGTATTAATCACTTTATTATCTATAATATATACATTATATAAATGTATTCATTCCAATAAAACGTGTATCATGTTCTTAAATTTGTAAAAATTTTCTAAATGAGTGAAATTGTCTTCTTTAATGCAGGAGACACAAGAGAACTTCAGTTCTGGGTTCCTGTTGGAGTTGCCATCTTAGTTGCCCTAATTGTAATAGTTTACCTTAGCAAAAGGTAAGTTAACTGTGATATGCTTTGGAATGTAAAGCAATTACATAAAGTTAAAAAAAAATTAATGGTGAGACTGAACATAAGTTTTCATTTGGTGTTATTATTTTCTTCATTTATTCTTCTAAATTCCCTATTGGCATATACAGTAAAACCTCTGAGTAACGAATTTCAAGGGATCACATTTTTCGCCTGTTTGTTATTTGGGTGTTTGTTGTTTGGAGGTGAGTTTGGTGTTGCATAACTCCAGGGGCTGGCCATCTATTAGATTATACGGAAGCAACAGGGTTATCCAAATGAAAGCAAATGCAATTATTAGGAAGATATGGCACAATCTAACAAAACCCTGTACTAAAACACGTTAATTACGCCTTCTCTTGAAAAATATATAACGTAAGAACTGACTCAGCATTAACAAATCGCAGAAAATTCCTACTATGTAGGTCACAGGAATTTGTTTGCAAAACCTTTTCCATCTCTGAGCAAGGATCAAAACTAATTTACACAAAAATAATGCACATGAACCACCTCTTACCATGATACATACCTCATTGCTGCGAAATACTGTCAAGCACCCAGTTAAAATTAGTGACTTGTTGACTGGATCAGGTGAATAAATATTGGAAACACGATACCTTTTAAAAATTTTATTTTTCAATGTAGATCAACATTTTTTAACATAGGAAAACAAAGTCTGTTGTTTAGCGTTTTTCCATATCTCCCGAACAATTGCCATCTCCCTAAAGGAACTCTATCAAGTCACAAATATAAAATATATTTTTCAATGGTGTCCAATGCTGCGCTCACTGTGCTGGATTTTGGCCGCACTTCTTCTACATCTTCCTCCACATGTGCATAGGCCATTTCCAATCCTTCAGACTCCATATGTGATTCGTCCATCGCACGTCATAAAAGCCTCGTCGACTTCCACATGTTCTTCAAATGATGTTTCCAGATTCATGGTCTCCTGTAAACCCACCCAAAAATCATACTGGCCACCACCTCATCATAATCACTTCCACAATCAAGGGAAAATCCCATCCTCTGAAAACAATTTCTTATTGTTGAGCATCACACAGTCGCTGCATTGCCTGCAATATGTTCCACCTTAGTGATTTTAAATCTCTGCAATCCATCATCCTGTGCATCAGAAACTCCACTAACATTATGCGGTAAAACCTCTTCTTAGAAGAAATGACCCTTTGGTCTAGGGCAGTTGTCTTCAACCTTATTTGATTCACCGCCCACTTTTACTATATTTTGCCATAATAAGTTCACCGCCCACCTTCCGTGTCAACTTAACAATAAAATTTTTGATAAAATAAATGTTTAAAAGACATCAAATTTAACCATGTTTATTAATCCCAAATCTAATATTTAAATAAACATTTGACAGACAGTTCAATGCATACTTTGTGCTTGGTTCCTACAAACCAGGGAATCAATGTCAGGCTTCAAGTCCGTAAGGGTCATTCGAAGATCTCCTCTTTCTGTTACTTGTAAGCTATTTCTTTTTTGGACAGGAGATTGTTGACTGCACTGAATCCCTTCTCGACTAGATATAAGGTTGGGAAAGCTAACAAGAGCAACGATATTTTCTTCCACAAGCGTTGATACAGAGAGGGCATATTCTTGTTCTGCCAAAGTTGCACATATCCACCTTGATTGAAATTGGCTTTACACTCCTAATCATTAAGTAATTTTATTATCTTCTCCTCGTATTTAATATCTACATCACACACATTTGTGATGAATGGAGTCACCATCCATGCTTCCATTGTACATTGTCTCATTTGAGGATATGTGTGCGTATCATTAAACTTTATTATAGAATTGTATTTTTCAGTGTAAAAATTAGAATAGTTCTTTAACGCCCACCAAAAACCCTAAAACACCCACTGGTGGGCGCTATCGCCCACGTTGAAGACCACTGGTCTAGAGGCTGCTACTTACTGGTGCAGTTAGGTGGGAAGAAAATTATTCTGTTTCTCAAAGTTTCTCCCTTCAAATTATGGGCAGAGCATCTGTCGAGGAAAAGAACTATCTTCTTATTCTGCCCTCCCATGCGCGCATCCATACCAGCTAGCCACTGTCGGAATAACGTGGCCGTCATCCATGCATTTATGCTCTTGGAATATGGGCAAGGCATTTGCCTCACGTTTTTAAACCAGCAAGGTTTGGCGAATTTGCCTATGACCAGCAGCAGCAACTTCTCCGACCCGTCGCTGTTTGCACAAAAAAGCACCGTGAAGCGCTCTGCTCATTTTCCCCCATGGCCATGCCTCTCCCTTTACATTCACGGTACGATCTGGCAGAAGGTTATAAAAAAACCTGCCTCATTGGCATTGAATATATTTTTTGGGCCGTAGTCCTCGCCGATTAAAATGGGCAACCTCTCCCTCCAATCCTCCTCAACTTCAGGGCTAACCGCAGCCTCCTCCAGAAATCTTGAGGGTTGTTAAGTTTGTTAAGTTCCACCTCTTCTTGAATTTGTGGAGCCATCCATTGGATGCAATGAACTCATCCATCCCCAATTTCAGCGCCTCGAGCCTCGCCTGCTCCTGCAGGATAGGCCCCGATACCAGGATTAATCTGGCCTGTGCTTGCGAAAGCCAGTTAAACACTGCCCGATCTAGGTCCTCATTTACGCAACTCTGGACACGTTTCCTCTCTGGACTCTGCACAGCCGCATTCAGAATGCCGGAACATTGCCCAAGAATTGTTGAAAGTGTTGATGGTTGAATATCAAATGACTAGACAACTTCCACCTTCTTCATCCTCTGGTCCACTGCTTTTAGTATCTCTATTTTCCGCTTGACAGAAAATTGTCGCCGTTTGGTTCCATGATTAGTAGACATGGCCTTAATAAATTAAAAATTGACATTACTTTTAGGAAAACAGCATAAAAGTGTTTTAGTTTCAAAGAAAAAAATAACTACTAAGCGCACACTTCTTCCTAATCAACAAAAATATTGCTTGAAGGCCTAGATTTATACCTGATGAATGTATTCAATTGTAGGCAGAATCTTAAACGAACTGAATTTTCTTTCTTAACACTGGAATGGAATTTTGTCAAATTATTTATCATTATATAACATAGTACCAAATAGTAGTAAATTACCGAGAAATTTTAATTCCTACAGGCTTATCTTTATTTTTTCTGAAAAACTTCTTATGCTGAAACATTTGTCTCAAGTTTTTTACAAAAGTTTTACAAAAATTGACAGCTGCTTAAGTTTCGGCGTTTAGATATAATAATTAAATTTTACACATTTTTCTTTCACTTCAGAGATATGTCTATACAGCCATTTCCTGATTATTTTTTATTGTCAGCCAGAAAAGAATGATTAGGCAAAATTTATTTAATTTAGTAAAAGAAGGCGAAATTTGACAGGCGTATATTTTTATGCAAAAGTTCAGGTTTGAAAAATAGATTTCTACATTGCCAATAGCATAAGCACAGAAAAATTATAGACATGTGAAGTTCAGATGGCAGACTGAACATTTCAAAAGTCGACAGGATTGCATATGTAATAATATATATTTTGGGAAGTTTTTCTGGCTGTTCTTTAAGAAACTAAAAAAATAAATTACCCATTTATATATCTCAGTACTTTTGGTTTCTCAGTAATAGCAAATAGAGTACGCTTCCTGATTTTTAAAAATGGAATCTGGCCATCTTACATAGTCCTACAGTGAGATTAATGATTATTGCACTTTAATGTACCACAATGCCCGGCAATCTTGTGCCGGGCATTGTAACAATTTACGATTTCAAGACAATATTTATGTGATCTAGTTTCGTGAAAGCATGGCTGCATGGGCTGATAAACTACAAACTTACCTTGAAAAGCAGCAGATTAAGAGCAGAAAATAAGCGCTGTGAATCACCTTCCACCACTAAATAACATGAGGAATAAATGCTTAAAGCTTCTCTCGTATGGGAACTCCTTATAATAAGATCACCTTAATGCAGAAAAACACCTTATCGCTCAAAAAACACCCTCTCACACCTAGGACACACTAGTCAATGATGGTTGATTACTCGGCAAAACCAAAAATAGGATGTACCAACATAAGACATTCTCTGATTGGATTGTTCTAAGCTAGACTCTAATTGGCTCACTGTATTTTCAATCGTTTTCCATGCGTAAATGAAAAAAAACTGCTTTGCGAGCGAAATTTCGTTCTGAAGAGGTAAATATAAGCGGAAGAGACCATTTTTCCCTTTGCTATTCGGGAGTTTTCGTAGTGCAGGAGTTTGTTGTAAAGACATATTTACATGTTCTTTTAAATAGGAGTTGGCGGTACTAATGTCATTTGTTCTTTATTCGGAGGTGTTCGTTAACCGGGTGTTAGTAAGGTAGAGCTTTACTGTATTTTTCTTCAAATATAAAATAGGTTGAAGCAGAGGTTCTTAACCTTAATGCATCTGTGACCCTCCCATATTAATTAACCTTATAGCACCTGTTTATCAATAAATACAACATGTTATAATAACTTCAATTTATTATAAATGTTTATAATATTTGCACCAAGGTTCTAAATATGTCCATACAGGAAATTAATTAATTAGTATGTAATTTAGCTCAAATCAATACAGTAGAACCTCATAAACCAGGCAACCTCGGGACCTAGCATTTGCCGGATTTTTGAAAATGTATAAAAAATACTTAAGTAATTACATTTTTGGTAATTGATTATATAATTAAAATGATGAATAGCAATTGAAAGGGAACCCATTATCAATAAAGACTATTCCTTATACATGCACTAAAATGAGGAATTATAAATGAACCATTAAAAAGTAAATAACGAACGTAAAATAAAGAGTATATCTAATACGCATTTACAGCATTATTTTCATCACACATTATTCTGAAAAATTTTTTTAACAGATCAAGCAAACTAGCTTGCTTCATGCATTTTGATTTTTCCTTCATAAGTTTATCTTGTATTCGATACAAACACATAATCTCTTGAAAATCAATGCAAGAGTGTTGTTCTAAAACAGATATTGTATCCGTGACCAACTGTATACAGCAATCTATTGAAGGTTTGTCCTTAACTATCTCTTGATTATCGTCACTTTCATTTTCTTCATCTTTTTCATGCTCGGGTTTCAAAACCATGTCTGCTATTTCGACCATTTCACATCAGTTAGCTGAAGTACGACAGGTGCATCATTGTCGATATCAACCCAGTTTTCACTCTTTCTGCTATTGTGAAAAATTTTCGTTTGCTGTATCCGCATTAGGCCTGAAATAGGTACACCTTCACTTCTTCGCTGACGAAACCACTCAAACATTACCTTATCAACAATATTTACCCGGGACGTGTAGTGTTTTACGGCTACACATAGCTTTAGGTGTATCATTCTCTGCATAAAATTTCAATATTCCCGTTTTTTTCTTCTTTAAGTCAAACACAGAGGAACTACCAATGCTATATTCTTCGCAGTCTCTTCACTACCTTTTTCAAGTTTTCTTAGTAATTCCACTTTTTTTTAATCGTGAGATTTTTCTGTTTACGTTTTGTAGCACCACTTGGGTTGTATTCTTCTTTTGAAGTCATGTCAAAATAAAATTTGACAAAAGTACTAATTGCATTAACGAAAAACAACTGCTATCGCCACAAATCTAAACATGTGGTTATAATGAGGTAAACAAAACAATGAAAATAGATAAGCATACATCGTTTAAAGTAATTTCTAGAGTATTAGAATTTTTTACATATAACTTTCCGAAAAGTGCCGAGTTTTTGAGAATACTGGGTTTATGAGGTTCCACTGTACTTTTACTCATGAATAGGAAAAGTAAGAATTGCTTTACATTGGTTATAATGTAATCCTGAATGGGTTTTCAGTACATTTTGTAAGAATTGAATAAATTTGAAATGATACAACACGTTTTAAAAAACTTGAAAAATTAAATATTGTAACTATTCTGTATACAATGATATTTTTTAAAGGCATACCGCAAACTTCTCAAGGCCCCCAGGTTGGGAACCACTGGGTTAGAAATTATCAAGGTCACCAGTCTTTGCATTCTTAGCTTTTTGTAGTGAAACATATTTCATTTGAAACCTGTAATGAGTAACATATTTAGTTGGGTAATTTATTGATACTGAATGAAATGCATCAGGTATTACGTTTGTTTTGCTGACATTGGAAGTTTATGATTTGTGAGGTAAAACTCGGCATCATAATTGGTTCAGTCAAATTCATTAAAATCATTGATATTATTTGGCTTAGCATGTTGCTGAAATCATTTATATTATTTGGATTAGCATATTGCTTAAAATCATTGGTATTATTTGGATTAGCATATTGCTCTCCTCCCCTCATATTAGTTTTGCTTTTTACTGTCATGAATTTGCATTTAGAAGTTAACATTCTTAAAAGATATTAGGAAGCCTGTCAGTGCTTAAGACTATTATTTAAATAATTCATTTAGATTTTATTAAGAAGTTTAGGTCAATAGAAATATGATAATGTTCTTTTTAACAGAGCCTGGGCCCGGTGCAAGGAAATGCAAGATGTTGAAGTTAAACTTCCTGCAGGACTGGTCCCATATCCAGTAAGTAACCAAGAGATCATTCATTTCTTTAATTTAGCTTTGCATGTTTTCTATAAAGGCACAACCTTTTTCATTCTGTGAGGCATGTTATGTAGATTAATACTAGATTTTCAATAAGATTATTGAGTTGTTAAAGTATAAAATGTGCAGTTACCAATAGCAGTAAATATTAATAATTTTATTTGCTGAAGTTTGCTGTTCCCATGTCACTGTAAAATGTCATAAGTAGTCGTTTAGAAGGATGAATCCTTTATAATTAGTGCAATAGAACCTTTGATCAAATTTGTAAAAGCCATTATAATGAACAATGTATACTTCCTGTCAATATTAACAGCTCAACACCATCTGATGTACACGATATGCATACATTGTACGTCTGGAACATGGCTGATGTTAATTATTTTTTGCCTCTGTGATATTTCTTAATTTTGCTTAACCTTCACATATTTTGACAAAAGTGCCACTATCCTTAATATTTGTTTAATTCTGCAATTTCCTTGTCTTAATCATTACATATACAAACTCTCCTTCGACTTTTGTGTCCTCTATGTACCTCAAGGAACCAGTTCGTGATACTCGGCATTGATTATGTGTTGAATTCACTTTACCTCTTAAAAACCATTCAGAGCCTGCTCCCTAAAAGCGATACTAAAAAATTTTAAGTGGTCTCTTTTAAAATTAAATTGGATATGATTAAAAGATCTGAATCTGGTTAAGGCAGTTCATATATTGGACAAACATTAGGGCTTAACCCATTCAATGTCAAAGTGTTTCATAAAATATGTTTAAAATGCCAGCCATTTTTTGTAAAAATGATTGGTATTTACTTATAAATGAACTTATAAAATGTGGAAGAACTCAAAAACTACCATTCCCAAAAATGTTATTTAATTAATGATTTAAAGAAAAATTATATTTTCTACAACAAATTTAGATGTTGAGATATTTATGAATTGTTTATTGAAAAATAATTTCATATCCTGGCTATATATCGAGAATTCGTAAATCAAGTTATAATTTCTCATTGGCTCCCATTATAGAAAGTGAGTTATGTTCCTATGGTAAAAAATCTTCACCTAACTATAGTAAAATGACGTGTTTTTAGGGCATTTATTACGGAAGACAATTATTCTAAACATCTACATAATATTACAAGTATTCGTCACTAAGCATCATAGTTGTGTTCCTTAAAAACGTGACTAAGTGAAAACACGTTAAGCAAGGGAATTTCTCTCAATAAGAAATAACTAAAACAAGGAACATTATGTTTCTCCAGACTGAGTAGATGCTGCTTATTATTATTACTGGTTATTGTTAACAGCCACCTGTTGTAAACAAATGCTGATTCTGAAGCCAAAAATTTCCTTTGCATAATATGATCATACCTGCCATCTGTTATGATAAAAATTTTACTTGATCCCATGATCAACTGAAGGCAAGAAATATGTCTGTGCAATCTATTGTTGACAGCATTGTATGATACCCAAAACCTTGTGGGAGCACGCATTCTTAAATACTCCTATCAAAACATTTCTTTTGTTCAAAAAGTTTATTTTCTCCAATGTACAATCTCGGAAATATAAATTTTAAATATTTAAATAGCCTCTTTTTTGTTTCAAGATAGCAGGTGAAAATAATAATAGTTATTGCTATTTTGTTATAGGGTTGTCTTTAAATAAATACTTATTAATTTTTGAGATGCCATACATTCGAGATTCCATCTATTTGCGATTTCGTCATTACAAGATTATGGGTATTAACTAAGATTTTAAGTATAATAATTGAATATATTTTAAATTACATCTATTTTAAACTAGCTTTTTCTTTTGTAATCATTATTATTGATTAGTAATATTATTATTTTTCTTTTGTTACTCATTTTCTTTACAAGATTTGCAACAAAAAAATAGTTTTTTTCATGACTCCGTGGTTTTGGTTCATATAAAAAAACAAATTTTTTTCCCGTAATTTTGAAACTTCGTAAAACGGGATAACCTCTAATCGGGTCCACCTTTATATTATTTTGTATTTCCTCAATGCTATCTTGGCATTAAATACAAATATACTGTATTATCTGATGAATAGGATGCACTTTTTAGTCACAAAAAATGTCTTATCCCTCTCCTGTCCAAATTTAAATGCCCAGTACAGTGAAACCTCGATTTTGCATTCTCTGATTTTACATTTTCCTCAATTCTACGCACTTTTAATCTGGTCCTGGCCAAATTCTCATAAGAACATTATAAAATTTTATCCGATTTTACGTTTCCTCCTATTTACGTTTTTTCCGAATTTACACTTTTTTCAAGTCCTGACAACGAAAATTCACCCGAATTTACATTTAGGCTTTTGTATTTTAGAATATACAATGAAACTATCATAGTTTCAATAGCGATCGTATTTATAAAATTATTTTACATAATTTGCAATTTTCCAATAGTATAAGGCTCGATTCAAATCTGTTATTACATTGACACACTTTCAGGTCAGCTGATATCTTCTACACTGTACTAACTATGATAGTAATACCTCATCTTAATATCTACCGTATATCTTCGAGTATAAGGCGATTTGAGTATAAGTCGAAATGTACTTTTTAGCCTAAAAAAGCGTTTAAAATCCAAGACTCGAATATAAGTCGAAGCGAAGAAAACGAAAATAAGATAATTTTGTAATTTACAAAAAAAATAATATATATACAGGTGAACCTCTACTTACGAACATGCAAGAAACAAATATTTCGTATTTATGAACATTCCACATGAACTGCGCCTCGCACTTGATTTACGAACACACCCTCACGCACTTACGAACATCGGTCACAGTAAAAACACGTAAACTTGTCAACACGTCATTTGCTGTTTGTATTCGAAACCATACGTGTTTATATACGTATTGTTTTTTATTACCCTTGAAATATGGAAAACAACTGTAAATGTAGTAATGTTCATGAAAGTGCTAAAAGTGGTAAAAAAACATCAAGTGCTTTCGATGGAAACTAAAATGGACATAATACATAGATCAGAAATAGGGGATCATATTCGCAATGCAGGCTCTGTTCAGTCCGTGATTATAAGTAAAAAATAAAATGCCGTCGTTGAAGAAATGGAACGGTGTTGAACAATTTGAATTCAGGATCAAAATAAATAAACCAACGATTGAGTACTGAATTGATTCTTCTCTTGAATCCACTCATTTGGGCAGGTTTTTTAAAGATAAAATATAAATTTTAAGTTTTCCTTTCAAACTACGTAAGTACGGTGATGCTGTATAATTCGCCTTTGCATTTTCTGCTAGTTAGCATGAATTTTTCATACTAATGCGCTTCAAGTTAGTCAAATGTTGTTTTTTGACAGTCATGTTTAATTATTGACCCAGAAAAATGTCCAGCTAGTTTGAGACTCGAATAGAAGTCGAAAGTAGGGTTTGATCGGCCTAAAAAAAGGAAGAAATTTCTCAACTTATACTCGAAGATATATGGTATTAAAAATTCTATGCTATTTCATGTAAATTTATTACCAACTACGAAATGAAAGTTAACAGAATAAACACATTCTAAACATTATTTTATTCTTCCATTTCGCATATATATAGACGTAAACGTCCATTTAAAATAGATAAACTTCTGCATTAAACCTTAAAGAATCTTGTAACTGAAATTACTTACAGTTTAATTGTAACCTTAAAATTTGACTGTATTATGACTTAAGAACTTATTTATAACTTACGAACTAGAATAAAAAGGAAACGCTATTATCATACGACCACTGATAATCGGCCATGCTTTTTAAATAAATAGAGTATCACATAAGCAGTTCGTTTATTTAAATATGTCAAAAATGTCATGAAAGTTTGGTAACCTCATGTGACTATGTATACATTTATCGGCCAATCTAACATACAAACTTGCAAGATCACAGGTGCGCTTTGAGAGCTGCAGTCATTTGTTTATTATGCAGTGAGCCGAGTCTTATTACCAGAAAGTTGACATCTATGTAAAGTTTAGCGTTCTTTTTAAATTTGACAATCCATTTATTATTTAATTTTGTTGCCCTGAAATATGGATAATAAAGGAAAACGGAAAGTATTTACAATAAGTGATAAATTCAGAATCTTAGCCCAATTTGATGCGCATATTGGAACAAGAGTCGAACTGGCATTGAAGCTGGGACTTCCTGTGTCAACACTGAACACGATTGTAAAAAACCGCAAAGAAATTGAAAATGTCATGCCCAGTGTGGACCTTTCTCCAAGCAGAGGAAATCTTTAAAAACTTCACCACTGGAGGAACTGGAGTCAGCTCTAGGTACATGGTTCAAGCAAGTACATGCTAGTAATGCAGCTGTAGATGGCACCCACTTGAGAGAGACGGCCTTGCACATCGCTGCTCATCTAGGATTAGACAGCTTTTCTGCTTCTGATGGTTAGATCGAAAGATTTAAAAGAAGACATAATATTTCCTACATAACTCTTATCAGGTGAGAGCAGGAGTGTCGATGCAGCAACTGTCGAAGACTGGAAAAATAAATTACTGCATGAAATTCAAGGTTATGACCTCTGTGACATATATAATGCTGATGAGACAGGTCTTTTTTTCAATCTACAACTGAGTAAAACTCTTTCTTATCGAGGGGATTCTTGCCATGGTGGTAAGAAATCTAAAGAACGAATTACAGTACTCCTTGCATGCAATGCAGATGGCAGTGATAAACTTCCGCCTCTTGTAATTGGGAAATATAGAAACCCACGCTGTTTTAAGAATGCTAAAACCCTGCCTACAAAATATGAAACCCATGCAAATTCTTGGGTGACAACAAAAATATTTGAAGATTACCTCATACATCTAGACAAGAAAATGGGTGGTAAAAACCACAAAATTTTCTTTTTCGTTGATCAGTGTGCTGCTCACCCAAAGAAAATGTTTCTCAGAAACATAAAGATTATATTTCTCCCTGCCAACTGTAGTAGTCAGCTGCAACCTTTAGATTACGGTTTTATTCATGCTTTTAAGTGCTATCATAGAAAGCTCTTGGTTCGGAAGGCTATAGCCATGATAGATGGTGGACTGGTCCAGGATGCTACAAAGATTAAGCTGAATGTGTTGCATGCAATGCACTTCATAGCAGAGGCCTGGCGGTTGGTATCACCCACCACAAGAACTGTTTTGTGAAGTGTGGTTTTTGCATTGATCTCACCAGTGTCTGTGATGACAATTCTGTGAAATTAATAGAAAATGAAGAAGAGGATTGGTATAGTTTACAACCTAATGGAATGGAGTTTGAGGACTATGTACTGTGTGACTGTGATCTAAATGTTTGTGCTGTCCAAACCATTGACCAGGTGTTAGATGAACAGTTGACTATTCCAGTTGAACAGGAAGAGGACGACGATGTTGTAGAGGACAAAACCACCTTCCTAGATGCACTGAAAGGATTGGAAGTAGCAAAAAAGTATATTTGCAAGTTTGAAGCTGAGGATGATTGTATTGTTCTGTGCAACAAAGTTGAAAATTAACTTTATAGATTGAGAGGTCAAGAAAAAAAGAGAGAACCATATTAGACTGGTTAAATAAATAAAATAGTATATTTTTTGCAGTTGGATATAAAAGAACAGAGATATATCAGTTTTATTATTTAAACAAATTTAGACACAAGAGAAATATTTTTTTGTTACTACGAGATGGGAGGTATGCCTGTTTATTTTTTTCAAGCATATATTATTGTAGATGGTTTGACAAAGTTATGATGTAAAGCAACCATGTTTTTCTTTGTATTACATCACTTTCATTTTTCTGATTTTATTATTTTCTTCAATTTTACACTTTCCTCGATTTTAAACTGGTTTTAGGCAGTCCCTTAAAAAGTGCAAAATAGAGGTTTCACTGTATCCCCAATTTGAGCCTTTTAATTCACAAGAATTGCACTCCATGGATAGTAATTCACATAAATGATATTTACTCAATAAGTTATTACCATATCTTATTGTAATTTTCAGTAATTATTTACTTACTTAAATCACCAAGCACTTCAGAACCTTAGTATCTTTCCAGTCATTGAGATTCACACAGGACGATTCACGTGATTGTAGATTGCTGTCGGCAAGAAATTGCGTAACATCATCCTTGTATTCACTTCCAGCTGAAACTTCACTTGAATGATGAGAATCACTGGAACAAATTTTTTTATTCACTTCTTCTGTATTAACATCCACACTTAACTCGTCCATGGTCATCACTGAGGATTGTGGTCGAATAAGAATTTTTCTAACACTTGGCATATTGGTGTGTGAGGAGAAGGTTTGCTTATAAACGGCATACCACATAAATCACAGAAGAAATATATTCCTGAGATGATGACTGCCTTTTAGCTGGCTCATGTATATTGTTTTGTTTCTTCGTTCATCGGTTGCAATAACAGGTCATCTCACAAGGGGAGGCTCACCTCTTCGGGTGACAGATTTCCTTAAAAATTGGTAGGTAGGTAGCCCTCAAGTCCACAACCACGAATAACCTCCCTTTTTGGCGTATATATCCAGAAAGTTAGCAACAAAATGGATTTATAATTTTCGATTTTGTGGTTAACAGGGTATATACCTATTTTGCGGCAGCGATTGTTGTTGTAGCGGTGGCCCAGTGGTAACGTGGTGACTTGCTGTTACGAAGGTCGTGGGTTCGATCCCAAGGCAAGTGCTATTTTTTTCCTGACTTATTATGGTGTGATTTTTTTGTTTATTTTTTCAGCACCTTTTTTTATAAATGACATTTTATACATTTTTAATCCACTTTTGCATAATTTTGTTTTGTTTTTTTTGGGCCTTTTTTCGAATTTATTTTTTCCTTCTTTTTTTTGTTTTCATTTTATCCTCTACCATTTTAACAATACTATTTATTCTGTAGCATTTTCTTCTTTGCAGTGATTGGGTGGAATGAATCATAAAAACAATGGAAAAAAACGTTATCCAAGTATGACTCGTACGTGCTTGTGTGCATTTTACCTGACATGGGTGAAAAGATTCAAAATGAATCATAACATTCCTTGATTCACCACCAATTGTCTTCACATGTTTTTAAACCGATGATTCGGTACGTGTGGTATGCATCACGGCTAACCAAAAACAGGGACATTTTTTGCAACGTCAACCAAGTTATATTTCCTGAAGAGGTGATAAAGAGTAAGTGCTTCTGTGGAGAGCAGTGCTTTGCGAGGTGCTCTCGTTGTAAAAGAAAGTTGTTTCCATTGTTTTTATGATTCATTCCACCCAATCATTGCAAAGAAGAAAATGCTACAGAATAAATAGTATTGTTAAAATGGTAGAGGATAAAATGAAAACAAAAAAAAAGAAGGAAAAAATAAATTCGAAAAAAGGCCCAAAAAAACAAAAAAACGAAATTATGCAAAAGTGGATTAAAAATTTATAAAACATCAGCATTTATAAAAAAGGGCGCTGAAAAAAATAAACAAAAAAATCACACCATGATAAGTCAGAAAAAAATAGCACTCGCCTTGGGATCAAACCCACGACCTTCATAATGGCAAGTCACCACGTTACCGCTGGGCCACCGCTCCAACAACAATCGCCGCCGCAAAATAGGTACCGTATTTTCCACTCGATAATGCGCACCTAATATATATCGCGCAGCTTTAAATTTTTAATTGTGGTGAAGATGTATATATACCGCGCAGTCATTTGTTTTTTTTCTGGGCTGAAATATATGTGGTGTATGTGGTTATTTACATAGATAAGTGAATTACGAAATCCGATTTTCCGCTGCTCTCTTAATAACAAATGAATAGCAGAATAGTAAATTTGTATCTGATTAGTGAACACGTGGTTAGTTACCTGCTACTATATATATTTGAATATATTTAAACATACTTAAAGTAAAATCTACTTGTGGAGAATAAAAATTTATTATGGCGAAAATCGTATACTGCAAAGTTTAAATTAGAAGTAGTTAATGCAGCCAAAGAGAAGGGAAATCGTGAAGCTGGTAGAATATTCAACATTGGGGAGTCCAGTGTACGAGGTTGGAGGAAAGAAAAGAGAGTTTTGAGAAGACTACCTGAGAAAAAACGTGCAATGCGTTACAGAAAATGTTTTTGGCCAGATCTGGAAAAGAAACTTTTGGAGTGGGTTATTCTTGAAAGGTCCAAAGGGCATAGGATAACAACAACAAGTGTTTTACTGAAGACAAAAGAAATTGCAAGACAGGAAAACATAAGTAATTTTAGGGCTTATCCTTCCTGGGGCTTCAGATTTATGAAGAGAAACAATTTAAGTGTCCGTTCATCTACAAGTGTCGGTCAAACTGGGAAGCTAAAACAGAAAAATTTAAAGTGTACGTGAAACAAAATTTGTGTGGAGTGGATCGTATCCATTTAGGAAATATGGATGAGATCCCTGTTAGTTTCGACCTCCCAGGAACAAGGACTGTAAATTTAAAGGGAGCGAAAGAAGTGTCTGTCGCCACAACGGGTAATGAGAAGTCAAATTTTACTGTGGTTTTATGTGTGACTTCTGATGGATCCAAGCTTCCACACATGGTAATTTTTAAGAGGTAAACTGCACCTAAAGGAAACTTTCCTAAAGACGTACTTGTTGCATGGAATGAAAAAGGTTGGATGAATCAAGAAATAATGAAAACATGGCTTGAAAATGTGTGGAGGAAAAGGAAACTCGCATTTTTCAAACCAAAATCATTATTAATTATGGACTCATGCCATGCACATACAACTCCTGAAGTGATGAAGGTAGTTGGTAAATACTCCAAGGTAGCAATTATTCCGGGTGGGTTAACAAAAAAGTTACAGCCGCTTGATATATCTGTGAACAGGTCTTTCAAGTCAAAGTTGCGGTATCGATGGGAAAAGTGGATGATGAGTGGTTTAAAAGACTACACCAAATCAGGTAAAATTAAAAATCCATCCTGTGAAGAAATGTGTAGGTGGATTGAGGAGAGTTGGCAGGGTGTTACAGTCTCTTGTGTAAAAAACGGTTTTGTAAAATCACTAGGTGATATATTGGATGATAAGACGGAAGAAATAGAAAATAGCGAGGAATCAGATTCGGAAATTGAAATTACAGAGAGTGGTGCACCGGAAGAAATAATGGATGTCCTTAATTCATTTTATATTGATTCAGACGAGGATTTTCTGGGTTTCGAATAAAAAACTTTTAATGTAAAACTATTGTGAATTTCCTCATCTTAATATGATCCTAATTTTAATGTTATTAATTTCCTTGTTTTTTGTAAAATATTTCTGTAATTCAAAAGTAGGTAAATGTATCACAATGGATTGATGAACGCAGAAGATGCATTGATTAATTTCAAATTTTGTCCAGATAAAAAATTGAAAGTATTTCGGTTTGGTTGACGTATTCTTTGTAATAGTTTTGAAAATTTACGTTATATTGTACCTAATAACTTTAAGCTACCTTTGTATTGTTACTTTAAAATATAATTTGATCTTCATTGTATTCATTTTTTATTTCTACAAATAGTATTTTACCGATATATACAAATTGGAAATAAAATGAGACGTAAACGTAATTTAAGATTATAATAGCACTGTTTTAAAGATAGTTAGGTTTGGAAATAGTCTGTAGTTAAATTGAAGTAATTTGTCATATTACTGGGTTTCCATTGCATAACACGCATCAAAGTTTTGCTCTATTGAATGAACTTTTTGCATTGATAACGCGTGCATTATCGAGCGGAAAATACGGTATATACCTTGTTAACCACGAAATCGAAAATTATAAATCCATTTTGTTGCTAACTTTCTGGATATACAGGGTGATTCACGAAGATATGGAATAACTTCAGGAGCTGATTTCTGAGGTCATTCTGAACAAAAAAGTTCATATGAACGTGTCCGATTCCGAATAATTAAAGAGTGATGGCTGTTTGACAATTAGAAAAAGGCAAGGCAATATCCAGAACTCGGGAGACAATTGCCGACCAATACGCGATTCGTTTTCTGCTACAGTGTTTATCTGTTTGTTTATTTACTTATTTACAGTCTGTATTGTCAAATACGAACGTGCATATTATTAAAGAAGGTTTGCAAAAATACCACCTTCGCCTTCATTGCATTTCGCCGCTCGTGTGTGAATCTCGCTCGTTGCACGCCGAAGTTCACCATGACTGTCTTTTATGCGAGCCACAGCATTCAATACGCGATGAAGTAATGCATCCCGTGTTTGCACTTTAGTATGGTACACAAGATCTTTCATCCACCCCCACAAGCAGAAATCCAATGGATTTAGTTCTGAGGACCTAGCTGGCCAATTCTGTGGACCAATGCGTCCGATCCATCGCCTAGGGAACTGCTCATTGAGGTAAGTAACCACTGCACGGAAACAATGAGTTGGTGCTCCGTCGTGTTGGAAGTACATTCGAAGTCTTGTAGCCAGGGGCACATCTTCTAACAGTTGCGGCAATTCGTTTTGCAAAAATTGTAAATAAATCTGTCCAGTAAGAGGACCCTCAAAAATGAATGGACCAATTACCTGATGGTCGCGCAGGCGCATGAGTTATAAGTGAGATTCACAGTGGTGCGATTCTGAAAATCTACGAGCAGCCATAACTCCGCAAATTCCTATTTGACAATACAGACTGTAAATAAGTAAATAAACAAGGAAATAAACAATGTAGCGGAGAACGCATCGCGTACTGGTCGGCAATTGTCTCTCGAGTTCCGGATAATGCCTTGCCTTTTCCTAATTTTCAAACAGCCATCACTCTTTAATTATTCGGAATCGGACACATGTTCATATGAACTTTTTTGTTCATAATGACCTCAGAAATCAGCCCCTGAAATTATTCCATATCTTCGTGAATCACCCTGTATATGCCCAAAAGGGGGGTTATTCGTGGTTGTGGAGTTGAGGGCTACCTACCTACCAATTTTTAAGGAAATCCATCACCCAAAGAGGTGAGCCTCCCCTTGTCAGCCGTGTTCCCAGCTGAGTGCAGTTGTCGGAAGAAAATATATTTTTCCAGCACTCAGTATATTGGTGCATGATGAGAAGGTTTGATTAAAAAAGGCATACCACATAAATCACATAAGAAACCTTCTGAGATGATGATAACCTTTTAGCTGGCTCGTGTGTATCGTTTCGTTGCTTTGTAAGTCGCTTGAATAACAGGCAGTGAGTAAAAAATTAGTTTTTCAGAGTATATGAGAAGGAAATGAATATGAGATGAAAGAAGTGAATACAGTAAGAAGAAACAGCCCCAACACAAAGAAGTCATTCACATCACCCCAAAAGAGAAAGAAAAAATGTTATCTGCAGGTGCTTTCGGGCACCTCGTGCCATAAGATCCGCTTAGGTTTGGACACTTTACGCTAGAAAGGATTAAAGTCATGCTGCATCTAATACAATGAAGGAAAATATTTCCGTTAAAATTTAGATATTCACACATTTCATATTCTTGCAACACTGTTTTCGGCTTAGAGGAAGGTTTTTTTATGCAGTACATACAAATTCAAATACTTGCATTGGTTCTGTAGAATTCTAATTGTTAATATTTATAATAAATTAGTTTCAGTGAATTATTTGTAACTGGCCAACAATATACTCATTACACAGGATACAATTGGCAGTACAGTAATCCCTCGACATTCGTGGGGGATACATTCCTGAAAATCGCCACGAATGTCAAAACTGCAAACGTTAAGACCAAAGCCTTATGGAAAAAATCTTTACAACATACATTGTACAAACATTCTCATATACTAATGCGTTGTTTAGTCATCTTTAGAGAATTAAAATCTTATCAGCCTGTTTTTAGAAAATCCTATTTTTGTTAAAGTTGACCAAGAATAAACTATCCTTATATTCATTCATTGAGAAAAATGAAATATGTAGAATTATTGCAGACGTATACTCAAGTAACGGTACGAAGTTTGATCAAAATCGCTCTAGCCGTTTTTGATAAAATCTGATTAGTGTTCAAGTTGTCTAGAATAAACTAGCCTTATATTCATTTTTTGAGAAATATGAACTATGTAGTATTATTGAAGATGTAAACTCAAATAACTGTGCGAAATTTGATCAAAATCGTTAAGAGCCGTTTTTGAGAAAATCAAATTGTTGTTAAAAATGCGTAGAATAAGCTTTCCTTAATTATTGAGCAATGTCAACCATTTTCACATATACTCTGCTCAGTATGATGAAATGCCTAATTACTAGGTTTCATACATTTTTGCTCTACCGTTTAGGCTCCAGAGCCAGTAACAGACAGCATTGCAAAAATCACTTTTTCAGATTCAGCGACACCTAAAACATATATTTCCATAAAAAATCTCGTGGTCGAATTTTTTCACGATAACAATACTTTCTCAATATACTTCAGATATGAGAAAGTAAAAAGGGAGTTAGGTGGACCTTTTTTTACAAAAATTGAGGTGAACATTAATGATCAATAAGGATCAACTTATAATATATGTGAAAAGCATGCTTATTATAACAAAAATGAATATAAATTTTATGAATATTTTATATGAAGAATAAACATAGAATATAATAAAACAACGTAACTCACCGACAATGGCTGTATTGAAAAGATGATGAGGGTGGCAGTGATATAGGAGGATAGATTAGAGAGATGTGTCGTCCTCCTGAGGATTTTTCGGGGAAGGTGACTTACAAGAGTCAGCAGAGGAAGAAGGTGCAGTTGGGATGTTCTTAAAAAAATTCATTATGGATGTTTGCTTCGTTTTTCAATGGAAAACCCTATACGTCTCCTTGTAAGGGGCTGTAAGAACCTCCAATTCTCTTTTAAATTTAATACTACACTCCATCAAAGGGTCCATTCCAGTCACTTTGCCAACCAGAGCCTCAGACATGCCCAAAATCTCTGCCAGTGCCTTAAGTGACAACTGAGGTTTTGGAGTCATATCACACTCTTCTTCCTCTCTTCTTCCTCGCTGCTTTCACTTGAGCATAGAATTCCACAAGATCCTCCTCGGTCACCTCTTCTATATGAGAGTTGAGAAGTTCTTCTACCTCGATTTCTTTGAGATTGTCAAAACCCTCTCTTCCCACATTATGTGCCAAACTAACAATCCTCTGCACCTCCTCTTCTACCAATGTGATGCCTTTGCAGTCTTTCACCGCATCAGGAAAAAGCTTCCCCCACATGCATACCAAGTCGATGGCTTGATTTCATCAAGAGATCCCTTTATATTTATGATACAGTCAGCAGTGGTACACTTTTTACTTTCTCATATCTGAAGTATATTGAGAAAGTATTGTTATCGTGAAAAAATTCGACCTCAAGATTTTTTACGGAAATATATGTTTTAGGTGTCGCTGAATCCGAAAAAGTGATTTTCGCAATGCTGTCTGTTACTGGCTCTGGAGCCTAAACAGTAGAGCAACAATGTATGAAACCTAGTACTTAGGCATTTTATCATACTGAGCAGAGTATATGTGAAAATGGTTGACATTGCTCAATAATTAAGGAAAGCTTATTCTACGCATTTTTAACAACAATCCGATTTTCTCAAGAACGGCTCTAACGATTTTGATCAAATTTCATGCAGTTACTTGAGTTTACGTCTCCAATAATACTGTATACTTCATATTTCTCAAAAAATGAATATAAGGGTAGTTTATTCTTGGGCAACTTTAACAACAATTGGGTTTTCTAAAAACAGGCTCTCACAATTTTCATTTTCTAAAGATAATTAAACGACGCATTAGTACCCATATATGAGAAAGTTTGTACAATGTATGTTGTACCGATTTTTCAACAATCGCTGCCTGACATAGAGGAATCACTCTCCATCTGGTTGAGAATTCTCACAATTGTGCGGCAGGTATAATACAACTTAAATGTTGCGATGAGACCCTGATCTATCAGTTGGAGAAGATAGGTGGTATCAGGTGGTAGGTGAGCAAACTGCAGACTTTCAGAATGCCCTGGGGCATTGTCTGTTATCAGAAGGTCATTGAATGCTAGGTTCTTGGCCACAAGATACTTCTTCACTTGATGTACGAAGCACCGGTTAAACCATTCCAAAAACTGCTCAGCAGTCATCCGTGCTCTCCTGTTAGCATACCAGAACACTAGGAGATAATCCTTATTTTTTTCTTTATGGATCCTGGGGTTCATAGCTCTATATATCACCATTGGCTTTACCAGGAACTCACCTGCTGCGTTTCCACAGATGAGAAGAGTAAGCCGGTCCTTACGCGCCTTAAATCCAGAGACATTCTCCTCGGATCAAGTGCGAGAGGGCATTCTTTTCCAAAAAATTCCTGTATCATCGGCATTGAAGATCTGATGCATGCTATATCCCTTTTTCTCTATGAGTTGCTGTTAAGCCACATTTAAACATGTCAAATAAACGTCCTTACAATATAGATTATTTAGTCCTATATAAAAGCGTAAGTCTTTTAGCAGAGCCAGTAATGCCCGTAGCCATGGTGATGATAATTGAAAAAGTTCACCTACGTCTACTATTACGGTAATATAATTAAAGATAAAAGAATAACAACGTCCATTACATATTTGAGTGAATATATAGACGAAAAACTTAAGTACATCTCTACAGCATAACTACAGAGGGACAAGTATATTTGCTGTAAATGTAATATAGACTTGCAGAGAAACTATACACTTATATTTATTTATTTCAATGGGATTAAACCCATGGTACAAAGAGTATCATATAGTCATAGTATCCGATATTACAACTTTGCCTAAAAGTACATCAAAGATAACATCACTTCTTATATAAATAAGGATTTCAGTGCCAGTAGATGGTGGTTTGATGAATTCATACAGAGGCATAACATGGACTGTATGGAAAAAAGATTAAGCATCCAGTGCTGATGTAGAAGCAGCTGCATCTTTTTCAGCTGAATTGAAGGAAATCGCTGAAGAGGGGAGCATAAAGCTCAACAAATTTTTAACTTTGTTGAAATAAGGTTATACCTGAAAAGAATGCCAGATAATAATATTTCCAGGGGTGAAAAAAGCATACCTGGATTTAACGGTGCTAAGGACAGGCTAACTCTTTTGATTGGGGTTAATACTGCTCGGGATTTTTAATTAAAGCCCTTGTTAGTTTACCATCACCAAAACCTCAAGGCATTGAAAGGCTAGTTGAAGAGTCATCTTCCTGTGATTAGAATGGCAAATTGAATTAAATTTTTTAATGACTACTATTGTCAAAAATTTATGCCAACAGTGACAATTAAATAGGGTAAACAACGTGGACAAGGGCCTTGATATTGCTCCTGGTTACCATACTCAACTTGATGAGTTGTATGGTAACATGTCTTTGCCTAAAAACACAACAGCATTACTGCAACCAGTGGATCAAGGATTATACCAGTTTTCAAAGCCTTAGGCGTACTTTTGACTGGGTGATCAGGGCTAGATGGTGAAGATAACCAATCCTAAAAGAGTTCTGGAAAGAAATTAACACAATATGTTATTCAGAACATCTCGGAAGTTGGAAAGAGAATTGTAACCTTTCTTCTTAGCTGACTTTAAGGATTTATACCAGTATAAAAATAAGTTGAAACAAATGTCTGAAAATGTAGTGGATATCGGCTAGAGATTTGGATTTGATGAATGTAGTATGGAGTATATGCACCAACTTCTGGAATCTCATTCTCAAGTACCTACTGTGAAATTTATAATGGAATCTATTGTGATATTTACAGTTTGTCCTAATAAATTCAAATCAATTTAGCATAATTTTCAAAAATATGTATTGCAAATTTTTTGTGAAATCTTATTTTGACTTTGTAGACTATAACTGAAAATGAAATGTTAGAAGTAATTTAGTTTTACTTTCAAAATATTAGTCTAGGAAGATGCATGCATCACCTTTATCTTACAGCAAATTAACCTTTTTTGTTTCTACAAAATTTAATAACTGAAAATGATGGGAATAGATTTATGCTTTCAGTGCAAAACTTTAAATTAGGTAGGAGCACATTTTTGGTAAATTATTTTCCATTTTATTGGATTGAGGAATATATTGTTAATTTAAGTTTCTTGACCCTTATTTTTTTTAAGCCAAAAGAGAAGGATCCTGAGATGTTTGGATGGCCCGCTCAACCATTTTCTGCTGATGACCGTGTACACATAGCTCCTAAAAAGTCTGGCCTCATTGGAGCCCCAGATGAAGTTGTAAGAGTAATTATCAAGTCAAATTTCTACTTTTATATCTTTGTTTACTTATAAATTTTTTACCATGTACTAAAAACATTTCCAATTTATATATTGCTCAGCTTTAAATGGGCAAGTAAGCCAAAGGTGTCCGATGTATCACTGATCAAATTTCAACTTTTGTAAATAAAATTGTATTGCAGGGATCTCAAACTTGCATCGGTGAGCAGGCCACTTGAAGGTCCTCCACCAAATCTGCAGGCCACATTAACCTTTATCTACCAGTTTTAAATGCCCTCATGCATGGTCCCTCTGCCAGATTTAATTTGAGGAATTGAAATAGTTTTTGTTTGTATTCTGAAAAAGTCACGTATATCAGGAACTATTGATGATAAGATGTTCAAATAAAAAGTATTTTGTAGTAAAATATTGAAGAATTGCATGATTTGGTTTTCTAGAAGAAAGAAATGCTTTTAAAAAGTATTGACATACATAGTTGTTATAAACAAAGAAATGCAAGTACAACAATATTTACTTTTTGGCGGCACAGTTCTTACTCAATCCCACAGCTGTCATGTTCTCTCTCTTACTTATTTTAGAGATATGATGGGGGGACCGTGGACTGAGTCCCAAGATTTGAGAGAGATATAAAAGAATGAGACGGATACTTAGTAATTGTGGAACTTTTACTAAGTTATCCGTCTCATTCTTTTATGATGGAGTTTCACCAAGTAAAGGCTTCCTCCGTTGATTTTGAGAGAGATATGTTTTCTCAAATGACCCTTTAGGTCTGAGATCTCCCCTCCTCTTGTGTCTTTCACCTAGGCCTGCCCTATACTCATGCTTCTGGGGTGTTCTCTTCCCAAGCCCTGGATTCCAGGTCAACTGTTGTATTTGTAAGCAATTTCAGAACTAAGCATGCCAGCAGCAGTGAGCAAATACATTTAACAGAATGCATATCTTCTGCACAGTTGGTTAAGGTTAAGGCAACTTTAGCAAAGCTGCTGGCTGCATTCCATACTTTCCCAGCTTTCACACAATTTGATATTCTTTGGACATTAACTCTACAATTCCACAAGAGAAGAAATAGCCCTAACTGTATGATTTGCTACTAAACCCACTTGTTATAAAAATACTACATTTAGCATCAAAGATTTGGTTCTTTGGAAATGCAAGAAACATGCTGACAGCAGATAAGTAGGAATGGCCAATAAACCTGGTCTATTTTTAAAGTGTCAGTTCATCCCACTTAAATTTCCTAGTTTATTTGTGTGAAATGTTTTATAAGAAATACATTTGAGTTTCATCCGTGTAGTATAAAGTAATTTCTTGGTTGGTCGCAAGTTTTGGGATCCCTGCTCTATTGTAAGCACATATCTAAAGCTAGCATGCAAGTGTATCAACATATCTGGCTTTATGTTACTTTATTGTTCCTTTGACCATTTCCTGCTTTTAATGGAAATTCTGTGTTGGGTAATATAAAAAAATAAGGCCTACTCATTATTATAAAATACCGTATTTAATTGATTGTAAGCCAACCTTTTTTTACCTTTTTACCATCTCAGAAATCGCCACTTGGCTTAGAATCTGGGGCAAAAAAAAGTAGTCAATGAATTTATGTCCATAGTTACATTATAACGCGAGATATATGTATTAAAGTGGAAGTAAACTATCTACTTTAAATATATGCAAAAAGAAGAATCAAATTGACTGAACACCTACGAAGAAATAAATTATATAAATAATACGTTTGTTGACGACAATGCTGGAAGGATCAGTAGAAGGTGGAAAGAAGAGAGGACGTAGGAGGATAAAAATGATTGATGACCTAAAAGGAAGGGGTAGATATCAGGAAATGAAAGAACTGGCAAGGAACAGGGAGGAATGGAGGCAACGCTGGTGCCAGGGACCTGCCCAAGGGCAGAGAACCTGATGATGATGATGAAATAATACGTGGCACGTCAAAGTCATAAAAGAACGCAGCGATAGCGCTCGTATGCCTAAGGAGCTAACACTGAAACATGATAGGTGGAGAAGGGAGGGCAAATGCTTCGATTCACGAGTAAAATGAAACATTGTGTTAGCTCCTTACACATATGAGTGCTATTGCTGTGTTCTTTAAGACTTTGATGCACCACGTATTATTTACATAATTTATTCCCGGAGTATTATTATATTAAGATCCCGGGGGATAACGAGGTCAAATTACTTTTTTCGTAGAAGTTGTTATGAATAAGTGAATAAAATGTATTTTATGTCACTGTAATTTTAGTTAATACTTAATTAATACTTTAACCCTCTCACGTCCTGGGGTGTGGGGCACCTGCTGGCATTAAAAGTCCGGAGAAATTCAAGTTGGTTGCCAAATGGGAAACATTAAATAAAACAGTTATACATTAAACTCCAAAAATATGTATTTTGAAAAATCTCCGAAGTAAGAGAATTACTGCGAGATATATTAGATTGTTCAGGGTCCAAAAAAATAGTGAATTTCAATCGAATATTTAAAAAAAATTCTTCATATACAAAGTTAAGAAAAATCTGCCAAATACGATCTAAATCTCATGTTTATATGGTATACTACGTCATTTCTGTGAGAGAAGCCATCCAGTCAACGTTTTCAGAGATAAATTTGAAAGCGTATTTTCTGATCGGTCCCGCAATCGGGAGTATAAAAATTTACGGGCATTCTCAGGCGGTCCGGTCGTGAGAGGGTTAAAATCAAATTTTTTTTCTTGCGTGGCCTTGTGAAAAGTGGGGGTCGGCTTACAATCAGTGTCGGCTTACAATCGATTAAATACGTTAATATATGCAAATGAGGTAGTTTAACTTGAGGATTTATTTCATAGGAGTTGACATAAATAGATAAATGTCCTCAAAGTTTCTGTAAAGGAGACTTGAATACAACAGTTGAATAGGTCTTGGAGGTTTTGAGTTGCAATGATGATAATTGTAGTAATGTGAAACTGCCCTTATTTTCAAGTAGTAGTAATTAGGTTTTTAGATGCGTCAACAGCTAAGGTTATTTTGTACCGTCAAATTCTCTTAGAGAAAATCAACATACATCACAACATCCATGCCCGAAGCGGGATTCGAACCCGCGACCTTTGGGTTAGAAGGCAGGCGCATTGCCTACCAGTCCAACCCGGCCGGCCTTATTTTCAAGTATTACCTTTTGTTCTATGCTAAAATTTACATGAACTCTCAGATCTCATAAGGGGCAGCAGTATGTGCTTATCACTCATGTGTTATTTTGTATCTCTTGTTTGTCAAACTTATTGAAGAACATTGCCAGAAATCTACAGTGTATACAGATGGGTCATAACTTGACACTGTATATATACATCGGATTTATCTGTTTCATTTAAAACATGAAATGTCGGCGTTTTTCTAAAATTAAAGATTAGAAAGTGCAAAGTGAAGTCTGTAGATGCTATGCATTGCAGATAATCCGTTTCTAAGAGAAAAATGTTTCAGAAGTGTACTATCTCTTGTTTGCTTGCTCATTTGTGTTTTTTTTTTATGTAGTCCCTACTAGATCAAAAAGAGCGCCATGGAAGGAATCCTAGTGGTGATAGCAGCGGATGTGGATCTGCTACTGACAGCGTTTCCTCTGCGATCACTTCTGGAACGCAGATTTCATCCGATTCTGGAGCAGATATGGAAAGGGTATGTGAAGTAGATTTTTTATATTAGTTGCTTGAATACATGGAGTTTAACTTTGTGGTCATTGCATTGAATTGCACTCTTATACCCTGTTGTTTTTTTAATGCAAACCTTGATTTGCCGAAGTTGTAATTTCTGCTTGGCTTGGAATTCCAAGTATATGCAGTTGTAGCATATGTTGGTAGGTAACAGATATATGCAGTAAGTTTTACATACGATTTCATATCATTAGTGCTTGCAAATGAAAATCCTACTCAACTGATTTATATATTTTTCTTAACAGATTGGTATTTTCATTGTGTCATACAGTGAAATCTCATTACAACGTACTTCACAATTACATATGTTTCAAAATACTTTTACTGAATCCACGTCAGTTTTCCTGTATAAATACTGTATAAATATTTCAAAATAACGTACCTCAACTTAATGTACTTTTTAATACTATGTATGAGCTCGAGGTCCCGAAAAAAGATTTTTGTCATTTTAACGTATGCTTTCATCCGTAAATGACTCAAGTATAACTAAGTCTTGCTCATTCAAGTCATTTTACACCAATGTTGAAGGCATTGTTTGTCTTTAGTACGATGAGATTGGTGGCACTCTACCAAAATACCAAAAAAAGAGATATTCTGAACTGAAAAATTTAGAACCGAGGGTCAGTTATCCCTCTCGTATTTTCACAATAGCAATGAGATAAAATCTCAAATTCTAGGAACTCCCTCTTATTAGACTCCCATTCTTGCCGGTTTTGGTTCGGATCTGCGAGAATGCTGACCTCTCCACTGAGATGTTTCCAGAGAAATGCTGTACTCCTTATGGGTGTTTCAATATACCGTACTTTCAGTATAAAGTATAAAAATTCATGCTCTGTAGAGATATGTTGTATTGAGATTTTACTGTAGTTGTTAGTTACGGCAATTTCTGTTAATGTGACGAAATTCAGAAGTTATTTCACCCATTTTTATGTTTTCTATTTGGCTAAATAATGTTATCTAACTATAACTTTCAATTTTTATTTAATATGACCTTTCTTTTTGGATGATGTATTTATCAATACCTTGGATTTTAATTGAAAGCACCTTGCAGTTCTGATTGTAGTCTCAATTCCAATAATTACCTTTTGAACTGCATTTCTTCTTTTAAGAAATTGTTGCTTTTCATTTTAGTTCATTTTCTTGAAATTCGCTGGTTTTTCTCAATAATATAGCAAACTTATCATCAAAATTACTACTCAGTTTCTACTATTTATTCCTTTATGTGTAAGTGCAGTAAAATTAATGCAGATTTTATTTTTTCCACCAGTGTGCTCCATCTCCAGACATAGTGTTTAGGAGCACCAATGAAAGCACCCTTCGATTTCGAAATGTTCCACCTCCAGCCGAGAATTACTCTCCCCAGTCCCTCCCATCTGATATGACAGACATGGACATAGGGAGTCGCTCAACTGGAGGAGTCCTCATTGGACAAGGAAAAGAAAGTCCGGTGGAGTCCTGGGATTACTCGAGATTTGGTGTAACTGAAAGCAGTGGCTCACCACAACCTGGAGGCTATGTAAGCTTGGCGAGTGTGACTACCCCAGGCATAGCTGGTGCGGATTCTGATAATCATTGCCTTGATGGTGTCAGTTCTGCCACGAACAGCAATTATGTAGCCCATCCAAACATGTGGTTGCAAAAGGAAGCATCGCTTCTGATTCCCATGTGCTCTGAGGGTGATGATACAGCAGAAGAGGAGGGATGTGCCTTTGTGCCTCCAGGCTCATACTGTAGAATGGGTTGGCGACCAGAAACAGAACAATCTTCAGGAGAATCTGAAGCTGTAGTGCCAGAGTTCCCAGAAAGGCCCTCATCAAGTGAGGCAGAGGGTGATGTTCTCGTGCGTTCTCCTGCATCGGAAGGCTATGTGACTGTTGCTTCTCTGGGAGCGGGCATAATGGCTGGGCCTGTGACCCCTGAAAGTGCAAGGTGCCATTCTGCAGGCATTTTGCCTGATCAAGACTGTGGCCTTGACGATGAAGAGGTCCTGGAATGTAGCACAGAGCCTGCAAGTCCACAAGGTCATGCGACATCGCCGGGATATGTTGCCCTCAGATATTTTGCCAAAGATGAAGGTATCCGCAACTCGAGGCATGATGTTGTGGACCAACATGGTGGAGCTTCACCTGGCGGGACAACAAATCATTCTTTGACTAATGAGGAGTCCTAGTCCCTTTTCTCTTATGGTGTCCCTGTCTAAGCATGTAGGGCTTCCCCTATGTAGGCTTCCGAGTGAATCTTTCAGAGGGCTAAATTACTCTTGCCTATCGAAAGAAAAATTTGACGAAACTGGACAAGTTAGGCTTATTATTTCCAGGAGTAAGTAAAACCTTAGCTTCCCAGGTGACACTATATTTAATTTTTGCAACTCCTTTAATCTTTGGCTAATAATTTGTTCATCACATCTAATTGCCATTGTCACCTGTCATTGTTACTATAACCTTCCGAGAATTTGTGAAGAGCTCAATAGGTTTTTTTATCTGTGAATCATGATATTGCCCATGGGGGTTATTGAAAGGCGCTTCAATACTTCCAAGGACATGGATTTGAAGAACCTCTCTTTATCATCTCTATTTAAAGGCATAGTGTTTTAGTATCACTCTTTTATCTGCATTTGTGAGCAAACTGTTTGTGTTATCAATTGTTGCTTAACATTATTTGGTCTTTTTGATAGTTCTTGTTACCTTGTTTTTTTATATGGATTCATTCCACTTGAAAAATATTAGATTATTGCTCCAATTTGTCTTTTGTTGTTTCTCTCAACTTTTTAATCTCTTATTGTTGAGAATTTTGCACTTCAGAGCCAGATGTTAACTCCTTACTTATAAATTTATGTACATGAATGTCACCTTGGTGCGTTATTGGATATACTATGTGTATTAATATATGTGAATACCTATATAAATGCATATATTTGCACACGTACATGAAAGTGTGTGCAAGTGTGTGTTTGCATGTGTACTTGTGTGTGTGATTGCTTGTATGCATGTGTGTATGTGTATGTATATATCATCTCAGGCATATTATTTTAAGATTAAAATTTTTTAATATTTTTACACTTTCCCTCATGACATTTTACTGTGACATCTCTACTGTAAGTGATAAATGTATTTGAAGTATACCAGTCGCAACCACCGAGCCATGTTCATAATGTGATGGCCATACATATGATACACAAGTTTTATAACATTATGTTGCTGTCATCATTTATATCATAGGGGTTGAAGGAAAAAGATGTCCTATCCAGTGCCTGAATCTCTCTACAGCTCATTGAAAAATAGTGAACTTCTTAATCAATCAAAGCTTATGGAAATTTTTTCTTTTGGTGAATTTTAGGGTTTTTAAAAATTTGTGATGTTCATTTTTTGGTATTATAAAATTTTTTAACTGTGTTGTGTCATGTGGGGGTGGCAGTTTTTTTGGGAGTATCCCATAAAAATGGTTATATTTTGTGTAAGCTTCTTCAGTGTTTTATTCTAGTTCATCAAGCCTAGCCAGTGATTAGAGAATGTAGACATGTATGTGTACCTGTGATAAGCTTTTACCTGGTTTTTCTCTTTATTTAAACTTTTGATTATTGTATAAGGTTTTCTGTGAAATTCTTTGATGCAGTAATACTATTGCTCAAAATTTCATGGAAACCTGAAAATTTTATATTTCATGAAATAAAGTCTGATTTCTGCAAATTTTCATAAGCTTCAAAAGTCAAGATTAAATGCAATAATTTCTCATGTTTCCTGAACCATTTTCACTCAGATAATCCACCATCAGCTCAGAAATAATCAAAATGTCGAGCAATAAAATAGCTATACTGTATAAAACCTGTTATTCAACTTGTTCCATAGCCCTGTGGGTTATTGCTAAACTTACACAGGAAGATGGTATTTATACTGGAACGAAGGACGCAATTTAACATTGCAGTTGCTATTTAAGGTAGATGTATTTAAAAAGCACAAGTTTTTGATCTTATATTGTATATTACTCTGCTGTTTTGATGTGATCCTTAATTATTTGTTAAAATAAATTGTATGATTCTGAAAACTTCACTTTTCTCTATTTAAAAAATCTGCCATCTGTTTTGCTTGTTTCTTATTTTGGCATTTAAAGTGATTTCTGTTGTTGAATATATTTTTTAAATTATTCAGAGCAATTGATGCATCTGTAAATCTCAGTTTTTCTGAGGTAAAGCACCATCTTCAGTTCTGGGTAGCTCTCTCTTTCACAGAAAATTTAACAATTTCATGTTTTAGATTTTTTGAAATTGTGTCTTTCAGATATCACTTGGATTTTTCTGCTATTGTAAATAACACATCCTGTGAGTTTTAATGTGTATGGATTCTGGAATAGGTGCAGTCAAATGCTTTGTAAATAATGTTGCACACCTATGTACATATTATTTTGGGTTTAGTGAAAATGTGTAAATTAATTAGCTTGTAGAAATCCCATTGGTAATGCACCATTGTGTTGTAAATTGTAAAGAGAAAACCAGAAACTTCAATAAATACTAATGATATGCCCAAATGGAGAGTTATATATTTTCATTTAACAAAATTTTCATCCAGTATGCATTGCTAACAATTTTGAATTAATGCGAACTCGATTAAATTGCCTCAAATGTAAGGCGACTAGATCGAAAAGTTCTTTTCATTAAATGCTATGTGATTTCGTTCTAAATTGAGAATTATTAGACTTCTACTTTGGCATTGTCATGCAAGTTGACCGAATAAAAATTTTCACTTCCTTCTTATGCGTATCAATTTAGCGTTCAAATCGGTATGTGTTCTAATTGTAAAGGACGTGTCAATGATTGCAATGTTATTATGAGAATAAACCGTACAACTCCAGAGACAGAAGCATGGTGGGGTGAAGAATTAAAGTGTAAATCAAGCGAGAAAGCAAAATCCCCACTTGATGCTGGATCTCCAGTTCTGCCTGTTTGGAAACCAGACCTTTACAAACTTCAGCAGGAAGCCCCAAGACCGAAGGCAATACTTTGCTCACGTTCTTTACCATATCCTACACCACCTCTGTATGGAAGTGAATTTCATGGACCTATCGGTCATGCAGAGGCATCTAGTCTCCTTGATGAGGATGGAGCATTCCTTGTTAGAGAGAGTCTTAGCCATTCTTCTGAATCTTTAGGTTCAAAAACTTTCACTTTATCTCTCAGGTATGACGGCAAGGTGCGACATTACAGACTTCACTATGATGGCTGTCACCATCGGGTAGTTGGAGGGGATGGTATTATGCCTGCCTCGTCCAAGTGTTTTCCTTCTGTTGCTGCTCTTGCTGCAGATGGGTTGGTCACCCTTCATCTCGAGTCTCGAGCAGGCCCATACCTTCGAACGATGAGTGCAATCTCATCGTACGAGGGAAGTCCTTACATGACTCTTAACCGGCTCAAGCGAAGGGCATTGTTGTCACATCTAGATCATATCAAAAATAGTACTTTAAATCCCACATCTAATGGGGAATCATTATCAAGTCCTGCAGCTAAAGTGCCTCGGGAATCAAGTGCATCCTCAAGCAGTATCCCAACTGATATACCTGTTTTTGTACCAAATCAGTCTATGCATTACGAAAAGCCTCACACTTTCAAGGTGCATACTTTTAAGGGGCTCAATTGGTGTGAATTCTGCGGGAATTTCCTTTGGGGTTTCACTGCTCAAGGAGTCAAGTGTGAAGATTGTGGATTTAGTGCTCATTCTCGATGTTCAGAGAAAGTGCCTAATGATTGCTTGCCAGCTGTTGGGTTGTCACGTGGCGTATTTGGTTTAGAGCTTTCTGCAGCCCTTGCAATGGAAGTGGCATTGTATTCTGAGAATTTGTTGTCCCAACCTGTTGTTCCATTTGTTGTACGATGCTGTGTTAAGGAGATTGAGCAGAGAGGTCTTGATTCTGAGGGCATATACCGTGTATCAGGCTTTGCAGAAGAGATTGAAGCCCTCAAAATGGCACTCGATAAAAATGGCTGGATTTAGTTATACAAGTGACCCAAAAAATCCATTCTTTGCTGTTGAAGAAGATGATGTGGATGATGAAACATTTTTGCGTAGTGCTAAGAAGAGCAATTCAGGATACATGCTCTCTAGAGAATTGGAATGGTGGAACGCATGCACCGGCAAATGAAAGCAGCTCTACGATGCCATGGGACAGAACACTGGGTGGACATTCTTCCAGCCATACTGCTCGGTCTGCGAACCGCTTGGAAGGAGGACATCGCCTGTACTTCAGCGGAATTAGTATATGGAGAGCCAATACGTCTCCCGGGGGAATTCCTCTCCATATCTGACAATTCCAACCTAGATGACGCAGCAGATTTCGTAGTGCGGTTGAGACAACACATGCGGAAGTTGCGCCCGCAACCAGCCTCCCGCCATGGTGATCGTCGGACATTCGTCTTTAAAGCTCTTGAGACGTCCTCGCATGTTTTTGTAAGGAACGACGCAGTGCGAGGGCCCTTACAGGCTCCTTACGACGGTCCTTTTAAGGTGCTCCAACGCACAGCGAAGAACTACCTGCTGCGTATCCGCAATCGGGACATCCGGGTATCCATCGACCGCTTGAAGCCAGCTTTCGTGGTTGCAAGTGACGTCACGCCCTCAGCAGCTGAGCCTTCCTCCAACGCCAGTGGTACCGTCCTGCCGACTCATCCACCAGCTCCTCCGCCTCCAGTAGACGATAGGACTACCAGAGCCGGAAGACGAGTGCGGTTTCCGTCCCATATGGCGGATTTCATCATTTAATTTGCCATTTTTCTCTTTTCAGCAACAATTTTTTTTTGTTTTTTTTTTTTAAAAGGTAATTTCAGATCTTCGTGGTTGTTCTACTGCCAGGGGGGTGCTGTAGCGGCAGACGACCGTATTTCGCTATTCATTTGTTGGCGCTGCGGTGAACCGCGCGGCGCGAGGTGAAAGGCAGGAGCGGAGGAGAGAGGAGTTCCGGTGTAGACACGTGGCTGAATGGTCGCAAGGAGTCCGCGCGCGCATGGTTTTGCATCGCCTGCCATCGCGTCTTTAGTTGAATTACAATCGTATTTTTTAGTGTAATCATTTGTTGTGCAACTACAAATAAACGGTTGTTGTGCTAGTATTTATGACGTTTATTTCCTGCACCGGTACCCTAACCTACAAAGTCATTCTAAATGATTCTACTTGCCTCATTTGTTACATATTTTTCTGCTAAATGTAATTGATCGTAATAATAGAAAATGGTTATTTTACACGTACCTATAACTGCCGTACTTGTTTTCGTTGTTCCTGTATATGATTGCTTCAAAAACGGGATACGATTATCTCGAAAAATCTTGGATCTCGTGTACATTTCTTTGAAAATAGAGGCCGAATTGAGTTCTTTGCTTTAGGTTGTTTTTAGAATTAAGTACGCTAGTACACGAGATATTAACATTTTTCTTGTTTAAATTGTTGTTAAATATTTATTTCGTTTTCAGGCTGAAGATTGTCTATCCTTACAATTCCTCCTTTGGGAACTTAATACGTACGAACGACGCGCCAAAACTTTCAATTTTTACCATCATTTCGGCTCTTTTCACTTAAAAAAGCACATTTGGCTTTAAAAGACTACAATTTAAAAAAATCATATTTTGATTAACAGTTCATTCAATAAATAGCATTCAGGGAATTACGAATCGAGAGACATCTTTCATTGTTGAGTTGTCGCGCGTTCATCTTCCGGCAGCTCTTTGCGGTACGTAGTTTTGTAGGTATGTTTGTTAAATTTATTGTGATAGTCGTTCTACAGTTCAAAGTTTGCTTATTCAGATGTTCAACATGTTTGTGACAGTAGTGTGAATTTATATGTAACATTCGTTATTAGATAACTGTCCGGTAAATTCGGTATGTATTCCGCCATGTGCTTGACTGTGTGATTTTTTTGCTCTATAATTTAATCCCATTGTTACCTTTTCATCATCATCATATATGATAAAAATTGTCTGTCTCGTAAAATATGCATTCCTTTGTAAAATAAAGAAATGTTTACGAATATGTTGAGGTGAGGAAAACGTCGCCAAAATATATATTATACTAGCTGAAAGTACCCGGCGATACCCGGGTTATGCCAGACGTCTTTGGCGAATAAAATTATGCCATAATTCTCCGGTAGAACACATTAATATTTACATATTGTTTAATTGTAAATACGACTATTATTCTCAGACTAATTTCTATAACAGAAAAATATGAAATTAAATCGTTAAATTCGAAATATTTAGATTCGAAAGAGATAAAAGACGATAAGAATAAGACACTGCATTTATTTTTCTTTAATAAAGTCCAAGTCCGAAAATCGTAGGTCAAATATACGAATTTTAATAGCAAAATAGAATAAGGTTGCAGGTCGAAATATCGAGTTTTCCATTTTATCTTATGAGGAATGGAAATCATTCTCGGGAATCGAACCCTGGTCGATTTTGGAGTTTTTTTCGTAAATGGCTTCTACTCTAATAACCGAACATTCCTACCAAATGTCAATGTTCTAGCTACTCGGAAAGTTTGTTAAAAATAGCATTACAGAATTTCCCACCGGTGACGAAGACGTCATTTATATATATTAGATTCCCGATTGTGGAAAAGTCACTAACCCAGCAATCACCTTTGTAAGTGATAATATCCTGTTTAATTTTTTAATGTTAGGTACTTAAAGCATTCAGAATCAAGGGAAAATTGTAATGTCTACTTCCTCCAAGGCTGTGATATCAAGTAAAACAAGTTTTTGATACTGCTTTTTATAATATGTTGTATTAAAAGGAATGTTTCAAAAGATCTAGGAATTATATTATAAACTTATTAATATAAACTTATAAACATTGCTGCATCATTTGACATACTCGTACATGAAAACATAGAAACCTGCTTGAATTTCCATACAATTTTTTATGAAAAGTCCGGTGACATTGTTTTTTAGTGGAATCGATAAAGAATAGTTTAAAGAAGCAGAATACATTTTTTTAGAATTCTGCTTGCATTAATTTTGGGGATACCTCCTTGATATATCAGGTTATAGTTTGCAGTCCTCTAAAAACAAAGGTATTTCTATTCAGTACAGAAAGATATAGCAGACATTTAAGATAATATTTAATTATATAAAAAATAATTTATATCCATTACTTATTTTTAACAAGTAGTGATCAAAGACATCATTTGGTTTATTCAAATAAAATGCAGTGGGTAATAACTAATAATTTTATTTCCATAGCTCATAAAATACAATAATTGCAGATGAAGATACACCATTCACAGGAAGAATATATTAAGAAAAAATGCTTTCATTGTGTTTTCCCTAGCCCCTTTTTAGCATGGTTGATGTCTGACCACTTCATTATATGATTACCTGCTGATCTTCTTATGGCAGAGATGGTGGAACTGTCATCATCCCCAATGAATACACCTATCTGCACACCTGATTTTTTAAAATTTTCTGAATTAACTAATTCCATGGCAACATCTGCCTCCATAGATTTGGCACTGCCACAGAAATTCATCCTACAATCATGGCAGGATTTGGGATTTTTTGCACTGCATTTCCGGCATGCTTTGCTTTAAGTAACCCTGAAAAATAAAAATAGGGTATTATTACTTACAAAGGTGATTGCTGGGTTAGTGATTTCTCCAGCTCAATTGCTTCCCTACAGCTTTCATTTGCAAGGGACTACAGCACAGGCCCAATCTTTCTTTCATACCTTTTGTATAAATTCTTGGAAGGATTGGGGATATTTAATGCTGACAGAAGAGCATTGAACTGGGTAGGCCCAATTCCTATATCAATCATAGCTATAAATAAATCATTTAGAGGTATTACTTTAAGCAATTAATATGTAATTATATGAAAAGAAAACAATATCAATGAAAATGAAAAAACTCAAACATAGTTTGGATGTTGGCTTACCTATAGCTGCCTTGTGGTTAACATCATTCAAATTTTGATCTTCTGTAGCAGTCTTCGTGTCAGTTGATACAGCCTTCAATACAAGACAAATACGACAGCGAACATAAAATACTGAAAGAAGGCCTTGCCTTCTCTCGTCCTCTACATCTCTAAACGAGAGAGGAACATCACACGACAAACACCACATTTCCAGTCCTAAGTGTTTAATATTCACTAGTCTTCTTCCAACACAACAATCGACCTCATCCGTATCAGATGATTCGTTTTTTCTACAAAGGGTCACTTTGTCTCTTCTATTTTTTTCGTTTGCAGAAATAAACTGTCTAGATCGTGACCGATTGTGTTTCGGCATATTTGACGTGATATTTCACGATTATACAAATGAAAGAAGTGATAAATGGAATGAAAATTGTTAATTAAAAAAATTAGTAATATGAAAAAACTAGAAAAAGAGAAGTATAAGAATAACGCAAATCAACTTCACCTCAACACAAGTCAGCTAAAAGCACAATGGCTAGCAGACAGCCAGAGATGCCAACTCTACTTGTTTGCCCTATTGCCAAGTTTATTTTATTAGTTAAATTACGATAAATAAATACATAATTCTCTTCATTTTACAAATGCATGTGTCTAAATTAATTTTAGTGCTCATATCCATGTTTTTATAAATCGTATCCTTTAGCCCAGTAATGTATCGTTAGTAGAAGAAATATATCTGGCAACAAGCCCCCTAGTTCACAAATGAGTCAACTTACACTTTAAGAGATTTAAATTAGGTATATTTTTCATTAAATATACTGTACAACTCAAAATATGCGTAATAGATCTCTACTTTTTGAATCTAGAACTACGATTTCATAATTACCGAATTTATAGATATCAGAATCACAAAGCAGTGAAAATAGTATTTTTCATCAATTTTGACATTCGCAGTCGTAGGGATACCTCCTTAAATGGATGTAATAATTATTTTTTAGGAACGATTGTCGTCGTGTACAAGTTGTGAACCGCACATTTACGTAATGTCAAGAGTATTTTGTGTTACTAAAGTGATATAAAATAAAGGAAAACAAATAGCTGTTTTAGATGCACAAATGTGTTATTTTAATCCCGATGTTTGACATTTCGTACTTCCATCACTATGCGACGCGGCTATTCCCTGAACTCACGAAAAATTTCCCGACGATCACGGAGAGAATGTCGTCGAATGCGTAGTAGCATCGGGACTTTATTATAGGGATGGGCGAAAACGTTTCTCTTCGATAACTGTTCCACTCCCAAAGAAATAACTGTTCCAACAACGAGGACCGTCGCGTGAGGCGTTCGAGAGGCTACTAAATACGGCGACGATTTTCTAATTGTAAGACCGGCATTCCGACAGCGTCACTGCCGATCCGCGCTTATAATCCGTTACTTGTAGTGTCGACTTGTCTCAGGCGGCAGATATACATTCGACGGCCGTGCCAAGAACAGCAAATTCCACGTAGCAATAATATGTTATTTAAGTGGTTCCCGGTTGTAAAATTGTTTAAGCAATTGAAAGAACATAATACGACCCTGAATATTTTCTGCATTCAATTTAAATAAAACATGAAATAAAAAATCTGACGTGGCCAACACGACTTTCTCCATATTTGGGGTATATATATTTAAATTATTATGAATAGCATTATAAGGCAAAATTATTATTTCGTATCTTAAAAGAATACAGTCGTCCTTATTGCCGTAAATTAGGTATATTTTGAATGTTTACAGAATTCACCGCTACATGGTGGTGGCGCTGTATACTGGAAATTAAGAAACGGAAAAATATATCCGAAATGGATGGTTCTACGAAAATTTGTTTCAAAGAAAACTTGGAAGAAATATTATTCTCTACAACTTCGATCCTTACGAAGATGACCAATTACGACGTTTTTAAGGAGATATTTGACGGAAACCGAAAAAACCGATTATTTATAAATAATTCCTAAGCAATAATCGCTATGGAATATTCTTTCAAATGAAAGTTGTAGGAAATTATATTCTCTATAACCTTTGTATAGAATTGTATATATAATAATTATGTTTTAACGGAGAAATATCGCAAAAACCGAATCCGGTTTCGAATAAACCTCGACTTCCGGTTAACCGTTATTGTCCAAAAACTAATGAGTTCTTTGTGCTCATGCTAAAGTGTTATCTATGAAGTTTGGTAACGATATGGCAAGTACTTTTTGAGTTAGAGTGCCCACAATCACATACATCCACACACACACTCACATACATCATTCCGAAAATAGTGTAAACGTGTTCTAGGGACCTCAAAACGTGTATTTCCGTTGAAATCTCGAAGTCGATTTTTTTCATGATAACAATACTTTCCCCATACTATGTATGGAGAGAGTAAAAATGGGTAGAGGGGGGGAAGGGAGGGTTAAATATCTATACCCCAAATATGGAGAAAGTCATGTGTTGGCCACATCAGATTTTTTTACTTTCTCCATACATAGTATAGGGAAAGTATTGTGATCACGAAAAAAATCGACTTCGAGATTTCAATGGAAACACGTTTTGAGGTCCCTGGAGCATGTTTAGACTATTTTCAGAATAATGTGTGTGTGTGTCTGTGTGTATAAATGTGTGTGATTGTGGGCGCTCTTAACTTAAAAAGTACTTGTCATATTAATACCAAATGCATATATAACACTTTTGCATGAGCAGAAAGAACTGATTAATTTTTTTGACAATAACGGTTAACCGGAAGTCGAGGTTTATTAGAAACCAGATTCGGTTTTTGCAATATTTCTCCGATAATACGTCATTATTGTGTACAGTGACCATTAAAAAATGTAGAAAATATAATTTCCTACATCTTTTATTTCAAACAATTTTCCATAGCAGTTATTGTTTAGGAATTATTTATAAATAATCGGTTTTTTCAGTTTCCGTCAAAGATCTTAAAAATGTCGTTATTGGTAATCTTCGTGAGGACTGAAGTTATACAGAATAATATTTCTTCCAAGTTTTGTTTGAAACAAATTTTTGTAGAACCATCCATTTCGGAGATATTTTGCTTTTTCGTAATTTCCAGTATACAGCACCAGCACCATGTAGCGGTGAATTCTGTAAACATATTCAAAATATAAGTTACGGCAATAAGGACGACTGTATTCTTTTACGATACGAAATAATAATTTTGCCTTATAATGCTATTCATAATAATTTAAATATCTATACCCTAAATATGGAGAAAGTCATGTGTTTGCCACATCAGATTTTTTTCTCTATGGTGTATCAGTGTGTGTGTATCTGTCTGTATGTTATAGGAATTTTGTGGGCATTCTAACTCAAAAAGTATTTGTCATTTCAGTACCATATTTCAAATATTATATTTTCATAGTAGTAGCAAGAGTTGATTAGTCTTTGGACTATATAGGTCAACCAGAAGTGGATGTTTATTCTTGTCTTTTTTTTAAATATCTCCTTTAAAAAACTAATTTCATAAATAGTTATTATAAAAATTGTAGAGGATAAAATTTGCTACATGTTTTGTTTGAAACAATTTATCATAAAACCGATAGTTTAAGGAATATCTTGGTTTTTATTCTAAATTTAAGTTAAATATGTCGCTAAGGGATACCATTGTTTCCGCTGCTATGATAATACTTTCTAATTGTTGATAGCAGTGTGCATGCCTCCAAGGGTGATATTAATTAATTAGATATTTTGTTATCCATAGAAACAGCTTACAATTTACTTTACTTATTGTTCGTTTTAATACAGACTTCCTATTGAATTTGATTTTTAATTATTTAATTAAGTATTTCTGAGAACTTTGACGTCGAGAGCAATCATATTCATTATTCTGTATGGAGAAAGTCGTGTTGACCATATCAGATTTTTTGACTGTGTTATTTTAGGTGCATATTATACATGACGATAAAGAAATTTATACGTTTCACTAGTGAAAATCAAGGTGCATATTATACATGTAAAATTATGATATTGATTATTTAATAAACCATTACTTTTAGTTATAATATAGGATTTTCCCTTGCCAGTATATTCATGTACTGGCACATAGCTGGGCAGCAGAAACTTTCTTGTAGTTTATGTAGACAAGGGATAATATCCTGTAGCTTAGTTTGGACATAATATCAGAAAGGTTGAGAAACATTGGGCTATACCTTATTATATGGCTTTAAGATGTAAATTTTTCTGGAAAATGTCCCCAGAAATTGAACTGATGGAATCCTGGTCATAAAATACAAATGAGAAACTTGGCTATTACAAAAGTCAACACCAATATGAGAAATAGTAGGCTTTATACTTTTTAGATTGCATAATGTAAAATCAATCATCTGAAGTATATGATTAAGCTGGATTTCACTCAGACCATAGAAATACTGTGATAAATAATATATATAGAAGCCAATACTTAATAGAATTGCATTTATGGAATGAAAAAAATAACTAAAGAAAATTGGTTTAACATAACTAAAGATAAATGTTTCATATAAAAACTGAGCATTGTTGTAGTCGAGGAAGATGACCTCTTCTTGAATGTTAAATGTACCAGGGGATCTATCAAATGAAAATGAGATTAGTTGAAGTGTTCCAAGCATAAAGTAAATATGTTCACACTTGAATCTCAAACAAGCAAATAGATTTAGCTGCATCTCCTACAACCAAATTAAATGAGTGACATCCACATGGATTAAAAATTGACCTAGGATGAGAGTTGTTGATTTCAGTACTCACTTCTTGTTTCTAATAAAGAAATCCTATCCATTGTTAAGTACTTTAGTATGGAGAAAAGCAGTTGATGGAATTATTTTAACCTAAAATAATTCCATTCTGTTCTGCAACTAATAAGAAACGTTAATGAAGCAATGCCCTACTATTTAGTTCATACTTTGTACATTATGAGTACATAATGATATTATGTGATCTATAAAATTAGCCAATCTACGAAATACAGTCTGATGGCCAGTGTAGTGATATTGCTTTAAGTCGCACAATCTATCAAAACATTTTTAGACTTTTGTAGTATTTATGTTGCTGCAATCTGAGAGCATTTAGTCTTCATGCAAATTTTTAATATGGAGAGTTTCGGTTTCAGAATTTTTATTATCAATTTTAAAGCATTAATGTGATTCACACTACACACATGTATTTAATGACTTGCAGTTCTTGCCCTGAATCCCTTTCTGTTTTTAAGATGTGTCGATATAGGCATACACCCCAAACCCTTCCCTTCGCTCATCTTACAAACCTGAGGGGTGAGAAAAGTCCAAACCTTATTTTAACCGCAGGTTTCCATAAAAATCTATCGACCAAAATGATGTCATAGGATGAAATATCTGTGATTTTGGATGTGAATATCTGGGTTCAAAAGCCATGAGAACATGAACTTTTTACAGATCGTTTATAGGATGATTATACTATGATTTTATTAAACAAGATTTATACTTCTAGCTCACTTTTTGCTAAATATCAATTACTGACGACACGTTCTAAAATCTGGGGCATTCCGGGGACAAATGATTTCTATATATTAAAAGTATCAAAATAATCATTACCATGAGTATGAATTATTGAAAATAAAATAGAAAGACCTAAAGCACCTTCACAATCACCAAAAGTCAAAAAATATATTTAAAGAATTTATATATCATAAAATCCTATTACAAGAATACAAAAATAGGAAATAATAATCTACAAACAATCTAACTCTAATCTCAATAATTTATAGGATTGAAAAAAGCAAATAACTTTGTATCAATTTCGTTTTTTAGAATTCACATTAATATGACCTAAGTTTCATTGCACTGCAACATCTTCAGGTACAGAATTACAGATACAATGGTTATATATACCATCAGGCAAAGAGAGGGAAAGGGATGGGAAAATATCAATATATAATTTGTATTATATACAGGGTGGCGCACGAATAGTTGACACATTTTTTCATTCAATTAAAAAAAATTCTTTCTTTGCATGTCATTTAAATTTCGCGCTATACTTGAATAGCTCCTGCAAAAATCGTTAGAGGTCACCATATAGCTGTATAAACTTTCCCAACATGACAAGGAAAGAAGGCTGCAATTTTCAACATGGGCGGATGGGGAAAATGCAACACTGCACAATACGTGGTTTTCTGATGAGGCATATTTTCATTTGGACGGAACTGTCAATAAACAGAACGTGCGCTTTTGGGCAAGAGAACATCCATGCAACTTTCACGAAAGAAGAAGCTATGGAGCAAAAGTGACGGTTTGGGTAGCCATTTCCAGTCACGGATTAATCGGACCAATTTTCTTCAGTGAGACAGTGAATTCTCAGCGATATCTGCATATGCTCCAAAATGACTTTGTACCGCAGTTTATGGCAACTCAACTGCCTATCGAGACTCAGTGGTTTATGCAAGACGGTGCCATGCCACACACAGCTAACGTCATGTTGGATTTCCTGCATAACATTTTCGCCTGTCACGTCATGTCGCACCATTACCCAGAGCATCATTATTGCGGACATTTTTGGCCACCGCTTAGCCCAGACTTGAATCCCTGTGATTTATTTTTGTGGGGATTCCTGAAGGATAAGCTGTTCTCAATGAAATCCGGTAATGTTATGGAAATGAGAGCAATGATTATACAGTTGTGCAGTGAGATTGGCAAAGACATGTGCCGCCGGGTCATCACAAATATGCGTGTTCGACTTAGAGAAGTTATTAAACAAAATGGAGGACATATTGAACAAGTAATATCGTGAATAACTTTCGCAAGGTATTAGAAATCAAGATATATAAACTTTATTGGAATATTAACTGTAAATAAATTTTTCTGAAGGATTACAATGTGTCAACTATTCGTGCGCCACCCTGTATTATATATAATGAACTTTGGGGACACAATTATGTATTTCTAACTTCTCCAACATATCTTATTTTCTTTCATATGACTTTTAAAGTTACTACATCCACTGTATCTATGACAACATAATTTATAAATGCCATTTCTCACCATGTCTTCCACTTTTTCCTTCACTCAAACAGCATGTTTCTCAAATTGTGCTTGTTGTAGATGAAGACATCAAAAGGCAGCTTTGGGGAAATGTTGGTTGGGAGCTATCTGATGAAATTAGGGCTGCCTCCTAAATTTCCTTTGTGTTTTAATTGATTTTTTAAAATAAAAAATTCAGTTGATCATATCTCCATGAAACCCATTATTGATGGAAATTGTCATCCTAGGGAATACTTCGATAGTTAACTTACATTCCAGAATGTTTATGCTGACCATGCAATGTACATGGAGTGAAATGCAGCTAATTTTTGGGATGAATGATGTCTAAAAGCGGGGGGATTATTCGCTGATCAGATTCAACTAAAATTTTACCATCTAACACAGGGGTCAGCAACCTTTTCTATATGGCAGGTCACATTCGTTGTTGTGAATGCTTCAGAGGGCTGCATTGGAAGTCACAAGAGCTTTGGCAGGCCGGATGGGCATTTAAAATCACAAGGTACCTAGAGATTTTGTGGTCTCATATTACTGAAAATCAATTCCAATTAGTTTACTAACCTTAAAACTCCACCAGAAAAGGTCTTGAGACCATAATTTCACTGAAAAAATATGGAATTGACTGAGTTAAATTTTACTGATCACATTTTTATCATGGCTTTGCAGGCTGCATTAAGCGCTCTTGAGGGCCTGCGGGCCATAGGTTGCCGACCCCTGATCTAACATATAATGGTTTTCCTCAAATTATACAGATATTTCCTTTGACCAATTACCCACACACATGAAGGACTAAACATAGCTTTGAAAGATAGAAAATATGCATACAGTACAAGCTTGTTTGTACAAACTTCAAAGGAATCGAAAGTTAATAATTTTTATTAATGAGGTTTGTAGTAATGAGCTTGTTATTACAACAAACATATATCTATGTTTTCATGGGCTATTGAAGTTACTTCTCATAAATGAACATTTCATGTTATTGAGCTATTTCTGTATTTTATTTTTTGTGGATATTCTTTTGTCATAAAGTTATGTGGGCAAGGTGTGTTTAATTTTTTCTTTTTACAAGACTATTAAATCGCTCAATCTGAATGTTTGGAATTTTAAAAAGATTTTCATATTTGATAATTGGTGAAATATAGCATTGAGTAGTGTTTTTCAAAGTATGGCTTGCAGGCCCGGCACGTGCTTATTGGCCGCCCATGTGCAGAACAAGTCGGCCGCCCACTAAGTTTCTATTACCCTTCACACGTTTATATTTCATGTATCGCCCTAACTGTGGGGATTTCTCCTACTGCTGTTTTGATGTTGATTACATATTCCATATTTCTTCATTTCTGTTTCCTGTATCCATAGGTTCTCATGGCCGCACAACTCAATTATAACGCGATCTTTCGTTAATTTTTGGTGAAAGTTGCACCTGCACCATGAAACACCCTTAATGATAGGTTAGCTGCAAGTATCTTTATATTTAACATTTACGGGTATTAAGATTATAAAACTGTTTTAGCAGCATATTTTTCGAATTAATACACTTCATTATTTCCAAAAATTTATTTTAATGATTGCATCGAAAAGTAACAATACCTGATTGTAAACCAATAGAACCAAAATACCTTTTGTTGCTTAAAAGGTCTAAATTGCAACATCCATGACTTCAGGAGGAAGCACTTTTCAAATTCCAAGTATATACAATAGGGTGCTCCTTATTTTTCGAACACTGAATTTCTTTCGGGACGCCCCCTAAATTTGTTCCATTTGGTTAGAAAATAAATTGTGTTAAATATTTTTACAATCGGATAACGGGAAAACGTGCCGCATCGCACTTGAACTTCATATATTTCATCATTTTTTGTGGTATTTAGGTCATTCCTAGTGAAAACAGAGCAATTCCAATTTTGGATTCTAACGGATTGTTTTGATATTATTACCAACATTTTATTAGACATTTTTGCTGATGTATCTCGAATATTCATATAATCTGCCCAGTAGTTGCCAAGATTCGGCCCGGAAAGAGCACGTGCCATGCAAGTCGCAGCGTGCACGGCGCTACTGCTCAAATCTGTCAATTTTGCTGCCTCTTATCTCGTAAAGTATTTCGCCAGTAGTTCCAAAAAACACAACTTATTATCGTTTTTGGCAGTTCTTTAAGGTTATTTACTTAAATACACCTCATGACTTCCATATTTTGAATAAAAATACGCGAAACTTGAGAAATATTCAGATTTTTTCGTTTCATTTATGTATTATGTCCCTCGCGTCGGAGTACCTCCATGAAATACAATAGTGAATAAAATTTCCGGTAATCTTCCCTTCTGTGATATTCCTAAAAATTTAGTATACACTTGGCGTCTGCATTGTACAATTAAGGTACATTGTTTTAAGGAGAGTCTTTGACGAAAAATTTGGAAAATCATCGGGCCCAAATGTTCCCCTCTTCAAAAGGTTTCAGGAAGCATGGCCTCAACTTAACGGAGAATTTTTAAGCTGGAATGCAAGACTGGCGGGTTCGAGAAGATCTAAAGGACGCGGAAGATGAAATTCTTGCTTTCGCGCTGCAGCGTTTACAGGAAAATCACCCCAGGGAAGATTACCGAGAGCTCCTTGAACTAACTGTCATTTTTCTGGGGGCAGGTTCCTCCTCGAGGAATATCATTTCGCGTTCCCGGTGCATTTCACCATGCTAGGTGGATGGCTAAAGCTATATACTGCCTAAAAATGTTTCTTCTTCGCGATGAATTCTCCTTATATGCCGAAGAAGAAATTGCACTCCGCAACGTGTGCATCTTTCTAGTACGTTTGTACGTGGAGGCTTGGATTATCGCGCCGATTGCCATTGAAGCTCCTCGGAGAGGTTTACTGTTTTTGAAAAGTCTTTACAAGTACGACAAGACTGATAGTGAAATTAGCCATGTGGCAATGAATAAATTTTGTAACCATTTGTGGTACCTTGCACCAGAAAGTGCAGCTCCAGCATTTTTCAACGACAAGGTATCAATGGACACTATATAAGAAACGAATGTTATTAGCCTTGCAATCAAATGTCAACGAGAATTGAGACGACTCAACCAAGAGATTTTCCGTACACCCGAAAGATATAAAACACTTCGTAGATAAGGGACTTGAACATTTCATTTTTAATGAATCTAGACAATTTTTCAAAAGGTTCAATATTTCAATGACATATCTCTCTAAGGATCCCCTTATGTGGAAGAATGATCACACCTATAGAGAGGGACTGGAGATTGCAAAACAACTGAAAGTCGTCAAAGACGCTGCAGAAATAGGAGTTAAGATAATGGAGGACTTTAATAAATTATTTACTAAAACTGAATCTCAAAAACAGTTCATTTTGAAAGTTGTCGCAGGCTACCAGCGTAAATTTCCAGGCTGCAACAGAGCAACGTTGTCAGAAGAATTTTGAGAAACTCGTTATAATTTCAATATACTCTTAAATTAAACTTCTCTGAAAGGTACTTTACTATTTTAATGATCATAAGACCTTGAGAGAAAATTATTTTCATACATTGAAGTAACAATGTTTTCCCACAAATTGAAAAAGAATGAGAGAAAGCGATAGCCCACTCACTGCCTCGAACAGAGTTCCAGGGAAAAGGGGAGGGGTTCACAGGTGACTCTGGAATTTCGAGGTGGTGAGTCATGATTGGCGAACATTTGAAGAGGAGTTTGTGGATTTGCGGTTCCCGTCTTAAAGGTCGTTGAGCTGGAAGCAGACTGGAGGGAGGACACCATTTTTAGGGTATATATTTAGACACCCAGAAAAGTCCACGGCATCTCAGCGGAGCGGCGTCCAGTGGAGGGGCGATTAGTTCAGGCTTGGTTTCTCTCGGTGGGCTTTGTTGATTGACACACCTCGGTATTGTGGACTAAGTCTCTCGGGATTGGGGACAAAGTCCCGCAGGCAAGGAAAAATGTCACATCCACCCCCTCAAAAATGATGAAAATAGAACACAATGCCCACTAGATTAGACTATACCGAGGTGTGTCGATCAACCAAGTCCCTCGGGATTGGGGACAAAGTCCCAAGGGCAGGGGAAAATGTCAAAAAGTCACGGGAGTTGAGCCAGGGCGAGTGTGCCAGTCTCTCGTACATCCATGTATAGCGACGAGTGGAGAGATACTGGAAGTTCTTAAGTCAACACTCCAGATGGAGCTGTTACAGCCATTGCATGCCTAACCCCCCTGTTCCACCTTACGCATTGGAGAGATATTTGAGTTTTGCATTGAAGAATGTAGCCATGAGGGTGTGCTGATATTTTAGCACTCCCAAGTGAAGTTGCAGTCTTTGGGTTTATCGACTTTGTTATCGATAACACAGTTGATAATCCCGCAGAAACTTCAGACCGTCTCTTAGGAATGAATTGGGTATTTGGTCAGCAGTAAGCTGTGGAGTGAATATGGCATTGTGTTACTAAGGGTTTGTTTATTCTATTGTGGTTTCTGTTATATTAGTTTTTTGTGCAAGTTTCTTTAAAATTTGCTGTTACTTTTTGATAATTTTAAAAATATTTGCCCATCTTACACAATGGGAAATAGCGTTGAAAATTTACTGAGTGTGCCATTTTCATCTCGAACCTTTGCTGATCGTATGAACATTGTGGAAGAAAGTAAGCCTTGTCCAGCTCTTCCAGATCTACTTTGTAAGCATCAATATGCTAAATCTGTATATAAGAGACATTTTTCCACTTCACAATATGGAACAGTGGAATGGTTAACTGGTTGTGAAACGCGATCTAGACTTTTTTGGTGGCCGTTATTGTTCTCAAAAGACAATAGTGTGTGGAATAAGCATGGGTTTTCCGATCTTAACCATTTAGCAGCAGAACAGCAAAAACATGGAAGATCTCAAGTACATGTTCAGTCTTTTCTTAACCTTAAACTTTTTGGAAAACAAAGAATCAACACTTTACTTGACAACCTATGAAAAACTGAAATAAACCAGCATAATGAACAAGTGAATAAAAGTAGAGATATTTTGAAAAGGCTCATTGATGCAATGTTATTTATCTAAACAAGAACTTCCTTTGTGAGGTCATGATGTCTAAAAATTCAATGAATAGAAGTAATTATATAGAATTTTAAATATACTTCGCGACTATGATCCTCTTTTAGATAATCATTTAAATACATCAACTGTGTTTCAAGGAATTTCTCCCACTGTTCAAAATGATCTTATCAAGTCTAGATCTAATGTTGTTAAAGATGTAATAAAAAATGAAATTGATTCAGCAAATTTTGTAGCCATTGTACTGGAGAAAACTTTGGATGTCATGTCAAAATCACAGCTCTCAACAATTTTGCGTTTTGTACATTATGGGGAAATATATGAAAGGTTGATTGGATTTACAGACGTTAGTGCTGATAGAACATCTAGTGCTCTATTTAATCATGTTGCCAATACAGTTCAAGAATTTCAAGTTGAGGGAAAGTTGGTTGGACAAACCTATGATGGGGCATCTGTAATGAGTGGACATGTAAATGGTTTACAGAGCAAAATTATCAATACGTACTCTGTAGCGTAGATATGTCGCTCAATAGCTGCAAGATGGCAGTTAGTCATTTTACTGTACTAGTAGTTCCACTATTTCCCTAGACATGGCAGTGGGATTTTGCCTGTTGTACCAGTTGCATAAAACTTTTTTTTCACCCTACCGCACACCCACCACCGATGATCAGGATACGCCACTGGAATTGACCTAGGTTTTTTCTTTCAAGAATTTGTTTACATAAACTCAAGAGTATACTAACCTCCAGGAGAATCCAGAAACTTCTCAGGTGGGAGAGAGGTGCTAGAGGTCTGCACGGGCTGAAATCTTCGGCCCAAGCCCGACCCATTCATAATTGAGTCCCAACCCAGCCCGAGACTTCACCACATTTTCACACCCCGGCCCGGCCTGAGGCCCGAATTATTTTAAACTAACAAAATTTGGACATTTTGTACATTATTCAGTAAACATATACCCTTTATAAAGTATCGTTTTATGTTTTAAAATTTTCAAAGCATTTCAAATGTAAACGCACTTTTTTTAAAAATTCCTTGATTAAATCCATTCTGGTATTTTAGGGATTTATAAAAAGTTTTAATAACACAAAATATATTTCAAACCACAAATGTACGAACAATACAAATTATGCCAATTTCTATCAGTACAGAAGACCAATATCATCTCTACCCAGAGCGAACTGATGACCAATGGCGGATACAATAGGGAGGGTAATGGGATAAGGTGTAGGGGTAGAGAAGGAAGTTTCAGATGTAAGATTCCCAAAGATCCCACTATCTCCTAAGGCAAACAGAATCCCTTTGATGATGATATAAGTAGTTGTTTAAGAGATGGTGGGTCGGTAGGAATTTGTGGGTGCTCTGGTGGCAGCCTGGAAGATGTGTTGCTTGTAAATGAGAGAATGGAGAACTTCCCCTAAAAGATATAGTGAAGATGAAACACTCCCTTTGCACAGTGGTAGAAACATGATGCGGGTCCACTGGGTCCTCAACTGGCCCGAACGGGAAAGGCGTCGGATAAATCGTCTAGGCCAGTGATTCTCAACGGAAAATCTGTCGCGGACTGGTAAATGTTACGAACATTCCACCAAGGACCGGTAAACTTCTGCAAATTACTTTCAATTAAAAATTTGTTTTATTATTTTACTCAATGAAATTTCATAGCAACATAGAATACACAAGAATAAAAGACTTTAATTACTATTCAGTTTTTTAAATAAACTCTTAGTTCTTCCAGGTAATGAATATGATTGCTGCTGCACCTTTTCACAAACATTTTTTTCTGTTCGTGGGCTAAGAGAGGTAACTGCTAACCGTAGTCTCGATGTCTCTATTATATCTTTATGACAGTCATGGCTGAAAAGACACTTTTGCACAGATTGTTGAAAATGGCAATATGAACTTGATTGCATTTTCATACTCAGCTTTGACATTTATCCCAAATTTAGTCACACTCATCGAGTTAAACTCTGATTTTAATCCTAAATCTGAAGATAGTTCAATTAGTTGTTCCTCTTCAATGTCTGTCACCCTGTTCTTTTGGTGCGCTATGAACGGGTCGATAATCCATAAATTTCCCTATCGTGGGTCGTCTTCTGGTGGGTAATGCTCCAGAAAGTGCTTCAAGATGTTCACAAATAATACTCGTGATGTCTTCAGTATCCAATTCCGCTGAACCCACGGAATCAGAAAACAAGGGAAACATTTCGTAATTTCTTTCATGTGCCTGCTTGCACCAAAGTTTTAACTTTTTTTTACTTCTATTTTATTGCTTAAATTAAAAAGAGTTGGCACATGCCGTTGAAGACTCAAATTCAGTTTGTTCACAAGAGAAATATATATACTATATCAGCTAAATATGATAGTTTTGCAGTCCATTCTGTGCAGCAAAAGCAGTTAACGAATGCTGATTTTTTTCTGGGGCAAATATTCTCTGAATTAAAAAATCTGATGTGGCCAACACATGACTTTCTCCATATTTGGGGTATAGATATTTAAATTATTATGAATAGCATTATAAGGCAAAATTATTATTTTGTATCGTAAAAGAATACAGTCGTCCTTATTGCCGCAAATTATATTTTGAATATGTTTACAGAATTCACCGATACATGGTGGTGGTGCTGTATACTGGAAATTTACGAATAAGCAAAATATCTCCGAAATGGATGGTTCTACGAAAACTTGTTTCAAACAAATACATACATATACATACCAATCACACAGTTCCCTTACTGTGTAAGCAAGCTAATTGTCTCTACCATTCACAATATTTCTCCACACCTTTCTAACCTTACATACTTCTTTCGCTTCAAACACATCCATGCATCGTTTCATACATAGTCTTCCATTCCTTAAACTTCTGATCTCTCTTTCCTTGACAGTCTCCTCCACCACATTCAGCCAGCTTTTTCTTGGTCTTCCTCTCCCTTTTGATCCGCATACTCTAGCATCATATATCAATTTGGTCACCCGGTTCTCATCCATTCTTTCCACTTGTCCAAGCCATCGCAGCATACCTCCTTCATAGTGACCTCTTAAATTTTCTTTCATTCCACATTCATTCATCACCCAAGTTTCCTGACTCTCTCCTGGTTTTCCCACACATGCTCCTCATATAACCTATTCTAACTGCATTCACCTTACTCATGTGTTTCTCCTGACACACCCAAGTTTCGCTACCATACAACAAGGTGGGTACAAGCACACTTCTATACACAGGTTTTTTTGCTTCCTTAGACACTTCTTCACGATTTAGTACTGACCACATGCTACCCACCACTTTTCTACCCGCATTCACATGCCTTTCTATCTCTCCATCTATTCTTCCATTCTTAGAAAACATTCTTCACAAGTACACAAACTCATCCACCTTTTCAACAACTTCACCATTTATGCATAGCCTACAGTCATTCCATTCATTCTATCAAACACAACAACCTTTGTTTTTGACACATTGATCTTCAGATCCATTATCTCTGTAACTTCAGCCATACTATCTAACATTCTTTGCAACTCATTTGGCATTTCAGAAATCAACACGGTATCATCAACATACAACAGCACCCGCACATTCACTTCCCCAATCCTCAGGCCATTCTATTAGCACAGGCTTCCCTCAGACATTTATCCATAAGCACATTAAACAACCAAGGAGACAACACACACCCTTGCCGAACACCTCTTTCAATCTTAAACCAGTCACTCAGCACACCATTTATTCTTACACGAGCCTTACTTCCTGAGTAGACTGCTTTCACTGCACTCACTAACCAGTCATTCACTCCATACTCAGCCATAACATTCCACAGGTCTCTGTCATAGGCCTTCTCCAAATCCACAAATGTACAGTACACATTCTATCTCACATTCATACACTTCTCGATTACTTGTTGGAGAGCAAATATCTGATCAGAACATCCCCTACCTGGCATGAAACCATACTGTACTCCCCAAATTTTACTCATAGTAGCCATTCTAAACTTTTCAATAACTACTTTACCAAACACTTTCCCAGGTATACTCAATAAACTAATAGCTCTGTCATTCTTACATTCTATTTTACTACCCTTCCCTTTGTACAAAGGAACAATGATGGCATTCTTCCAATCATCTGGTACAACTGAAATGTTAACACACAAATTAAATAAACCACTCATCCAACTCATAAGTAAGCTACATCCATATGTCAGCGTTTCACCTTTAATTCCATCCACGCCTGCAGCCTTCCCATTCCTCAACATTTTCACACATGCCTTAATCACACGTTCGACCACCCGTCTTTACTGGATACATTCATACAGTCAGTAACACTTTGGATGCCAGACTCTTCAGAACGACCTCCATACAAGTCTTCAAAATACTCCTTCCAACATTCTGTCACTTCACGTTCATTCCACACTGTTTCTCCATCCTTATTTACAATCCCATTCATTCCATTGTTGCTGTCCTGTCTCGCCCTTTTTATCCACTTCCAGAATAACTTCTTATTCCCTTCAAAATCATTCTGCGTCTATTCAGCCTCATTCATACGTACTCGTTCTTTGCTTTCCTTAACTGCATTTTTAGCAGCCTTATTTTTCTTCCTGTAATCGTCATGCAGAATCCTTTCATTATCAGTCCTTGCAGCAATCATCCTCTTTTATGCCTCCTTCTTCTCATTAACTGCTTCGTTCACTGTTTCTAACAAAACTTGGAAGAAATATTATTCTCTACAACTTTGGTCCTCACAATTATTACCAATAATGACATTTGTAAGGAGATATTTGACGGAAACCGAAAAAACCGATTACTTATAAATAATTTCTAAACAATAACTGCTATGAAAAATTGTTTCATACGAAAGTTGTAGAAATTACATTCTCTATTACCTTTGTATAGAATTGTATATATAATAATGATATTTTAACGGAGAAATATCGCAAAAACCGAATCCGGTTTCGAATAAACCTCGACTTCCGGTTAACCGGTACTGTCCAAAAACTAATCAGTATTTTGTGCTCATGCTAAAATGTTATATATGAAATTTGGTATTAATATGATGGGTACTTTTTGAGTTAGAGTGCCCACAATCACATACATCCATCCATCCACACACACACACGCACACATTCCGAAAATAGTCTAAACATGTTCTAGGGACCTCAAAACGTGTATTTCCTTTGAAATCTCGAAGTCGATTTTTTTCGTGATCACAATATTTTCCCCATACTATGTATGGAGAAAGTAAAAAGGGAACCGGGCCCCTCAGCAGACGAAGGGCAGTGAAATCTCCCTCACCCATTCTCTAATGTCTTTGCCCGCAGTATTATAAGCAAAAATTATCAAATTCCATTTCTTTAAAAATTTTATCAATATATGTTGGTACTACAGTAAAACCTGCGAGAGGCGGAATCTGTATAATGCGGAAACCTGTAAAAGCCGGAAATCTTTATATTTTACTGCATAATGACACCGTTTTACATAGGAGTGACAATCTGTAAGGCGGAACCTGTGAGACGTGGAAGGAAAGGATTTGTACTGCAAGTTTTGTACTAACATGTATAATTTGACCCTGCGAAAGGCAGAAAGAAAATCTTGTCGGAAGAGGTTTTCCTTCCTTATTCTAGTTTGGGTTCCGCTTTGTATGCCAGTCATCCACCATCGGCAATATTACCCTTCTTTTGTTAGAAAGACCTTTCGTTCCATCTGATAAGCTCAGGAAATCCAAGGATAATGGGTTTTAGCAGAAGGGAGCGAGATGAAATTGACCATTCCTCTGGGTGGTGTCCTTTGTTTATCTACCACAGTTCCAAAATTTAAAGTACACTTTTTGTTTCCATTAAACTTATCTATAGAGGAAAAACTGTCCTAAGTAAGGGTGGGAAATGCACTTTTGATCTCTTCTGGGAAGTTCACACATATGGTATAGCTGTGGAATTTTGTTGTTTCCATCTGGAAAGCAATTTTGGAATTCCCACTAATAAGAGAGCTTCGTAGAAAAAGAAATGCTAGCGACAGGAAATACAATTCTTTGTGAGCAAATCTGTAACCAGAATAATCTATGTATGGTGACCATAGTCTCTCGTTGAAGCTCCAAGTGTTCACAGTGCTCCATGACTTTTTGTTTCCTTTTATTTTTTGATAAGGCTGTAGATTTAGGAATTTGTTCTGAAAGTTTGAGAAAAAAGCACAAAAAAACAAAACAGCTGACACTGGATAGTTTCTTTTAACAATATTTTTCAATGTTTTAAATTAAACATTCTGTACATTTCCATTTTAAGCACTCCTAATGTACATTTTTGTAATTGAATAACCTTTATCTACGTTTTTATAAAGTGATTTGGTTTTACAATTTTAAGTAACAGTAAATATTTCTAAAAGATGGAATTTTGCCTATTCTTGCCTAACCCCAGTCTAGAGAAGCAGGAAATAATCTGCATTCTATTTTCTGGCTATTCCTACTATGAATACATATGGTGTTCTCACCTTTCCAAGGCGGAAAACCTGCAAAAGCTGGAAAAATAGGCCGGTGCGGTGAGTTTCATCCTTGCACAGGTTTTACTGTATATGTATCATATCATAATTACACTTGGTATGATTCGATTAATGTCGATTAACAACGAATTTGTAAAAATCATATATTTAACGAAAATAAATTGCCGTCGATAAGTGTCGATTCCTCAGGTAAGGAAATGGGAATGGGTGAAAACGTCGCCCATATTGCTATCGGTTGCCTGTGTGCCTTGCAGCCACGTATTGCGAAAGGAAAACCTTATGACTGATCCTATTACCGGGGTCTACAGCAAGCTTCACAGCAAGCGCTTGTTTTGCTTTCTCCTACACAAAAGATTATTTGGAACCCATATAGCAATGAAAGTCACATCCAACCGCCCATGGTCCTTATCTTTCTTAGATACCGCATTCGGAAATACCATTTGGAGTATGTACGGTTGTTGACATTTATCTGCAGGCACAATTTAACAGATTTTTGCCCTGTAGCAAGTAGAAAACTGTTTTAGAGAGTACAAGACCTAAGATTTTTTAAATATCTTAAAATTTCCACCAAAGTTTCGCGAACCGGCAAACAATCGGCCGCGGACCAGCAGTTGAGAAACACTGGTCTAGGCCCAAGCCCAGCCTGAGCCCATTACTTTTCAGTCTTACCCGGCCCAGGCCCGGCCCGTGCAGACCTCTAAGAGGTGGTATGGGAGCACTTGCGCCTATCATTCTTTCCCACCAGGCCAGTCCACCCCTGAAGGCGACCGTGATATTAAAATATTTCCCTTTTTATATTAAGCGGCAAATTTTAAACCGGTACAATTCTAATGTTTTTAAAAATATTCCAGGACACCAGGGCAAGTGGTTTACAACTGGTATATATGGTCACTTTACTCCTATGTATTATTTTTATGAGGTAACTACTTCAATTTGATAGCATTTGAAGGTCAGTATTCAGCTTGTTGTGAGTGTGAAGAAGTTTTTTTATCTTATAAACCTGAAGATTTTTAGTGTGAAGTTGGTAGGAGCATGATGAAATTGCCTTAGAAATATCATTAATGTAAAGGGAGAACAGCAGGAGATGGATGATTGATCCTTATCAAATTCCTCTAGTGAGAGGGGGAATCAAGATCAGGAGTTATTCCGAGTCACATTTTGTATGTTATATAAGTGCAGTTTAGCGTTATTGGTAAGACGATAACACCACTGAGTATATGTTAAGATATCCTTGTCAATTGAATCAAGTATGTACCTCAGGAAAGTTGACTGGTACATGAACTGTTGCTTTATTCGATAACTTGATTTTGGTTATTGGTTATAAATAAAATTTGAAGCAAGAGAAGTTGTAGTTAATACACCTTTTGGTTTAAGGAATAAAAATAAATCAATTTTTATGTTTGTCTTTCAAGTAATGAGACTCATGTCATCTAGTTTTCAAGTTTAAAAGTTAGGCCATCATTAGAGTCCTCAAAAAAAAAAACCAGACCATCGGATTTTGCTCACATTATTATGTTATCTCCTTTAGTGCAATGCTAGAAACCTGTTTTATATGCTTTAATGTATTGCATCTCATGGAAGTAATGAAATAAAGGGTATTTCAAGGTAAATGTAACTTTAAATGAGCTACAGGAAAGTAGGTTTCTGAAGTGTCCTCACCTGAGGTTATACCCTGTTTCAAATATCTTTGTGACTGAGAGAAAGAAGAGGAAGCTTCCCAAAACATGACCATGAGAGAACCAATAGGAATGAAGGAGGTGGAGCGTCACTCGGCTCAACTTCATTCTCTCTCAGGTTTCCGCCATGCCAACTTCGAGTCTCTGTGCTGTGTTGCCAAGTGCTTGTTACTTCTTTAGTTTGTTACTTCGTTTGTTGATTTTTTGTTATTCAGTTAGTTTGTTACTGAAAAATTGACTTGCATGAACAGGCTCAGGGTATCATGTGGGCTATTATAAAATATTTATGTTCACGGATTCCCTTTGCCTTGCAAGCCCACCGCAAGGTGCATTCCAGTGTAGTAGATATGGTTATGCTGAGTTTGAGTTCTCTCTCCAGAAGACGTCCCCCTCCACATACTAACAGCGGAGACACATGAGTGGTCCCGAGTACGTACGAAATGTCATTCGCAAAGATATTTGAAACTGTATAGATAAAATAAATCGTCAATATTTTAATTTTCTCAAGTGTTAAATATCCAAGTGCTGAACTGTTTTAATTACTCAATATATTACAAGCAATTTATAGGTATGAAATATGTTTATCCACACAATTTCAGTTACAAGTAAAGTGATGCGGTCAACATTAAATGGTTGACTTGGGAAAAAACTGCTTCCATATATTTTTTGAGCTAGGTGGTTTTAAGAAGATATCAGAAGAATAAGTAAACCAGTTTCCTATTGTGTCAAATGCTGGCATTTCTTTTTTCTCATAATTGGTCTTATTGCATGAAATGATTAATTTTAAATGATTGCTGCGTTCTGAAATTTATGACATAAGTAGATAATTTAAATAAGTGTAATTGTTTTTAATATAATCTATTGTTTAATTAGTTCCAAATTAGCCTTACTATACCAGGGTTTTAGTAATTTTTCTATCAAATAATCAATTATAAGTGTAATTGTTCCATAGTTAATTTTGTAAGAGATACATTGTTTTAATTAAGTGTAGAAGTCGCTGTTTTAAATACATTTTGTTAATGCTTATTTTATTTTTATTTAAAATTTCAGGTACATATATGGTCAGCGTATGTAGAAAAACATGGATTCGAGAGAGGGGAGAGAATTTGGCCGTAATGAGCAGGGGAGGACATCCCATATAGCAATTAAACTGAAAACTGACAACAGAGGTATTTTTTATGCAAATGGGTATTCATGTACAGTCATTTCCAAAAGTCAAGCGACACGGCTCGGTCACGCCACACATAGGCCGGAGCTGAAAGTTCCGAGTATGTTGGTATCCATTGCTTGAGGGGAAGCAGGAGAGGGGAATGATGAGGAGGTGGGTTTCGAAGCCTGGGTAGGCTTGCAGGGAGAAACGAACGGAATCAGAGCTGGTGAGACAAACGCCATTCAACAGTGCGAGAGCATCCAATCCAACACGGAAAAAAGGACTCTCTGAGAGGTTGCCTTCGCATGCCAAGGGTAACAAGAAAACCTCCGAGAGAAGGAGGCGTGTAAACGGTTCGAAGTCCACAGTGATGTCTTACAATGGGATAGGGAAACATAAATGAATATGCCGCGGCTAGAAAGCACTTTCGGAAAAGATGCAATGTTTTTATCTTTGTGAGCGTTATTAATGCGAAATGCTAGGCTGCACTTCACTTCGGAAAGCGTAAAAAATCATCAATGGGTCAAGGGCAAAAATTGTATAATACTCCATAAATTAGGATAAAAAAATGAGAGCTGTTGATTTAGTGGAGATACTGAATGAGCATCTTCTGCCTATGTCAGACAGATAGTGCCAGACGGTGAAGACGTGGTAGTAATAAAAGATAATTCGTCGTTAGTTACGGCCGGTGTAACTCGACAATTTTTTTGACCAGAACTGGAATATCAATGTCCTGCCCTGGCCAGCTCGCTCGTCGGAATAAAATTTTTATTCCACCGTACTGTATCACTCAAGCGTCAAGAAATTGTCATCACGAAAATTGCTTTTTCGGGAGAACATTAGGAAGTATTTACATCCTTTATACAATCAGTTTTACCAAAACTCTAATAAATGGCAATTTATCACATGTAGCACTTTTCTCACAGATAGTGGATACATTTTATATTGATTTTATTTAAACTTTCGAATAAAAATTTTATTCTAGCAGCATTTAATAGGCAATGAAAACAATGAAAGATTATTTAGTGTTTTATTTTAGTATTTAGTGAAATCTCAGCCTGAGTCGATCACTCCTTGCATTCGACGGTTAATGAACCGTACTAAATTTTCACATATTTGTGGCCGTCGTCCGATTGAGCCCCAGAGTTCCATAACATTCTCTTCAAGAGCGGCTGCCGTCCTGAACTTTCCTTCCGTCCACTCATTCACCATTATACCCCATAAGTTCTCAGTGGGATTCATATCCGGCAAGCGAGCTGGCCAGGGCAGAACATTGATAATCCAGTTCTGGTCAAAAAAATTGTCGAGTTACACTGGTCGTATCTAACGAATGAATTAATTATCTTGTATTACTACCACGTCTTCGACATCTGGCACTATCTGTCTGACATAGGCAGAAGATGCTCATTCAGGATCTCCACTAAACCAACAGCTCTCATTTTTTTATCCTAATTTATGGAGTATTATACATTTGTTGCCCTTGACCCATTGATGATTTTTTACGCTTTCCGAAGTGAAGTGCAGCCTAGCATTTCGCATTAATAACGCTCACAAAGATAAAAATATTGCATCTTTTCCGAAAGTGCTTTCTAGCCGCGGCATATTCATTTATGTTTCCCTATCCCATTGTAAGACATCACTGTGGACTTCGAACCGTTTACACGCCTCCTTCTCTCGGAGGTTTTCTTGTTACCCTTGGCATGCGAAGGCAACCCCCGAGACAGTCCTTTTTTCCGAGTTGGATTGGATGCCCTCGCACTGTTGAATGGGTTTTGTCTCATAGGCTCTGATTCCGTTCGTTTCTTCCAGCCCGCCAACCCAGGCTTCGAAACTCACCTCCTCACTCTTTCCTCCCCTCCCTATCATTCCCCTCTCCTGCTTCCCCTCAAGCAATGGGTACCAACATACTCGGAACTTGCAGCTCCGGACTATGTGTGGCGTGACCGAGCCGTGTCGCTTGACTTTTGGAAATGAGTGTACCTATTACAAAGTCATACAGGGTTCATTTTTATTGATGACTTCATATTAGGATTTTCTATTTCATAACTTCTCTTTATCATTGCCTTTGATAATTTCTTCTTGATTTTCCTTTCATGGTTAACGCTAAACTGAGGATATAGGTGTATTATATTTACAATCAACACTACAGATGAATTGCATCTTTATGTTTAACTATTAATTTAATAGGAGTTGAGAAGAAAGATTCTGATTCATGTAAACATCAGACCAAGGCTGATGATGTCTTCCCTAACCAGAAAGAAACTATGGGTTCTACAGGAGAGACAGCAATGCCCAAGTCCTTAGAAGAGAGCTCCAGACAATCAAAAGCACGCCTGCAGTAAGTTTAGTAGGTTAAAGCATAGAATTTTAAACTTTTTCCTGAGACCCATTAAAATTATAATGAAGTTTTACCACACTAAATTTTACTTTATATAATACTGGACATACAAATGTATGTTATTTCCTCTATCATATAATCACTAGTGTAATTGCCCATTAAATATGACAGGTGTGCATGAATTAAGTACAGGTTGGGCAAAAAAGAACTTTGCACTTTCTGAATTATGTAGATAAATAATGCGGCATACAAACAACTTCACACCTACCAGTCAATAGAGAATCTCTCGAAGTTTTGTTTTAAACTGCCCGGGTGATTGTTGTTGCATGCTGCTGCTGCTGCTAGATTCCACTAGTTTCGAAAAATGGCTACTCCAAAACAGAAGAGTTGGTGTGTCCTGCAGTTAGCCAAGACAGAATCCGTGACAACTATTCAACATGCATTTCACACACAGTTCAACATACAACCACCCGAGTCTCCATTTATGCCTGGTTCAAGACTTTCCAGGAGAAACTGTACACTTGCAAAGGCAAGAGCCCCGGTCGGTCTACTGTGCCTAATGCGACTGTGGAATGCATTTAGGCCTGTTTCCAACAAAGCCCACGAAAGTCAACGAACTGGGCTAGTCATGATTTGCAGCTACCGCAAACCATCATTTCCATGCTTCTTTGTGAGCATTTACAGATGAAATCGTACAAAATTCAGTTGGTCATCTTCCAGCATGAACGAAAGTCCCCAAAAGTGAATGTGTTCTGTGCCATTTCAAAGGAGAAGGTTTACGGCCCATTCTTTTTCATGGAGTAAACTGTCATGGGCAGCTCTTACCTGGGCAACTCTTACCTTACGGTGTGGCTGCTGCCGCAACTACAAGAAGATTTTGACGACTTGATCCTCCAATGAGATAGGGCCCTGCTCACTTCCATATGGCTGTTCAGGTCTACCTGAATGCGCACCTCCAGAAATGGATCGGTCGTGCAGGACCCAATGATGGCATGTGGTGCACGTGGCCACTAAGATTGCCAGACTTAACCATGTGCAAGACCTTTTTGCAGGGCTATGTAAAAGACACAGTTTATGCTCAGCCTCTGCTACGATCTTTGGTAGAATTGAGGCAGCTAATCACAGCTGTTGTAGTGTCACTAAGGACACTGCGTAAAGCTTGAGATGAATTTGAATATCATGTTGACATCTGCCATGTGACTCATGGAGCACATATCGAGTCTTTAAGCTGTGTACAAAACTTTGATTCTCTATTCACTGATGTAGGTATGAAGTCCTTTGCATGCCGCATTACTTTTCTACATCATTTTGAAAGTGTAAAGTTCTTTTCTGCTCATCCTGTATAAATTACTATGAGGGATGTTCAGAAAGTAAATTCCAATGAATTTCTTAAAATCATTTCTTATGTCAAACAATATCCTGCCTGTGCAAATTGAAACTGCTGTGACACATTTATTTTTCGACATAATCACTGTAACGGTTGAGACACGTCTCATCTGTACACAAGCTTTTGCATTCTGTCACTGGAGAAATCCAGGCTTAAAGATCTGAACCACGTCCTCGTCACACTAGAAGCGTTTTCCCTCTCGAATGGTCAAACACCTGTCTTCTTGGATCAGGCCTTCAACACATGCCACATGTTTGCGATGTTGACAGTCTGCCATTTTGCCTCAGCTGTCAGGGAGGACCGTGCTGTAGCAAACTTTAAGCACCATCCTGACACACCACGAACACTTATAGCATCTGGACCATATACTTTTTCCAATCGTCAGTGAATTTCTGCAGCTGCAAAGCCTTTTGCCCAAAGAAATCAAATTACAGCACACACTACCTCCTTCGACCACTTTTCAAATGCATCGCCATTTCAAACTGACAATGTTGCATTGATAATGGCTTCACATTGCTATCTCATGGCCTGTTAGTGAAATATAGCACGGTCTACACCGGTGTGTAGTTTAAAAGCTCCAATTTTCATTAGTTTATGCAAAATACACCATCAGTAGTTACTTTCTGACCATCCCTCGTACAATAGTTTCAGTGGTCTGTATGTTTGTTTATTTGTTGGTTTGTCTGATGTAACGCTATAAAAATGCAAATAGTATTTATTTTTATATGCCCTTGGCAGGATTGGGAGCTAGACAAGCTAACCACCCCTCTACCAATAACTCGAGAAAGAATCAAGATAGAAAATCTAAATTTGGCATGAATGCTCAATTCACATATTTTAACCGTTAAATGCCAAAAGGCATGCCGGTGCTACAGCAAATTTCTGGGTAAGCCTGCCGAATGGCACACCCGTGGCTCGCTTAGCTCCGAGGACCGCTCACAGATGTCATTTTTGTCACAAAATCAAAATTTTTGGAGGAGAAGAAGGACGAGGCATCCTTCTTTTCCTTCTACTCTGAAGGTCTTGCGTACTGGGGAAGGGGAGAGTAAACAAACAATCGAGAGTGCCTCGCTCAAAGTTTAAGTCTCCGCCGAGATTAGACCCTCTCTTGCAACCCAAAGAGATGCAATAAACTGAACCCCAGGACTAACAAGGGGAGGACCTGGCCGTGGGGTCATGGATTTTGCTGAAACTTCGTAGGTGCGTAGCGCTAGTCTCCAGGACCACAGCCAACCCCCCTTTTGGACATATATGAGCCGTAATTTTTCTGTAAATTGCGTTTAAAGTTCTCCATTTTCTGGCCCGTCGGATAATTACCCAAATGACCGCAGCAAGAACATCAGTAGCATAGTGCTAGAGAGTTGGGAGTTGTAGGTTCGGAGTTCGCGCCCAGTTTCGGTTGCTTTTTTTTCCCTCGCTTTTCTTATTATTCCTGTTTTGCTTTTTCGTGGTGAAGATTTATTCGGTGTCCGCAATCACTTTTTAATTTTTTTTTAATCTCTACGTTTTCCTTCTTGGAATTTTTATATCTTCTCTCGCTCAACGAACGGCAGACATGCTAGACTTTACTGTCAATCCATCTCGTGACTTGGCCTTTAGTATTCTTCAGGCTCAGCAGCCATTTGAGCGCTGCGTGATCTGTCCTTATGGTGAACGATCTTCCATACAGGTAATGGTGGAAGTGCTGCACCACCTTCACAACCGCCAGGTGTTCCAAATGTGTGGTGCAATAATTGTGCTCCGGCTTACTTAGCATCTTACTGAAGAAAGCTATGGCTTTCTTTTCCCTCCTGCATTTGTGACAATGCGGCGCCCATTCCTCTCTGACTGGCATCAGTATCCAAGATGAAATCCCCTTCGTCTCGTGGGTACGCCAAGACTGGTGCCTTTGTTAGACTGATTTTGAGTTTATCGAATGACTTCTGGCATTTCTGGTCCCATATAAAGTATTGCTTCTCCTCTGTCAAGCGGTGCAGGGGTTTCGTGACTTTGGAGAACCCCTTGATGAACCTCCGATAGTAAGAACAAAAGCCTAAGAAACTCCTTATTTCCATTTTGTTCCTCAGGATCCCCCAGCCTCGCACTACCCTAAACTTCTCTGGATTCACCCCTACTCCTTGACCAGATACCACATGGCCCAAGTAGGTGACCTTCTTTTCGAAAAGTTGACATTTCTTAGGACTAAGATGTAGGTTTGCGCCACGTAGCCGAAGTAGAACGTACCTGAGGTTTTCAAGTCCTTCCTCGAAATTTCTTCCAAGGATGATAATGTCATCTAGATATACGAGACATTGTGACCAAGTAAACCCTTTAAGCATTCTCCCCATTAGTCATTCAAAAGCGGCAGCGGCGTTGCATAGACAAAGGGCATCACTCTAAACTGCCAAAGTCCATTCAGGTGGCAAATACCGTTTTCTCTCTATCCTCCTGGGTGAGCTCTACCTGCCAATATCCCGTCTGGAGATCCAGCGATGAAAACCACATTGATCCTCGATGCGAGGTAGAAAAAGTCTTTCTTCGTGACAGTGTTGAGGAGGTGGTAATCCACGCAAAAACGGGATGTTCCATCTTTCATTTTAACAAGGACTACAGGGGATGCCCATGGCCCAGAGGAAGGTTCGGTTACTCCTTGGCTGACCATGTCTTGAATGAGTGAGTCTACTTCACCTTGCTTAGCCAAAGGAACTTGTCGAGGGCTTTGTTTGATTGGTTGCGCCTGTCCTACATCAATCTTATGTCGAATAAGATTCATACGTCCCAAATCTCCAAATGTCCTAGCGAAAATATCCCGAAATTCTCTGAGAAGATTCTTAAGAATCTGGCGTTCCGCCAGTGTGAGTTCCTGAGATACGTCTCTATAGAGGGTGTCTAACTCTAACGGAAACACCTCCTCGGAGCCTTGGCTCATCCCCATACCATTTCCCGAGTAGACTGTCACCACAGGGTGTTCTTCAGCCAATTGGAACCCCGCCTGTATGTTCAACATGACATCTGATAAGTTAGCTACACGTACCGCCATGTACTCACTTCCAAAGTTCAGTAAAGGCTTCCCTACTACCAATCCGGAAGGAACGTTGCTCGACTTAGCCCGCTCTGCTATCACTAGTATCCTTCGGCCTTTCCCCTTCGCAGTCACCGGAACCACCGCTTCTGATCAAGGCGGAATCTTTACCATTGTGGTGGTCCTGAGAGTCATGTGCGAATCAGGCAATCCGTCGTGGTTTTCGAGCAAAGCCACTTCATGGTCTGCTAAACGCAGAGAGTTCCGGGTGACATCCACAACACACCCATTCTTGCGTAGGAAATCCATCCCTAAAATGCATTCATCGGCTATTTCAGCAACGTATGCTCGCTGTGAAATTTTCTGACCGCGAAGACCGATTTCCAGCTCACACTCATGCAATACAGGTGCCGTCTCTCCGGTGACGGTCTTCAGTATTAGCTTCCTGCAGCGTTCAGTCGTCTTGATCCGTTGCCTGCTGACTACGTTCACGTCGACCAAGGTCACACTAGCTCCAGTATCTACTACCATACGACAGTCTCTGCCATTGATGGTCCCTTCGGCTAGTAAACCTGAATGGGATCCGATCCCACCAATGTTCACGAACTGGGGCTCTTTTAGTGTAGCCAGTCCCTGCCCCTCCAGACCAGCTAGTTCTTGTTTCCCTGCTCCGTTGGACGACTTGGGATCGTATCACTGCTTCTTCTCAATGTCCTACAGTCTCTCTGAAGATGACCGCTTCTTCCGCAGTTCCAGCAACGCAGGTGTGTTCCCTGTGGATTCTCTCTTCTGGCTTCTCGGATGACTTCCCTAATCTGCCTAACCACCTCGGTTGCTTCATTTCCGGGAACGCCATCGTGTTCAGCAACGGAAGCTTCTCTAACATTGGTTACACTTCTGGAGGCCTGTTTAGCTGCCTCGTTGGTAAGGGCAAATACCAGTGCTTCACTATCCTTCTCTTCCGTCTCATGCGCACGGCTTGCTGCAACTCTATGTCCCTCAGGGCATTCACAAAGGTATCTGTTTGTAATTCTTCCAGGAAATCAGGGACAGCATTTGGATATGCAAGGCGGGCCAGCCATTTAATATCCGACTCCAATTCCTGCAATGGTTCTCCCAGTTTCTGCATTCTTGTTCAGAACTGCAGTCGGTATACTTGTAGATGATCGTCACCGTATCTCAGCTGCATTGCCGAACAAAGACAGCTAAACTCCCTGGCTGGTCAACTGGAATTGTTTGAAGGATTTCCGATGCTCTCCCACGCAGCGATAGAACAAGGGCAGTGGCTTTCTCTTCCTCAGTCCAACGATTGACTTGAGCTGCGGCATCAAATTGGGTCCTATAAATCGCCCACGGTATTGTTCCGTCAAAGGCAGGTACTTTGAACTTGCCCCTTGATGACCCATCTTCGAGGTTATTAGCACCTGCGTATGAATGACTTAACCCAGTCCTTATGTGGTCTAGTTGCTCTTCAAGCTGGTCAGTCCGTAGCGCGTTCCTTTCCACGTTTCCCAATCTTTCATCCACTTTCTGAAGTTGGCCCAAAAGGTCATTTTTCACCCTCCATAACTCTTCATCCAATCTTTTAAACTTTCCATCTATTTCCGTTTCTATCCGTTTTACGGCCCGTATGATATGGGTTCTTAGTTCCTCGGTGGCATGTTTTTGGTCGCAGAACTCAGTCTTTTGTTCGTGCATCATCGTAGTCGGTTGCTGCAACAGAGTTATTACTTTAGGCGACTCTTGGTCATCCCTGTTTTCGGTTTCTATTAGGGCCGCCGAACCACCTCCTGCTGCTTCATCGATGAACAAATATCTCAGGATCCTTGCCTTCCTCTCTTAATGCTTTTGCCGTCAAGTCGCTTTTGTTGTCACCCTGATGTAGGGATCGATTGGCTACCTCACTTCTCAGCTCCTGAACACTTAATTCTGCTAACAACCTTCCGATGCCGTCCATACCGCCGATCCCACTTCTGACACCAAAATCTTACGCGTTCGTGGGTAGCAAAAAAATCGACGGAAATTATGACAAAGGTAGCCTTTATAAATCTTGTTTTATTTTTTCTTTTCTATTTAGTTGATACACCGTATTTCAGCGCCTCTTCTCAATGCTTTTCTCCCTTCTTTCCCCTCTCCACTCGGGCTCGCTCCTCCTCCTTTCTCTCTCCACTCATTGTGCCGCCTCGCCGATGTCCAAATTGACCCAACTCTCCTCGACGCTCCCTTTTTATATCGCTCCACACCAGCCCTCGAACCTTCTGGAGCCTTCTTCGCGCTGTTTTTCTCGAGACTTCAGGAGGCATCAATGCTTCTTTTGCCGACGGTCTCGTTAAATGGGCCGGTCTGCTGCCTCGCCTCTTGCCACAATATATTAGTGTGTTCCAGTATGTGGACAATTCGTTTATTTAGAATATTCCACCTCATTAGTTGGAATTTGTGATGTTTTACTGTACAGTGTAAGTAGCAGACAACCTCTGACATCTGGTTCACATTTTTGCATGACGTATAAACAGTAGCGCCAATGTGCCAAAACCAAAATGACACAATGTCGACTGAATTTTTGTTTCAGTTTTGAAAAGTGCAGACATTTTTATATAACAGAATATATAATAAACTTAACAAGGCTGTGATTCTTTGTATATATCTTCATATTAACAAAGAATTTAAATAGATTTCTATAGAAAACATTAGTGTTACTTAGTTGGTACTTCAGGTTGATAGTGCTTTAAAAACGATTTCGGAAATTCCCCTGGAGGAATATTCTTACGATTGTAACCAACTTTCGCAGTCAACATTGGGGATGTGTGCAGATTTTTCGTAAACCCAGAACTTATTAGTAGTATCATTTTTAAATTTAATAGGAGAGGCTAAGGTTCCGTCCCACGTACAAGCGACACGGGCGGTGCGAGCAACTAAGAGTAAAAACAATACAATGTAATGTTATGGCGGTGTCACAAGTTCTGGCGTCAATGCATGTACTCGTGTGAGTGGTGAGCGAGCGTCTTCGAAGCGATCAACACACCTTGTTTTCGAAGCAAGCGACCTGAACCGCAGTTGTGGCAAATACTTTGTATTTCAGCGTTTTCTTTGTAGTTTTATCGCTGTTTTAAGTTGTGTTCTTACACTGTTATGGAAATGAACGAAAATTTAATTTCCGAGATCCAAAAGAGTTCCATCTCATAGAATTTAAAAGATAAAAATTATTTTAATCATTTTTGGCCGATTTTCAAGGCCGAAGCCGATATTCGGTGCATCACTAATTTATGCTAATGGAGATATTCGGCCTCGGCTGAATACTGATTTTAATATTCGCCCATTCAGCATTCGGCCAAAATGAGTATTTGGTGTATCTCTAGTAGAAATGGATATAAAAACAAACACATGAAAAACGATAATTTTTAGTCAAAATATCTGAAAAATAAGATGACCATGGCAAGAAAATATTTACTTTAATATGAAAGAAAGCATTTATATTGATTTAGAGGAAATTAAAGAAAGTATTGATGTTGAAATGACAATACAAAGTCAAGCTCGAGTGTACTCGAGTGCAGCAGTGAAAGGGTTAAAGCTATACTGACAGAGTAAAAGGTGACGTTTGGAAAATCAGAGATCACACAATACCAAAAATAAACCAGTCACTAGATGCACTGCGACCCGGTTACATAGATGTGTTTATAACATTTCTGTGGATAAAATGTATCACTTACAGCTTTCAGAAAGCACAAATGAACAACTCCAACAGCTATTTAGTGACACATTTTCAATGCAAAATTGCTTTTATACATAGTATTAAAAGTTGATTCTTTTAGGATTGCGTAACATAAAAGGAACTCAAAAAATGCAGTTACGGTAAAATTTGATTTGAGCATATCACAAATTAAAATGTAATCTAATAGAATATGTTTGGAATTAGTGAGAAATGTATGCAATTCAGTTGTTTATTTCTCTTTTATCACCTTTTCTATGAGAATGAACTTTCTGGCACTGTTATTTACATAGAATATTTATGTGATTTAGGTTTCCTACTGACGGCTGGCAAGGTATTTCAAAAAATACCTGATAAATAACATGCTTATTATATTATCCACACATTTGTAAAAAGACATTGGATAAAAATTGGGGAAATAAAATGCACAGTATATTGCGTCTACCAAAAAATGCCTACTCAATATCTCACGCCAGATGTGAAATATTGAGTAGGCCTTTCACGGGTGGCATACCCTCGGAAGATGAACGTGCAAATCCTATGTAATGCCCGTACCCCACCTTTTTGATGGGAACTTTTGAGGGAAAAAGTGTAGGTATTACACAAGTAAATGCGGTATCTAAATTTAAGCTGCCTTTACATGCTATGGAATGTTTCATTTGACAATGTTGCATAATCATCATGGTTGATGAATTTATCAATCAAGTCACCTTCAGTGTTATTCTGCTGTTAAATACTGTATCATTGTCAATTGTTAACAGATTAAATGTTGGAAATGTCTACATAAATTTGGTGCATTGTTCAAGTAAAAAGCACAGCAAATGTTTTGCATGTTAAAATATTTTAAGTATTGATATTTGTTTTATTCTATTTCCTACTAGTTATGCCAAGTTCACACGAGGGAAAGACCTGACTCGTTATTCGAAAAAAGACCTGGACTGCATATCGGGCATTCAAGATACATCTAAAGATATTATTTGTATTGGAACATCTAGCAGTGATGATGATACATCAGTTGATAGCTCCTTTGGAGTTAAAACAATAATAGGTGAAAGCAATCATGACTATTCGAATACCAGCAGCAGCAGTGTCACTGGCCTAGATGAAACATCCGAAGACCCACCTGAAGTAGTGAATTCTGCAGATGATGAAAATTCGGAACAAGTTCTAGTTGAAGATATGGTCAAACTGACGCCTACACGTAAAAGGAAAAGAATGGTTTCAACAGAGAAAGGAAGTAGTTCATCGGATGGCATTCCATTAGCCAATAATGAGATTAAGGAAACCTCCCCTCATGCCAAACGAGAAAAATTTAGAAAGCGGAAGAAGACTACTGGGGATTCCCGTGAAGAAATCCTTTTGTCCAGTATAGAAAACGTGCAGAAAAGAAAGAGTACCACTGACATTTCAAGTAGTCAGGGTTCCCAATCAGATGACGACTCAATAAAATGTTTTGACATAGGGAATAGTAGTGACAGTTGTGAGACTATTAAAAGTAGCACTAGTGTGGTCACAATAGACCTCACTGGTCCTGAGAACCAGGTAATAGAGGAAGCTGATTAGAACGAGCTAATTGAGTAAAAGAATGAGATGACTTTTGAACTGTTGGAAAAGGAGAGAGATGCCAGATGTGTTACCGTCATCATCATTACTAGTTCTGATTATATGTAATCTTGAATATTGTATAATTTTTGGTGAGTATATTTTGTCTGCTTATTCCATTAAAGAGTTTAATAATAAATTGCATCACATGATGTACACCATGGAATTTATGCAATTAATATCCATTTATTACATTTTTAAACCATGTATTACTACAATAATTGATTTTATTAACCCTGGAGCAGGCGCGCTCCGGAATCATACACAAGCGGTCGCGTGGCGTCTGACAGACGCCACTACATTTATTAACAAAAATGGCTATTTTTAACGTTTCAATGATCCACAATTTCATTTGTGCAGCTGAAAATGTTCATGGGAATAGTACAAAATGACAAATGAGTATATACAATAAGTTACCTTAACAAAAAGCTTTATTTAAAAAAAACACGAAAAATTGTCGTTTGTTTTTCTTTTCATTTAACAACATATATGCTCATTAATAAACACAAAACATATTATAAATTTTAAACAGAAGGATTTGTTGCCATGTATTTACTAATCAATTTTATACAAAATAAAGAAATATTATAATGTACCTACCGTAAAATAATCAGTTTATATCACTTTAGCTGTTTATCGCAACAATTTTATGACGGAATATTGTGCCTTGTACCTAAATAGGAGAAAAACTATGTAAACACAATTTTAAACCTACTATAAGTAATTATTCCACGTCATTGCCGATTCAGGGTAACGATTATAACGATATAACTATCGTCTGCCATATCTGATAACAAATTAAGATTAATGCTTTTTTTGAAATTTAATAAATTCACAAATACATTTTCCTACTCTAGATAAAATATTAATGATCATTTAGTGCAATAAAAGTAAAAAATAACAAAAAACTGATGTCACTTATTAGTAACGTTATCAGGCGTGCGGCGTCTGAGAGACGCCGGTGAAAACTTCAACTCCACCAAATGGCTTTCACGGCGAACAGCGTGGTACTAGCAATGTGATTACTCTACCGACTGAGAGATCTTGAATCAGTAGGAAGATAGGGAGGAAGGCAAGTCTATACGGCATATGCATTCGCATGTATACAAAAAGTTCAGAGTCTGGCGTCTGTCAGACGCCACGTGCCTGCTCTAGGGTTAAAGAAAACTTGTATTAATATTAATATATTGATTTATTATTATATTATTCTGTTTTTTAAACGTATAATTTGGAGTTTTAATATTGGAAATCATTCCAATGGGTCCCCTTTTTCCACATAGGTATCCTATTATGCAATTTCCTATTACAGTGTTTTTCAGAAATGTATCCCTCATGTTATAGGAGGGATGACTACAGTAATACTTTAATTAACTAAGTAGATGTGCTCCATGACATCATTTCGTTACCAAAAACTTCATTGCCATAGGTAGATAACATAGGAGGCAAAGGGATATGTTGCAGGGCTTCAGAAAAGGGGAGATACAGTAAAGTATCATTAATTCTCACAAAAATATCAAATGTGCCTAAAAACATGAAATATAACAATTAGTTTGACTAAATTAAATTAGGTAACAACATTGGCGGATTTAGGGGGGGTGGCACAGGGGCACGTGCACCCCCCCCCCAAATGGGGTAGGTAAAGACTATTAAGAATTAGACACAACAACTTATCTTAACGTACTAAAAAATTCAAAAGAAAGAGAAATCCCAAACTACAGTTTTTGCATGTTTACACCTGAGTCCTCTGTATCACGCACGGCCATTAACTACATAAGTCTTACTTAGTGGCCGGAATACAGAGGACTCTGGTTTACACCGACATGTGGAGTCATCTGACGGCGCAGGTATGAACTAGATGCAGCATAAAGAAGTTAGTCGAGTGAACGCTGCGTATTGTTTACATATATTCTCACATTTGTTTTGTTTCCATGTGCTTAATTAAAGACGTGATGGTATGAGTGGGTCTAAACAACAAATGACGCAGTCTTTTTTTGTGAAAAGGGTAAAAATTGAAGATAATGTCTGAGAAGGTGTCTGCAAGTACCGTGACTGGTTCGGATGGTGCCGAGACTTCTGTGGATCGGCATGATATTGGTACTTTGGTAGGAGGAAATTGAAATCTAACCGATGAAGACAAATATCAGTGGATAAAGTGCACCTGGATTCCTCCTACCGAATTCTGCTTTCCACAAATTGCCGAAGGAAAGAAAATGCGTTCTTTCCAAAGAAAATGGCTGAAAGATAATGTGTGGTTGGCTTACAGTAGAAAATTGAGTGGTGGATTGTGTAAGGCCTGCATTCTCTTTGGTAGGACGGAAGGAGGCACCAATAACGTAAAATTAGGAAAACTAGTGAATGAACCAATGAGAAAATACAAAAATGCAATTGAAATTATAAATAGTCACCGGGGGAAGGAGTATCATAAGAGAAATATGGTTACCTGGCAGAACTTGGTAAATGTGATTGAAGGGAAGTCAGCAGACGTCCTAACAAGAATGGATGCGGCTAGAAGGAAAACAGTGGAAGAAAATAGAAAAAAACTCATCCCAATAATTAAGGCAATAATGTTATGTGGAACCCAGAACATACTCCTCAGGGGGCACAGAGACGATGGAGCATTACTTTGTGGAGGCAGTCAGGACACAGACAGTGAATCATGTGAATGTGCTGCAGATGCAGAAGGGAACTTTCGTGCTTTGTTGAAATTCCGAATGGATGCGGGCGATGAAACATTGACCGAACATATACGGACAGCCTCAAAAAATGCTACTCATATCAGTAAGACAACTCAAAATGATATAATTGATTGCTGCGGTGAAGTCATTACTACCAAAATTGTTGAGTCCATCCAAAAATCCAAGTTTTTCACCGTGATAGCTGATGAAACTACGGACAATAGTATCTCCGAACAATTGACACTATGCATACGTTTCTTCGATGTTGACACGTATGATGTTAGAGAAGAGTTTTTAAAATTCATCGAGGTTAAAACCTACCTTCGCAGTACTATGACATAACATCTGCTCAATGGTTCCGCGCTAATGAACATAAACAGGAATATCCCTTTCACAGCAGAAGAGATGCAAGAAATCTTATGCCAAAAATTTGGGAGGAGACAGAACTTAAAGTACCTTTGAAATCCTGTAAGTGAAGTATGTAAAAATGTGAGTAAAAACTTTCAGTTTAAATGATTCCGAATTTGTTTTACTATTATCTGTTCATTTTATCTTTGTGACCGAGGTTTCGTACAGGTTACGTTCCTGGAAATTGCGATGAAAGGTGGATCACTACTTTCCATAGACAATATTAAAATGAGGGATTTCGTTCCTGAAAAAAGGAAAAGATAATAAATTAAATATTAAAATAATTATGTAAGGCAGTTAAAATCATAATTAAATTTTTTGCTTACATACTAATCTTTTGGCTTAATTGACTTGTAGAAATTTTGAATGAGAGAAATTATTGAAGAAAAACAGAAGATGATGGGACATCATTATCTTGAAACTATAAAAAAGCTATTTTCAGAGGAACTGGATGACTCTGGTCTCTTGAAAAAGCTGTCCAGAGAAGTTTATAGTGATTCCTTTTTCTCTCGGTAGATTTCCCTTTATCAAGTACATTTTACCATTTGAGATGATTGCATTGACTTGCATGCAAAGTTGGGGTCATTCTCAATGAAAATAGCAATGGAAGCTTTTAAATGTTCAAAGGCCTTAGCTAGTCTCTTTACTGTTATGATTTTGAGAGGAATGGTTTCTTCCATCTACAAGCCTTTCATTTGTTCCACCAGACCAAGAAGATCTCCTTTGGTAAATTCTTGGGTATGACTGGCTAGCAACTCTTTAATATCTTCAGGCTCCACCTTAAGCTCCAGCTGGTTTGCCATATCAATCGCAGTTGCACTAATATCTAGTTCGTGTGCTCGTAGTGTGCAGACATGCTTGAATCATCGCTCCATCCCTCGCTTTCACTTTTGCTTGCACTCTCTCAACCCTTGCCATGATCACTAAGGCAGACCTTGAGGTGCAAAACATCGAGCTTAAAACTCAAAATAAGGACTGTCGGCTAAAAATCGAAGAATTAACAAAAACAATGGTCGGTTTTCAAGATCAATTAGAAGAGGTGATTCCCTCCTTCACAGACTTCCAGAAAGTGCTAAGGATGCTTTTAGTGTAGTTAAAAAACTTTTTAGTTCAACGCTGGAAGTGCCCATTGCTGTTAAGACCCTTTCTCGTGCTCATAGAATTGGTCATTTTCACCTGTCTAAACCTAATTGTCAATATAGGGATATGATAAATAAAATAAAAGGAACCTCAAAGGATCACAGTTCTTACAGAATTGTTGATGCACATGAGACAAAAGCTGCTTCCAGGTGCAAAAATGCTTGTGGGCCCAAGATATTCTTGGCCTTGTGAAAGAAAAATCTTTCTCAAGAAGCCTAACAGAGTAAATGCTCTTATCTCAAGTGCTCGTGATTTAAATCATCTTCGGCAGTGTCGGAGATCTGAAATTTGCAGGACTTGGCAATATAAGTTGCAGTGTGAGGGTTTACATTTATTCTGTGCTAATTTCTATATGATTTCTGTTAGTCATTTTTGTGCTTATCCCTCTATTTTATTTTACTTGATTTAATTTTTATTCTTGTCTTTTTTGATTACTTACGAATTTAATTATGGGTTTTTGCTTTGCTGAAACTGTTTCCTGGTTCTGAGGTGGGTGGATACCGTTGATTTTTATTCGTCTCAATATTTCACTCTTCTTCCTATCGTCCAAAGCAAGCCTTTCAATGCCTGTTACGATATTTGACCACTGCAAAATTCCAGGAATCTCCATAACTCCCTTTTTTGATTACTTACAAATTTAATTCTATAATTTTGCTTTGCTGAAATGGTTTGCTGCAGGCCCACACAATGTATGGGGCCCCCATGCTGTTTTGGGAACCTGAAAAAATGCTTAAGAGAGACTCACTAAGTTGAATGAACAAATTAAGGAATATTCACAAAAAGTGACAATATATGAACTTTCCCTTAGTATTCTAATGGATTACAGACATTCTACTTACGAGGGGAATTTAAAAAATGAGAAAAACGAATGAACTGAATAAACACACCAGCACTTAAGTAAAGGGGTGCTTGCAGAGTCTAAAGTTGTATGCTACCAATATTCAATTACTTTTTCATTGATAAAAGGATGGTATGTTGTTGTTGTTAGGAATAATACTTATAAGAGCACAAATTCATTGATGATTCTACAGATTCCATATATTTTTAAAAACGCGACCGGTTTCGGTGAATGATCACCAACATTAGGGACCAAGTAATTATAACCAAGGCTTACACATCGATTGCGAGAGGCATTGATAGGAGGAGGAAATGCGGTTGTGTTTCGCTTGAAAGAGTTCCACTTTTTCAAAATGTTTAACCTAAAACCTTTATCGGCTAAGTGAAGAATTTTGGGGGGGTAAAAAAATTAAGATTTGTTGCAAACTGTTGCTACTACTGAATTAACCAAATACGCATAGCGACTCTCATATGTTCCCAAATTATGGTGCCTATTTCGTGAACTAGGGAGATGAAGTAGTAAGATTTGAATTTGTGGAGGATTCTACTTTTTTTATAAATTAAAAAGTTCTAGTCTTCTATACACTTGCTTGACGGATACGACAAACTTATTTATAATAATAGAATGAACACGTACGAACTTAAGGATGCGAAGCCGATACCAGGTCCCGTTCAGTCATATGCCTTGTTCAGAGACTCCGCGTTACCTATTGTGATAGACAATGGTTTGTAATTTGGGCAGTTTATACAGTGATGAAATAATATGTTAGTTTATGATTAAGAATCACGATTGCTTTATTTTAGGGTCATACCATTGTCGAGTCGGCTGGGCGACTCAACCGGAACCATCGATGGTTTTTAAAAATTTAATCGCAAAACAAAGAAAAGAACGTGGGAAAAAGGTAAACTATTGTATATTTTGGTGTGAATAAAGTTTCGTGCGCATTATTTGTACCACTTCTATTCACTTGAATTTCGTTATATTTTTTCTGTATTTCATGAACGTTAAACTGCCACGACAAACGTTTTATTTTTATAATTAGGCGATTTCATTAATTTTTATAAGATTGTTTGCCGTTAAATCTGCAAAACTTATTAACGATGTAACATCCTATGGATAACCTTACTCGAATGATATCTTTTTGCCAACAAGTTGATACATCTGTCGGCCTTTTATTATATTTATGAATGACTTGGGTCTTATATTAAACCAATTACCTCCTTTATGCCGATGACTTGAAAATTTTTTCTATAATAGAATCAATTGGCGATTGCATAATATTACAAGAGCATTTAGATAGGTTAATTATCCGGTGTAATGAAAATCTTATGGATTTGAATGTAAATAACTGCTTTTCAATATCATATCACCGGAAAAAATTATTACTTTTGAATATAATTTGAGTGGTAGTTCACTCACTAGTGTTAGGGGTTGTAATGGATATCTCTCTGGCTTTTAAACAAAATATTGAACTAATAACTACTAATGCCTATAAGATTTTATCGATTTTCAAAGGATTTTAAGAATATTTTTACTATTACTGTAAGTTTCATAGACCAATACTGGATTATTGTTCACCTGTTTGGTCCCCTCATCATGAAGTCCATGAGACAGTATTGGAAAGGGTTCAGGACAAATTTCTTCGAATAATATATTATGTACCTGGTATTGATAGAGGTGAGATAAACTATAATAGTTTAATGAAAGAACTAAATATGCTCACACTTGCTTCACGGAGGAAAAATTCTGGAGTAACCTTTCTATACAGTTTACTAAACAATTATATTCACTGTACCGAGTTGTTAAATATGATTAATTTCCGTGTACCCAATGTAAGGACCAGGTATAAGGCAGTATTTGGCATTCCTCAACTTAGCAGAAATTATACCTATAATCTGCCACTCCATAGAATGATGAGGGATGAAAACAATATCCAAGAGGAAATAGATTTTCATAACCTTTCCCTTCAAGCATTAAGCGTAAAATTTAAAAAAATATTATAATTACTCCAATAAGAAAACATTAATAATCATTTTGTGTAATAACCCAAAAGTGCAATTTTAATGTGATTGCTTAATTTTATGATATAACTTATTATATAACTGTATGCATTTTATCTTATAATATTGTATTATTGTATATCTTGTATATTAATTTGTAAAACTTCTTCATATATGTTAAATAATTATAAAATACCTTTGTATGAAACTTAAAAAGGGCACTGCCCGTGAATAAAATTATTGTTATTATTATTTCTCATTCTGAATAGGCTGGAAAATTCATATTGTGGTAATGGGGCCCCTGATGACCTACAGGTCCCACCCCCTTGAATGCAACACTTGCTACTATCTTGGTAGTCCTTAAGTTATTTTCCTCTTTCGTATTGTTTCAGCAATGGGATATTTCTTGCATGGGTAGTTTTTCTTGCTATCTTTAATTTCTCCATGTATATTTTGTGGGACTATGTAAGCCTGTTTTGGTTATTTTCGCATTATATACTGTTTATAATTCTTGGGAATCAGAGGAAGGAGATAACTTGACATGAATTGTGATATTACCAGACATTTTGTAACCTCAAATGCAATAATAATTAGCTGAACCATCCAGACACGTATATTTGTAGAGTTTAAATATTAGTTGCTATAATTCAGTTTCTTAGAACTATAAGGAATTAAATGCTAAAAGTATTTCTTTTTTATAGGATGGTGAGACGCAGGTTGGAAATGATATAATAAATATAGAAGCTCTTCGTTTCCAACTAAAAACGCAGTTTGACCGTAATGTTGTGACACATTTTGAAGCACAGGAGACAGTATTTGACCATATATTCTCACGTTTAGGAATAGATACAGATGGGGGAGTGTACCACCCTATTGTTTTGACTGAGGCATTTCAAAACCCTAATTATTCTCGAAATCGTGAGTCATTTCATTTATTTTATATTGACCGATGTAGGTGTTGTTGTGTATTTAATTCTCAGTTATTATATGAATTTCTCTTTAGGTATTGCATGTACTAATATTTTCTGTATGTTTGTAAATATCAACCTCATTTTTAATTAATGCTGATATATTGAGGCAAAGTATGACCTTTATTTACTTCTAATTAACCAAGTAAGAAAAAATGCATAATACTTAGCATAATGTTTGTGAAGTGTATGAAAAGTGCAATATTTCTTCATTGCTTTGGTGTGTAAATTGTTATCTCTGTCACATACCTAATTAAGCAGAAATGTGATTTATTATGTTTACTTTTTTACGTTGATAAGAGTTTAAAAAAATATTTTTTTGAGCATTTTAGTCTGACTTGACTGGTTATTTACAATTAAACAAGCTCAAAAAATGGGATAATGGGTACAATCTGTTCATTATACTAACTCCTGTATATAGCAGCGAGGAACAGCCATCTAGTCCTGTTTTGCTTACAATTGTTGTGAAATTGAAAGTTTAACTGTATTATGGGGGCCAAGAAAGATCCCAGGTGGAGTACAGGAGTTAGGATTATTTATGTGAATCACAGTTGATAATTCATGGCATAAACTGTCTTTCAGGACACCCACTTCCTTCTTCCACTGAGATCAGGTAGCTTGGTGGTAGTTGTTTAGTGCTTTTTAGTATGATTCTTGTACACTTTATGTGATTAATGCTTGTTTGTTGCCCAAACTTTAAAAGGGATCATCTAGATCAGTGGTTCCCAAACTGGGGGCACGAGTAACTTCCAGCGGGGGGGGGGGGGGGGGGGGGGGGGGTGAGGCTATGAGGGAAAATCAGATTTTATATCAATTTTTCCTGAAAAACATTATTTACATTACCACAGCCATATTATAATTGTTAATTCAAGTACATCTATAAGATATAGATGCTTCTTTCACACACTCACACACATATATATATGTGTGTGTGTATATATATATATATATATAATATATTATATTATATAGGCGGGTACAAAATTATGAGGCACTTCCAGATAAGCTAGAAACTTAATTTAATAAGTGGGTAAAAATATTTGTATGATAAAATATATGAGAAAATTTATTACAAAATATCCAATAAAATGCAATTGAACAATAATATTAAATATGTGTGTACCGTGTTGAATTCATACTAATAAAATAATTGGGGGGCATGAGGGTTAAGTGAAAATCAAAAGGGGGAGGGGTGTCATGTCAAAAAGATAGGAAACCACTGATCTAGATGGATGGCTGAGAAAGACAAGTGCCAGCATCTATCCAGTGTTTTTATTCACCGTTTCGTGAATTAATACAGTGCATATTAGGTAAATCTTTTCTTAGATGCTTAGACCACGATATAAATATTGTAGATTTTATTATTGGGTACTATGTGACGTAAAGTTGATGAAGCATGGAAAATGGAATTCCAAGATGTGCTGTTTTAATGGACTATCCCATTTTTTATCATGTTACCTAGGTATAGCAATAACTGTAATTGGTCAGATGTAATGTTTAGTTTTAAAACAAACTATACACCTTTATTTATGGTGGTAGGTATTAGTAAATGTTTTGGTTTCTACGTGTTTTTTGGTTTTTCGGAATCGGGAAATTTTTTCCAGGAAATAGTAGGCTAATTTTGGTAAATGTTTATGAGTAACATAGGTTAATCAGCCTTTGCCACCTTCTTAGCTCAGGGTAGGCGATCTTGTGACCCCCTTTTCAAATTTGTTTTTTAATGTATTAAATGATTATATACCTGATTTATATATGTATCATGTTTTGTTTTTATATAGAGCAGTGTCATTGTAGAAGTTATTGATATGAGGTCTTCTTGGAGGAAATTAATTGACATTTCTTTATATTTCATTTGCTTGGTGTGCAACTCTATAGCAAACAAGGAAAAATTCTTGAAGATTACTTTTTTTCAATTGTTAATTAAAGTTTGGGGTAATGTTAAAAGTTTGTTAAATATTTTAAGTTGTTTTATAATTATTTTTGCCACCTAGTCATTCACAACCATCACAGGAGTGTAATTAAAAACGTTTTTACTTTTGTGTCTGTAGCAGTGGAGAAAAGTTGTAGAGAGTTTAAAAAGAGATAAATTTAGTGTGCCAAAATTTCCAACATTTTACAAGTTTCCATAATTTAAAAAAAATTAAACATGAAATTTACCAGAAGACAGCATTGTCATAACATTTAAATTCAGTTTTACCCTATTTGTGTTAAATGTGGAATCTTAACAGAACAGGAGAATCAGTAAGAAAGAACTTGATGGCAATCCTCTATACTGAACATTTTAAGTGGAATGCTTCAAGCAGTAATACAGTTGTGTAAGTTTAACTTCTAATAAAATTATTTAATCTAAAAATTTGTAATTCAGCAGATGATTGTTTCATTTGAAATCCAGACATAAAAAACTTTTTTATTGAAAATGTATGCTTGCTGCTGTGAATTAAGTAGAGAGTATGTATTTAAGAATAAATAAAATATGTATAATTGACAAATGATTTTACCATAGCACAACTTTATTTTTTGCAGTGATGTCAGAGTTATTGTTTGAATGCTATGGTGTCCCAGGTGTAGCATATGGGGTTGACTCTCTTCAGCTTTTGGCATAATAATGGATGTGGAACCCAAGACTGGGCTATAGATTTTAGTAAGCAAACAGGCCTAGTTATCTCAATTGGGTATCAGGCCTGCCATGTGATTCCAATTGTTTTGGGAGTAGTGAAGTATCATCAAGCTCGTCGCTTAGCAGTTGGAGGAGCACATCTATCTCACTTTTTACATCGCTTATTGCTGTTAAAGTATCCTGCTCATTTTAATGCTATCACTCTCAGTAGAGTTGAAGTACTTTTGTATGAAATTTTTATTATTGTTTTAAATGTCATTGATGAGTTTCCTCCACATTTAAAAGTTAGATTTATGATATTTTTTAACAAAAGAATGACCAGTTATTATCATTTTAGCGGAATGTCACAACACATTCCTATAATGGAACTCAAAATCCTCCCGTGTCCTATATGAAGGTATTAACAGTATTCTGTGGAACTCATATGATTTTCTTGGTTTTATCCATATCCCGAACGTTCCACTGTGAGTTAATATGATTTTATGTAATGATTCAATTGGTTCATTGATATATACTTAATTTTATGAGCAGCATGATATAAATTGATTCTGCTTCCTTTATATTGATATCAATTAGGTCTAGGAGTACATATATGCATTCTTTGATTTTAATGGTTCATTGGTTAAATTCATATGCTTCTAATGTTTTCACACTCCTTGAAATTTGTTGGAATTTTTTGTGGATAAAATGTCTTTTATCCATTGAAACAGTATAAAAATATAAGCTAAATCTTGTAATTAGGTTCTCTTGAGATATGTGAGGGATGTGTTCTGAAGCAATACCAATTGGGTATGCGACATAGATTACAATTTACACAAATAACCTTGGTTAATAGAGAACAATTTATTATCCATACCAAAATAAAATAACAATTCTCACAATTTATAATTCACTGAGTGGTTCGGCACTATTGACTTCACTGGAAAGTTCAGGCGAGGTTAGCCTATCTCATGCAGTGAGGGGTTGTTCTCCTGCTGCAGTTAGGAAGAGAGTCCGAGAAAGCGATAGCCCGCTCGCTGCCTCGAACAGAGTTCCAGGGGAAGAGGGGAGGGGTTCACAGGTGACTCTGGAATTTTGAAGTGATGAGTTGTGATTGGCGAACATATGAAGGGGAGTATTTGGATTTGTGGTTCCAGTCTTAAAGTTCGTTGAGCTGGAAGGCGACTGGAGGGAGGACACCCCTTTTAGGGTATATATTTAGACACCCAGAAAAGTCCGCGGCATCTCAGCGGAGCGGCATCCAGCGGAGGGGTGATTAGTTCAGGCTTGGTTTCTCTCAGCGGGCTTTGTTGATCGACATACCTCGGTATTGTGGACTAAGTCCCTCGGGATTGGGGACAAAGTCCCGAGGGCAGGGGAAAATGTCACATCCACCTCCTCAAAAATGATGAAAAGAGCATTGCCCACTACACTGTTTTTCCACCCTCCATAGATGATTCTCTCAATTTGGTTGGCCCACCAGCAAAGTTATTGACAATAGTAAGTCCAAATTAGAATATTGTACATAAGAGATTTAATAGAACCTAACTGAAATCATCAGCAGATAACATCAGAAAAGCCTGACCTGGGAAGGGTATCCTACAATGGATGACCTGAACATAAATAATTATCTCGACAGAGAACTCAAATATCTTGCATTATGAAAATATTAGTAAGTAGCAAGTGGAATTTCTTGCACAATACCAAACACAGCAGAGATTATTATCTGATATAATCAGTTAATACAAATGAAAATTGTATGTTAGACATTCTGCCTGGATAACTCTTCCCCTAAATATTCACAAAGCCAAGCTAAAAATTATAGAGGTTACATTAAATTAGGTAGTATTAGCAGGATTAATTATTCTTGAAATGAAACTTATTTAGTGACACAATAATATATATATATATATAATTTATAATCAGCTGGTATTAACAGAGTTTTCATCTTATTTAGTCATTATAGCATATACTATTTTCATCAGCTGATACTAGTAGAATATCAGTAGTTTAACAAAACTCGTATACAATAAACTTGGGAAGACCCTTCTTGGGTATTAACATAAATTACATATTCAGAATAGAAAATGGCCAGGACCCTTCTTGGTTATTAACATGGATTAGATAATAGTAATAGACAATGGCCAAGTTTATATAAATGAACCACCAACTTGGTTAATGAAGAAAGCTAAGAACCATACAAGTCTTATATTAAACACTCAATAATTAATCCTAGGATGGGGGTAATGGCCCTTTAAGCCTGAAATAGGGATTAACAAAAAAAAATAGAAGGGACCAGGTTAGAGATTAATTTAAGGCCACGGAGCATCAATAGATTACTCCATAGAATTTTCCTCTACTATGCTACATCTCGATAATTGGTGATTCACACCTCACAGTAAGTGGTATTAATTTGTAGACTTTTTAAAGTCCATGGGTGATTGCGTTAATTAGGCACCAGGCCTAATTAACGGGCGATGAGATTCCCAACCCCTATGGCAGTCAAAAGCTTTACACAGAGCCATAGAATGGCTTAACATTACATAAATTAATAATTCTTTCCCTTCTATTATTAATTACCACAACAGCTGTGACAGGAGTTAGAAATCTTAAAATGGGGTAAGGTCCTTCCCATTTTGGAATTAATTTGGCAGTTAACTTCTTTGCCTTGGAACTCTGGGTAAATCTCTGACACATGACATGGTCACCAACCCTGAAGGGGTTCCCTGAATGGTATCTATTATAGGCCTGTGCTTGTCTCGCCTGAGCTCTTTTCAGGTTTGCAAACACATCCTTCCAAATTATATTCATGTCAGGGCAGGTAGTTTCTTGATCAAACAATGTTTGGGGAATTGACCAAACATTTGAGAGAGGATGTGGTAACTCTCGACCAAGAAATATTTTGGCTGGAGTGTGAATTTACTGAAACCATCCACAATAGTCAGAGCATATGAATTTCCAGAGCGACTACGGGGTAAGGGACCAACAAAATCTATGTATATCCGCTCCCAAGGATAATTATTAACTGAGGAAGACAATGCCTGGTGGGAGAGTGTTCCTTGGTTTGCAGGTTTGACACAAAAGACAATTTTTGGTCATCTTGGTAACATCTGCTCTCAGGGTTTTCCACCAGTATTCTCTGGAGATCCTCTCAATTGTCTTTGCTATTCCCATGTGTCCAGCAGAGGGAAGGGAATGGAAATATTCAATGAGCATGGATTTGATCGAGTCAGGAACCACAATTTTGGGTGTTTGGCTTTTAATGGGCTTGTAATATAAGATATTATCATGAATGGAATAATTCTTGATCAGCTGACCGCTTTTGATTTGGACAAAGATTGAAGTGAGACACCGACCTGATTTCTGGTGCTCACGAATATCTACAAAAGAAAGTGGGACCTTATGGAGTAACAATGAAGCATGATTATCCTGAGGGGAAAGAGAGAGTGGTGGTCTTGACAGACAATCTGCCACCTTATTCTGGGGCCTAGGAACATGATGAATTACAAAGCGAAATGCAGACAATTTTAGAACCATCCTCCCAATTTTCCCTAACTGTTTAGGATGTTTCAATAACCATGTAATGGCTCCATTATCTATACACAGATGAAAAGGTCTAATTTGCAAGAAGTTTCTAAATTTCTCAACCGCCCATGTACAAGCTAGACATTCCAATTCGTACGAAGGGAGTTTTCTCTCGTGATCATTGAGGGTTCGACTTGCATAAGCAACTGGCTTAAATTTGCCTTCACATTTTTGATTTAGAACAGCACCAAGTGCTACCTGGCTAGCATCCACAAACAAGTGAAATTCCTCATTAAAATTAGGGAGAAGAAGAACAGGAGAATTAACAAGACACTGCTTTAATTGAGCAAATGATTGCTCTTGAGAGGAAGTCCACTCGAATTTAACATTGTTTCGCCTTAACCGATTCAGAGGTTCGGCTATCTGGGCATAGTTGAGGATAAATTTGGCAGAGAATCCACACATACCAAGAAATCTGGAAACATCCATGACGGAGGTGGGACAAGGGAAGTCAGACAAGGTTTGAGTCCTTTCAGGATCTGTCGAGAGTTGCCCGTTTTTGATACAATGGCCCAGGAAGAGGATAGATCTCTGGGCTAGCTTCAATTTCTCTGGATGAGCAGTTAGGCCAGCCTGCCTTAGGCGCTCAAGAACAACTTCGATGTGGTGCAGATGATCCTCGAAGGATTTGGAATAAATACAGAGATCATCAATATATGGGTATACACAAGAAAATTTTAAATCTCCCAACATCTTGTCTATTAATCGACAGAAAATTTGAGGGCTGGTGGTGAGACCATAAGGAAAACGTTTATATTGGTAACTACCAAAGGGGGTAATAAACGTCGTATATTTCTTGGAGGATTCTGTAAGGAGTATTTGATGAAAAGCCGAATTTAAGTCAAGAATCGTGAAATATTTCGCCGAACTGAGATATAGTAAGGCATGGTCGACGGAAGGGGTAGGGAAATTGTCAGCTTTCACTTTGACATTAAGTTTACGATAGTCCACGACTAATCGTTCAGATCCGTCCCTCTTAGGAATCATGAAGGCTGGCGAACACCAGTTTGAATTTGATGGTTCGATTATATCATCGTCTAAGAGTCGTTGGACATGACATTTCATTGCTTCTATTTTCGGCGGGGAGTAATTATATGCATGGCTTCTCACGGGAGTAGGGTCAGTTAATTCAATTTCATATTTAATTAGGGATGTTACTCCTAAATCGGGAGTGATAACATCCGAAAACCTTGAAATTATAAGTTGGCTTTGCTCTGTGTATTGCGGGGCAGCATAACTATAAGGGGTTGACCGAGCCGTCAGAGTATAAGCCGGCCATGAGAGATCAGCTGACCAGCTGGGTGGTTCGTGAAAAATCCCCAAGCCTTGTAAGGCATTCTCCGAGGATTTAGCCGATGTTGAAATTGATGTTGAAGAAATGAATGGGAACTTTAGATGAGGAGAACTTTCGAAGCTGATTGAATCATGGAAAATAATCCTACGAGTCTTCTTAATGAAATCGTGTCCAAGTATTACTGGAACAGGTAGAGGAGCTATATAGAAGTGATGGGACCAGACAAGGCTGCCAAGTCGAATACGCAACTGGATGCGTTTCGTTAGAACGAATGGAGTGGCCTCGACATTACGACATTCGACTCTACACAGAACAAATTTTGTCTTTTTGATAAGTGTTGAGCAAGTTTTCTCGTCGAGGAGGGAAAGAGAAGACCCAGTATTGAGCAGAGTTTTACATTGATTAGAATTTATTGAAGCGTTAACCAGTGGCAGATCCTGGTCGCTATTGACATTCGTTAGTGTCAAACCCGATAATTTCCTCGGATTGTCCGTTTGCCGGCGACATTTGGTGAACGTATGACCCCTTTTCCTGCAGTAATTACACAAGATATTAGTCCGAGGAAGGGCCGGGGAATTCGAGGGATGCCTCGTACTCGTTTGAGTTGGGTTAGCTAAGGCGAAATCAGCCTGATTCATTAAATCCTTAGTGGATATATTTAACAGCTGTTCGAGTTGGGGAATAGTAGTGGGTTTAAGAGTATGAACGAAAGTTGATTTTGTCATGGGGTTTACTCCCTCGAGAATAAGAGAAACGAATTCATCCTCGGAGTGTTGAATTCCGAGGGCTTTGGCCGCATTCCGTATCGAAATAAAGAAGTCCCTGGGTGACTCATCCCTACGCTGGAAACGTTTCACCTTCTGAGTAACAAGACCTTCAAATGCCCGTCCCGAGACATAGATATCCCAGATTTTGCTGATAATATCCTTCCATTCTAAGTTATCAACTATTACAGAGAGCCAGAATTGCCGAGAAGACGGCGGGATTTTTGGGTTAAGCAATACGAACAGATGTTTATTAGGAAGTAGGGATAATTGCAAGATATCAGACACACGACCGATAAAATTGAACCAATTTTCAGGTGTTACCTCTAGAAACAGTGGGAATTCGTCGAGGAGTTGACTGACAACCCTCGTAGCGTCCGGGAATGATGAGATATTTTCCATTGTCTCAGGAACTGCGACTGCTCCTTTTTCCCCCTATCTTCGGAGGTAGTTTTATACTGTTTTCGATAACGGTCGACTTCCTCTTTCGACGCCATCCAATATTCGACTGCCCAACTGAATACGCTCACCGGTCAGGAGTGATCACCGTCACAGATTAATTTTGAAAAATATAATGGACAAGTCGAAAGGGAATATATGAAAATATTATGGGAGGATTTAGAATAGAATAATCTAGCGAAGCGGAAACAATGAACAAGTTATAGTTGGAATATTAAACTATAAGTAATAACCTATAGAACAGCTGTAGTTTGGACCTATGCAAGGAAATTAATATTGACACGAAAATAGTATAACAAATAGATATATTCATATATATTGGAAAATTTTAGAACATTAGACACTCTTCTCGTCCTGTCAAAAGGCACGAGAGTAACTTGTATGGTACTTTAACAAATAGCGAACTTCGAAATTAAGTAACACGAATTTCATATTAAATTACAAAAGATAGAACAATTTACTAGGAGAATGACGTATATCTCCCCGGTGCCTCCAGTTAATGAAGCAATACCAATTGGGTATGCGACATAGATTACAATTTACACAAATAACCTTGGTTAATAGACAACAATTTATTAACCATACCAAAATAAAATGACAAAATAACAATTCTCACAATTTATAATTCACTGAGTGGTTCGGCACTATTGATTTCACTGGAAAGTTCAGGCGAGGTTAGCCTATCTCATGCAGTGAGGGGTTGTTCTCCTGCTGCGGTTAGGAAGAGAGTCCGAGAAAGCGATAGCCCGCTCGCTGCCTCGAACAGAGTTCCAGGGGAAGAGGGGAGGGGTTCACAGGTGACTCTGGAATTTTGAAGTGGTGAGTCGTGATTGGCGAACATTTGAAGGGGAGTATTTGGATTTGTGGTTCCAGTCTTAAAGTTCGTTGAGCTGGAAGGGGACTGGAGGGAGGACACACCTTTTAGGGTATATATTTAGACACCCAGAAAAGTCCGCGGCATCTCAGCGGAGCGGCATCCAGCGGAGGGGTGATTAGTTCAGGCTTGGTTTCTCTCGGCGGGCTTTGTTGATCGACATACCTCGGTATTGTGGACTAAGTCCATCGGGATTGGGGACAAAGTCCCGAGGGCAGGGAAAAATGTCACAGTTCCTAGGAAACGGTGTTTCTCGAGAGACATTTCCCCATACTATGTACACTCATTTCCAAAAGTCAAGCGACACGGCTCGGTCACGCCACACATAGTCCGGAGCTGAAAGTTCCGAGTATGTTGGTACCCATTGCTTCAGGGGTAGCAGGAGAGGGGAATGATAGTGAGGGGAGGAAAGAGCGAGGAGGTGAGTTTCGAAGCCTGGGTTGGCGTGCTGGAAGAAACGAACGGAATCAGAGCCTATGAGACAAAACCCATTCAACAGTGCGAGGGCATCCAATCCAACTCGGAAAAAAGGACTGTCTCAGTGGTTGCCTTCGCATGCCAAGGGTAACAAGAAAACCTCCGAGAGAAGGAGGCGTGTAAACGGTTCGAAGTCCACAGTGATGTCTTACAATGGGATAGGGAAACATAAATGAATATGCCGCGTCTAGAAAGCACTTTCGGAAAAGATGCAATATTTTCATCTTTGTGAGCGTTATTAATGCGAAATGCTAGGCTGAACTTCACTTCGGAAAGCGTAAAAATCATCAATGGGTCAAGGGCAAAAATTATATAATACTCCATAAATTAGGATAAAAAAATGAGAGCTGTTGATTTATTGTTAGTGGAGATCCTGAATGAGCATCTTCTGCCTATGTCAGACAGATAGTGCCAGATGGCGAAGACGTGGTAGTAATACAAGATAATTAATTCATCGTTAGATACGACCGGTGTAACTCGACAATTTTTTTGACCAGAACTGGATTATCAATGTTCTGGCCTGGCTAGCTCGCTTGCCGGATATGAATCCCATTGAGAACTTATAAGGTATAATGGTGAATGAGTGGACGGAAGGAAAGTTGAGGACGGCAGCCGCTCTTGAAGAGAATGTTATGGAACTCTGGGGCTCAATCGGACGACGGCCACAAATATGTGAAAATTTAGTACGGTTCATTAACCGTCGAATGCAAGGAGTGATCGACTCAGGCTGAGACTTCACTAAATACTAAAATAAAACACTAAATAATCTTTCATTGTTTTCATTGCCTATTAAATGCTGCTAGAATAAAATTATTATTCGAAAGTTTAAATAAAATCAATATAAAATGTATCCACTATCTGTGAGAAAAGTGCTACATGTGATAAATTGCCATTTATTAGAGTTTTGGTAAAACTGATTGGATAAAGGATGTAAATACTTCCTAATGTTCTCCCGAAAAAGCAATTTTCGTGCTGACAATTTCTTGACGCTTGAGTGATACAGTACGGTGGAATAAAAATTTTATTCCGACGAGCGAGCTGGCCAGGGCAGGACATTGATATTCCAGTTCTGGTCAAAAAAATTGTCGAGTTACACCGGTCGTATCTAAAGATGAATTAATTATCTTGTATTACTACCACGTCTTCGCCGTCTGGCACTATCTGTCTGACATAGGCAGAAGATGCTCATTCAGTATCTCCACTAAATCAACAGCTCTCATTTTTGTTATCCTAATTTATGGAGTATTATACAATTGTTGCCCTTGACCCATTGATGATTTTTTACGCTTTCCGAAGTGAAGTGCAGCCTAGCATTTCGCATTAATAACGCTCACAAAGATGAAAATATTGCATCTTTTCCGAAAGTGCTTTCTTGACGCGGAATATTCTTCATGTTCTTCGAACCGTTTACACGCCTCCTTCTCTCGGAGGTTTTCTTGTTACCCTTGGCATGCGAAGGCAACCTCTCAGAGAGTCCTTTTTTCCGAGTAGGAATGGATGCTCTCGCACTGTTGAATGGAGTTTGTCTCACCAGCTCTGATTCTGTTCGTTTCTCCCTGCAAGCCTACCCAGGCTTCGAAACCCACCTCCTCACTCTTCCGCGCCTCCTCATCATTCCCCTCTCCTTCTTCCCCTCAAGCAGTGATACCAACATACTCGGAACTTTCAGCTCCGGCCTATGTGTGGCGTGACCGAGCCGTGTCGCTTGACTTTTGGAAATGACTGTACCTTATCTTATAGTGACTCGTGTTCCCATCTCGAAAATTTCTACTTAGTCATTAACTGAGTGTTGATAGTTCACTGATGTATTGATGCAATGACTTGCCTTTTCCTAAAAGAATTCTTAGAGGCATATTCCTTTGAACAAGCTCATCAATCCAGATATTAAGTAACTTCTCCATCTTCACCATATTAGGATTCTGTTTCACAAAAGTAATAAGAGAAGCAGAACCTTTATCTGTTGAATGGCATGACGGTTATGCTCCTTAGTTTCAAGACATATGTCATGGGGCTTAAGGAGAGAGTATAGAAAAATGACCTCACTCCAAGTTGAGGCAAAACTGCTGATGGTGAAAGCCTATGGGTAGGAGAGACGTAAAAGTTAAAGAAGACACTTGAAATCAGTTATTTCTCTTGAGCATTATAACTCCTTTCTCAGATCCTCTTTCATATGACAAGGAGAAAAATAAACAGCATTGTGGGAAAGGTCTATACAGTTCATTACTACACATCTCATGTTCCTACGCATCCCTTAATCGTGTTTTTCTTATTGCCGTTTTGGGATTCCTGTGCTTCACTGGAGTGTAAACCTCCAACCAGAGCGTAAGTAAAATAACCGAGATCATGATCATATTCGTCTTTGCTATTCAATTATAATTTGCAGTGTTTAGAAGGCAAAAACCATTCACATTGACCCATAAAAAGAAATATATGCAATGCCACATATGTTCAGCTGCTGATTGTGACATGGGATTGTGCATCATTCCTTTCTTTGAGGAGTATCAAACCAAATCAACCCTTTAAGGCAAAATGGCCAGTAAATATTGTTACATTTGCATTTTCTTGTGATATATAAATTTTGTATGCCAGTAAGTTTTCTTTATGGATTTTATTGCTATAAACAAATAAAATCTTTATTTTTAAAACTCTTCAGTAATTTTCCATTGTTGGATGTTTCGTTTCCTCTTGAAAACAAAATCTTGTATTTCTTCAATATTATTACAATAAAATGCTTTTTATTTGAATATTGCAACAAGCCCTATTTTTTCATGCATAATTCCAACTGATATGCTATATGCAAAGGGGTATTATGGAAGTAAAGCCATACACCACTTTCAGCGCTCAACACTTTACATAATATTAGGAAAATAGTGCAGCGATTTTCCCCACAACTCCGCACTTAACGAAGCACTTGTCGAATAACGCGACGAAAACGCAGAATATCGCTGCTTTGTTATCGGTGTCTTTGTCATCGGTGAAGAGAACGCCAAACGCCCCCACCGAATGGCCCCGCCGAATGGCTGCTCCCACACCAACGCGCTTTATATAGGGCGAATATTACCCCTATTTCCCATTCCCTCCTTTTCGTAGGGTTATATCACATAATCAGGAAATTAACCAATACGAAGTCGAGGAGTCGCCCATTTAAGCTACCCGCCGAACCCCCCCTCGAACGGCGACACGAGACGAGAGTGGCCGTCGAGAGAACGAAAGCAGACCACCGGAATATACGGAGAGCGGAGTGTCGCCGCGGTGAGCGAGAGTAAGAGAGAGAGAGACGAGTGACAGAGACAAAAGCGAGAAGAGTTGTTCCTCGCAAGGGAGAGTGTGAAAAGTTTCCTGTCGGACAGACTGTAACGATAAGTGACAGTTTCTGAAGTGGTTAAGTGTTGTTGTTACTTTATTTTACTACGATATAGCATTTAGTTGGAGCTGTATGTGGCTTTGATTTTTGGTCGCCACATAAATGGAGGCACCGGAGAGATACATTCTGTAAATCTAACTATAAGGTTGCTATATGTTCGGTTTATTTTGGATCAACAATTTGTGAGATAGTTTTAGTTTGTTTAAGGGTATTTCTGGTTTTTGATGGTATAGTTCTCCTGGTATTTGATTATATTGTGAATCATTCCGCTTTGTCATCTCATTCATTCCATCTCCTTTCGAGATTGCTGTTTGTTTAATATCCTGTTATTTCGTATTAAATATGTCTAAAGAACGCGGTAAAAGGGGCGTTGGATTGCTTCCTGAACCCGCAGAAGAGACCCCGTCGAACGGGGGTGAAATGAAGCCTCATTTCGCGGATTGTGTAAAAGTCGCTAATCAGCTGTTGCTTGAAATTTCCCCTTTCCATGAACCCACTTCGGAGAATTGGTTTAAATTCATATCAGCGGTATGCGATGTCTTGTCTTTGTCTTTGATCCCAGAACATTATCTGTTTACTCTGTTGCTGTCTAAACTTCCGGCTAATTGTCGCCAATTCTGGCTCGGGGTCGTTAACCAGAGACTTCCATGGGATAATATAATAACTAAAGTATGGGATACTTTCGTCTCAAAAAGGGAATACGAACGACTTCTGACAACCAAAGTCAAACGATTTCAGATGCCGCAAGAGTCCCCTCGCGACTTTTATTATTCCGTCCAAGTTGCCGCGAAAGCACTCGGACAAACGTATTCTGATGAAGAATTTATAGAATTGGTATTGGAAGGGCTCAATCCTATGTCGCAGTCTACGTTGACCTTCGCTACCCGCCCCCAGATGCTCGTTCAGCTGGAGGGTCTGGTGAGTCATGCAGCTAAGGGACTGATGAATCGCCTCGAATATTCCGCGGCCCAGGCGCCGTTAAACTTAGCAAACTCACTTCCTTCTCCCAATTCACCGTCGGTTGCATTCCCCCCTGTAACAATTTGTTCCTTTTGTAATAATCGCGGACATTCTTTCCGCGACTGTCGGCGAAGAGCTAGTGAAAATCGCTCTGCGAGAAACCGCCCAGCCATTTCGTTTTCCAATATAAATGACCAACTTGAGATGCCTTTTGTAAATTGCGATGTTCATTCCGCAAAAATTCCAGCTTTATTAGATACCGGCTCCTCCTTATCGATGCTTGACATTAATACTTGGCGTAAAATTCCCCGCACGGGACGAACCCAACAGTGTAACATTACGTGTCGGAATATCATTGCAGCTCGGATTATCTTGACACGATATGTTACATTGAGGGTCCGCATTCAAAACTTATCATGGCGACATACATTCTATTTGTCCGATTTGCCTGTCCCAATGATATTGGGTCAGGATTTCATCAAAAAGACGCGAATCGTACTTTACCACGACGCGTTTTCCTTTGAAAACTGTCCAGATAAGAAATTCCCTTTCCACTTCAATTCCGACACTCCGTTAGCATCGTCCGATTCGCCCCCGTCATCAGCTGTTCATATGCAATGCCAAAATGCCCCACTTGCAAGCAAAACCCATTCCAACAGGGAAAAGGTTTCCTTCGGCGGCGAAGATAACCTTAGTCGTCCAACAAAGGAAATAAAATATCTCGTCGATGGCTATTCCGATGTAATCTCTTCACAATTAGGCCAAACCAACCTGATGTGTTATGAGATTGAATTGCTCGATTCAACTCCGGTCAGATCCCCTCCATATCAATGCTCACCGCCAAAATTGGCCATGATGAGGGCTCATGTCGATAAGTTACTCGCCGACGGTATTATCCAGCCTTCGTTATCAAACTGGAGTTCACCTGTCTTTCTCATCCCCAAGAGAGATGGCTCCGAAAGACTAGTGGTCGACTATTGTAAACTCAATAAGCAGGTCAAGGCCGATAATTTTCCTACGCCTTCGATAGAACACGCCCTACAATATTTGGGCTCGGCCAAATATTTCACCATTCTTGATTTAAATTCTGCCTTCCATCAAATTCCTTTGACACCGCCTTCAAAGGAGTACACTGCCTTCGTCACACCGTTTGGGCTGTATCAATATAATCGTCTTCCATTTGGTTTAACCACATCTCCTCAGGTCTTTTCGAGGTTGATTGACAAGGTGCTAGGTGATTTAAAATATTCTTGTGTGTATCCATATATTGATGATTTATGCATTTATTCCAAGAGCCTGCAAGAACATCTTCGTCATGTCAAACTGGTATTGGAGAAGCTAAGGGCAGCTGGTCTCACGGTCCATCCAGAGAAGATGAATTGGCCCATGAATCTATTACCTTCCTTGGACATCGAATCTCCCATGGCGAACTTACCACTGACCCAGAGAGAACATAAACCCTTTCAGCATTCCCTGCTCCTAAATCAGTTAAGGAGGTGTCACGCTTTCTCGGTATGTGCGGTTTTTATTCCAAATTTATTCCAAATTATGCGGAGATAGCATCCCCTCTGAATGCACTCCGCAAGAAAGATGTCATTTTCAAATGGACCAATTTGCAGCAAGATTCTTTTGTCACATTGAAACAATGTCTGTCTTCTCCCCCTGTACTTCAACTTCCTAACTTTGAGGAAGAATTCCATTTGTTCATGGATGCCAGTCAGGTGGCACTTGGGGGGGTTCTTCACCAAACGTTCGATGGGAAGCTAAAGCCTATAGCTTATGCTAGTAGAACCTTGAATAATTTTGAACAGAAGCAGCCATCTTATGAATTGGAGTGTCTTGCTTGTTGTTGGGCGGTCGAAAAATTCAGGACTTATCTACAGCCAAAACTATTCCATTTATACACAGACAATGGGGCGATAACCTGGTTGTTTAAACATCCCAAGCAACTAGGAAAAATTGGACGAATGGTTTTAAAATTGTCATCCTTTCGCTTTGTAATCCATTATGTCCCATCTTCTAAAAATAGGGTAGCAGACTGTCTATCTAGAGCGGTTGACCAACTAATTGAGGATCCAACTCATTGTTCTTCATTGTTCTATGCTGTTACATCAAATACCTCTGTCCTTCACAAACATTAGGGATCACCAGAATTCAGATCCGCAGCTAAAACAGCTGATCGAACAAATCAGACAGGGAAGCCCATCCCACAATTATTTCATTAAGAATGGGTTATTATGTCATGGAACAAGCAGACTTAAAAGGGGTAGAGTGGTTGTTCCAGAGGCCCTCAAGGCCATGCTATTTTCCTATTTCCATTCCTTACCAACTGCTGGACATATGGGCGTTAGTAAGACTTCTGAGCGAATCTGTAGGGAGTTTTGGTGGAGTAACATGAAGTCAGAAATAGCCCAGATGGTTAAAACCTGTCCTGACTGCCAAACATGTAAACCTAGGAACACCCTTCCCCCTGGAAAAATGAGTTCTACTACTCCTAACTACCCCTGGGAGAGAGTTTATATAGACTTTGTTGGTCCATTACCCAGAAGTCTGAATGGAAATACCTGTGCACTCACAGTCATTGACGGTTTCACCAAATTTACCTTCATTGAACCGTTACGCTCTCAGTTAGCCTCCCAAGTTGTTTCCACGTTATTCCAGAAAATCTTTCCTAAATTTGGCTATCCTAAATTCTTGGTTTCTGATAATGGAACCCAATTCAGATCTGCGCTTCTGGCAGATATGTGTTTTAAATATGGTATAAAACAGATTTTCACAGCCCCTTATTATCCGCAACCTAACCAAGCTGAACGAGTCCACCGCAACCTGAAATATGCCTTAACCATCTTATCCCAACATAACCATAGGAAGTGGGATGAGTATGTGCCCAGCCTAACCTTTGCCTTCAATTCTGCCAAGCACAGCAGTACAGGATATACTCCTGCGAGGGTGTTTATGGGAAGAGAACCCTTCATGATAATTAATATCCGTTATGGTAAAGACATAAGTGGGGCGATTGAATTTCCATCCGAGAAGACATCTCACTGCAGTGCTTAGTGAACACTTTCCAAACCTGCCTTCAAGGAGTGTACTAAACCCGAACAGTGTTAATCAGTGGTGAATGTTTTTCCGTTTCCCCTAAGAACTTCCACTGGAACAGGGGCGCAGACTCGGATTTTCAGAACAAAATAACATTTCCAGTGAATTATTCCCAATATGTTTGAATTATTCCAATGACAGTAAATAAATTATATTAACAATACTAAAGAGAATTCGTGTGTGTGATCTAATCTAAAGAGTGATTAAAGAAGTGCTACAGATAAAGGGTGTGGACCATTGGGGGAAGAGATGGTCTAAGGAATCTCCCCCCACCCTTCAAAACTTTATTTTTTTCCTTTTTCTGAGGGAGGATGCAGCGATTTTCCCCACAACTCCGCACTTAACGAAGCACTTGTCGAATAACGCGACGAAAACGCAGAATATCGCTGCTTTGTTATCGGTGTCTTTGTCATCGGTGAAGAGAACGCCAAACGCCCCCACCGAATGGCCCCGCCGAATGGCTGCTCCCACACCAACGCGCTTTATATAGGGCGAATATTACCCCTATTTCCCATTCCCTCCTTTTCGTAGGGTTATATCACATAATCAGGAAATTAACCAATACGAAGTCGAGGAGTCGCCCATTTAAGCTACCCGCCGAACCCCCCCTCGAACGGCGACACGAGACGAGAGTGGCCGTCGAGAGAACGAAAGCAGACCACCGGAATATACGGAGAGCGGAGTGTCGCCGCGGTGAGCGAGAGTAAGAGAGAGAGAGACGAGTGACAGAGACAAAAGCGAGAAGAGTTGTTCCTCGCAAGGGAGAGTGTGAAAAGTTTCCTGTCGGACAGACTGTAACGATAAGTGACAGTTTCTGAAGTGGTTAAGTGTTGTTGTTACTTTATTTTACTACGATATAGCATTTAGTTGGAGCTGTATGTGGCTTTGATTTTTGGTCGCCACAATAGGAAAGTATAATTTACACAATATGAGATCTTGTCTCCTGTTCAAAAACCAGATAAATTACATAATGTATAGTTATAACATGTCCTTGAAGCTGCTTTGTAATTCACAGGTTGATGACAGTGGTCTTGCCGGAGGAGACGGGAATGACATCATGTCTGGTCATTTGAAAAGCAGCCCTGCAGAACTGTACATTGGGAGATTATGTAAGGGAAAAGAAGGGGAAAAGTGAAAGGTTATTTTGGGTATAAAAGGAAAGTTGGTATTTTGGGGTACATGGTGAGGTATGAGTGTGGTCTTTTAGCTGGATGACTGATGAAAGGGTTATGCCTCATTCGTGCGTGCAGTTCGTCAAAGTTCGCCATCCAACACACAAGAGTGTTGGATGGCGACGACGTACTGTGGCGACCAAAAAACATAGCCACATACTCCTCTAACTAACTGCTATATTGTACAAGAAATAAAGTAACAACATACGACCAAACAAATGCTCTTGAGACTTAACAATAGTCTCGCAACTTAAACACTTGATAAATGTCAAATTATAGTTACACTTTTAAATGTCAAATCACTCAGTCCTCCGGAACCTTTTAACACACCACCCTTGCGAGGAACAACTCTTCTCGCTTTGGTCTCCGTCACTCGACTCTCTAACTCTCGCTCTCCTCGGCGGCGACCCTCGACTCCGGTCTCTCAGGATGCCTCTGCCCTCGTTCTCTCGATGGCCACTCTCGCCTGATGTCGCCGTTCAGGGGAGGTTCGGCGGGTAGCTTAAATGGGCGACTCCTCGACTTCGTATTGGTTAATTTCCTGATTATGTTATATAACCATGTGAAAATGAGGGAATGGGAAATAGGGGTAATATTCGCCCTATATAAAGCGCATTGGTGTGGGAGCAGCCATTCGGTGAGGCCTTCGGTGTTCTGTTCGCCAACCGCGAAAAGACGCCGAAGTGCTTCGTTAAGTGCGGAGGTGCGGGAAAAATCGCTGCAGTACTAAGTGGATAATTGTGCTCGGAAATTGACAAAGCCAAAAATATACACTTTCATTTCCATTTCCACGGAAAATTAATGCTTGAGGAGTTAATATTTGTTGCTGAAAACAGTCATATCATTGAGAGAAACAAGTCACATCAATGAAATATTTAAAATGCCGTGCTAATGAGGGAAGACCATGTACCTAAAATATGATGTCCTTAATTTTTTCACAACGCGTTAGTAAAATAGCATATATTGAATGAGTGTTTCTCGAGGGATACCTATAGTTGAAATTGAATACATATCAATCATTGTAAGATGTTTTCTAGGTGTTCTAGGTTCCTTCTGTAGCCAAATAATCTCTTTGATCTAAGTTGTAAGACGTGCTTCACAATTCATTTTTGGAAATGTCTCTTTTTTTAAATTCTCAGATGGTTGTTGGAGCTTCACTGATTGTAATTCTAGCCCTTTGACCCTGAAGTCGAAAAGTGACATAATTTGGTAGTCTATGTAAATTACGTGTTTGCTTTGAAGATGATTGATTGCCAAATGAAATACATGTGGACACTTTTTATAAACCATTTTGTTTCCATAGAAATTAAAATTTTATATATTGTGAAGATAATCCAGAAATTGGGATTCTGTGATGGTCTCAGCTTATAAAAAAATTTGCACTTCTTCAGGAGCTCCTGCATGAGCACACTTATGTTGCAGAACATTATGATGAAGAACTTTGCAGATGGATGGAAGAGGAAAGTTGTGAAGAAGGAGAGAAAGAGGATGAATCACAGAGTTACTACAATAAGCATGTTCATCGAATCCAACTTCCCTTTGTTCCTGTTAGCAATCCATTGCTTTCTATTGAGCAACAAAAGGAACGCCAAAGAGAATTAGGCAGGAGACTTGTTGAGATGAATGCTCGTAATAGAGAAGAAAGAGTAAGTGGAAATTGGGTAACTGTATTCAAACTTCATCGTTGCACTAATGGTAAATTCCAATTTCAAGGTTTATTCGTTATTGGGTTAGCCAATAAAATTTGGATTTATGCCTGCAGCAAAAATGGAGGGTCGTAATCTTTACATTAGGAGTGAAACGTTTTATGAAATGTAAAATTGTAAAAAACCAAGTGTGATTTAACATTTAGCCCTGTTTTATGTACAGGAAGGAAATGTTCAACTTCTGACTTTATGACTATTGTAAAGCAGCAGTAAATGAATGAAATATTTTCATAAAATTTTTCAGAAATAAATAGGGAGTTGGAGTGGATCCTTGTATAGGGTGCCGTAATGCTGACACCAATGAAGGGGATCTCTCCAGCACACTCATCAACTTATATTCTATACCTAAATTACTTTCTCTCTGTTTAATTTGCTAGTTAGCTGAGGATGAGGAGAGGTTGCATCAGCTACTTGCTGCTCAGGGTTTATTGGAAGAAGACGATGAAGTGGAATTTGAAGTAAGATTTTTAATCCATTTTGTTTGAATGTTGATCTTAACACGTTGAGCGCCATGGCAGTCACCGGTGACCGCCCGTTTGTAGATCCTCCCAGGCCATGGCGGTCAACGGTGACCACTCCGTCTTTTCCCCCTTCAGAGGCCATGTGACTGCTCTTTCTATGTTATAGAATGGGCGCTGTGTCCTCTATGGCCCATTTAATACCTACGTGGTCTTGGTTTCAAAAATTTTTTTATCTATTTTTTTTATTTTCGTTTTCTTTTACGTATGTAAGTCTATCCTTAGAGTATTCAGCAATAGTTTATTTAATCAACAACATATATTCTTCATGCGCACGAGTATTTATTATAATTATATATCAGGATAGTCATATTAATAATTGATATTACAGGAATACTGATTTTTTTGTTTATTTGGCACCATGAAAATTATTCAATGACATTCTTTTTATTCAGTTTTACAGTATTTTTCGGAGAAAACTGATGGATATTAACAAATTTTCATAATATACAGGATATAATTGATTAAATTTCCTTTTAATAATACAAATATTGTTCCAAATAATTTAAAACATTATGCACATTATCAAATGTCAATACAGTACAATACAAAAATAATACAATTTATTTGTGAATTATATGGAAAAGATCCAAAAAATGTAAGAAACATTACATTCTAATAAATTTATAGTACATTTTACATATAATAACTAATAGTACTGTTTTATTTATGGTAATTGTTAAAACAATCTAAGCTATACCTCGGCTTATTCGGACAATCTTGGCAATCGGTGACTACTTTTTTAACTTTATTTTTCCCATTATTTTCTTTTTGTAACACCCTTTGCAATATTTGCGGGTTGTCCTTACATTGCCCTCTTCTCTTATGAACATATGAGATGACCTCCGTCTTTTTGTGGTTTGTTCTGAAGGGCCAGGTTCAGGATCTTCACCCTTGTCTCTGGTCTCCAGCAAAGCTTCAGTAATACTTTCTCTAAAGCTTGTTATTTCAATATCTTTATTTGTTAATTTACGGTAAAGGAAATGAGAATGTACAATGGCTGCCCTTAAAATAACTTCAATGGCGATCTTTCTATACCACTTCAGCAGTCGCCGCAATGGTGTGGAATATGATGATAGGTGATCGGAAAGATTATTGAAGTTTTACCCTTATTGTAATCTATGATAGCCAGCGGCTTCAAAATAGTGTTTCTTCTTTTTTCTACATTTACTGTGTCGTCAGAGTGGACAGTGGAAAGGAGTAGGACATCTGGTCTGTCCTTCCATTTCATTGCCGTAATTCCCCTCTGATTCTCCCTCACAGTCATTCTCCTTTTTTACTTTCTCATACGAAGTATCGAGAAAGTATTGTTTTCGCGAAAAAATTCGACCTCGAGATTTTTACGGAAATGCACGTTTTAGGTGTCGCTGAATCCGAGAAAGTGGTTTTCGCAATGCCGTCTCTCTGTCTGTCTGTTACTGGCTCTGGAGCCTATACGGTAGAACGAAAATGAATGAAATCTCGTACTTAGGCATTTAATCATACTGAGCAGAGTATACATAGAAATGGTTGACATTGATCAATAATTAAGAGTAGTTTTATTCTACGCATTTTTAACAACAATTCGATTTTCTCGAAAATGGCTCTAATGATTTTGATCGAATTTCATACAGTTACTTGGGTTTACGTCTTCAATAATACTGTATAGTTCATATTTCTCAAAAAATGAATATAAGGCTAGTTTATTCTAGGAAACAAACAATAATTCTATTTTCTCAATGACGGCTCTAACGTTTTTGATCAAATTTCGTACAGGTACTTGAGTATACATCTACAATAATACTACGTATTCCATTTTTCTCAGTGAATGAATATAAGGCTAGTTTATTCTTGCGCAACTTTAACAACCCATATATGAGAAAGTTTGTACAATGTGTGTTGTGCCGATTTTTTAATTCTTTGTTCGTCACTTCCTTAGGAAGACCCTTCCTATTTTTACGAAGTGTCCCTAAAAGGTGTGTCCTACGATCAAGTAAGGAATTGGCAAGCTCCAAACTGGTGTAATAGTTATCGGTAACTATTCTCCGACCAATGTCAAGCAAATTTTCTCCTAATCCAATGACTACTGCGTGGGAGTTGATCTTTTATCATTACCACTGCGACCTGAATAAATTTTCATATTCCAAGTATAACCCTTCTCTAAGCACAATTTAAACATTTTTATGCCATATTTATGCCTTTTTACTTTCTCATACCAAGTATCGAGAAAGTATTGTTTTCGCGAAAAAATTCGACCTCGTGATTTTAACGGAAATACACGTTTTAGGTGTCGCTGAATCCGAAAAAGTGGTTTTCGCAATGCCGTCTGTCTGTTTGTTACTGGCTCTGGAGCCTAGACGGTAGAACGAAAATGAATGAAATCTCGTACTTAGGCATTTAATCATACTGAGCAGAGTATACATAGAAATGGTTGACATTGATCAATAATTAAGAGTAGTTTATTCTACGCATTTTTAACAATAATTCGATTTTCTCGAAAATGGCTCTAACGATTTTAATCAAATTTCGTACAGGTACTTGAGTATACATCTACAATAATACTACGTATTTTATTTTTCTCAATGAATGAATATAAGGCTAGTTTATTCTTGGGCAACTTTAACAAAAATTGGATTTTCTAAAAACAGGCTCATACGATTTTCATTTTCTAAAGATAACTAAACGACGCATTGGTACGTATATGAGACAGTTTGTACAATGTATGTTGTACCGATTTTTTGGGGAAGGTACTGCTTCATGACGAGTCTTCCTTTAAAAGGAATTATGGTTTCAGCTACGCATACAACTTCTCCAGGAACATACATTTCCTGAAATTTAGTTATGATTTTATCTAAAATCGGTTGCACCTTATAAATACGGTCATTTTCTGGGGCCTCCGCATTATTAGAATATGATTGAAGCATACGAAGAAGCAACTCAAACTATTTGTAGACATACTGTTTGGGGCCACGTCATTATGAAAGATACGCTTTCTACTCCAATATTGAGCAATTCTGGGCATTTTTACAACTCCCATGTATGTTTGCAAACCAAAAAATTTCTTAATTTCAACAACATCAGTAGGTTTCCATGAGATTACTCTAGATTTTTCTTTCATTTGTTTTTCTTTGCTAATACTCTGTTCTGCGTATAAGTTTGTTTGCTCAACAATTAATTCAAAAATATCATCACCAATTAATTTAGAAAATGTTCCAATTTGTGTAGGGTTCTCTAGTCCGCGTAAGTCTGATTGCACTCCGAAATCTCCAGTAAAACGAAAACCCCGTTGTTGTTTTTTTGCTTCCGTGCAAATGTTTTCAAAAGAATCAGGGACTGGTTCTGTAGTTTGAGAACTTACAGGATCACTGGCACCATCAAATGAGCCTTCTGATAATGACTGTTCATATTCACTTTCAATGCTGCTAAGTGAATCAATGTCTTCGTCGCTTGACGGGATGTAATCAGAGTCTTCATTCAGCTCACTTTCTGAATGATGTTCTTCCATCATATCCGCTTAGATTGTAGGACTTGAAGGTCGCCTAAATTAATTAACAAGTAATACCATAGTAAGAAAATTATAAAAAATTACAGTATACTGAAACAAAAATTTGAGTTGAAGTAAAATAAAATAAAACTAAAATATAACTACAAAAATCATAAAATTTTTAAAGCAAAAAGTATGGAATAAATGTATCGTTGCTAAAGTAAATAATATCAAGAAATAATAACGGGGTCGTTTTACTTACCAAATAATAAAGGACCTCTAGATCAGAAAAATCTGACGAAAGGTATGTCCAGAAAATTTTCTTACAGGAACACTATTCACAAAAGTAAAAAAAAATTGCACACATTCTTCACTTGGCTCATAAATAAAACAGGATAAAACCCATTTTCTTTCCCCACAATCTGAAAAAATGGAGAGTATGGAAAACGTTCCTCTTCACCAGTTTCTCCTAAATCTTGCTGCTACGAGTCCTACGACGAACTTGTTCACATGCTTAGAGATCAAAACACGGAATGAGGGTCAGAGAGCAAAATGTCCAAAGGCATCCCTAGAAGAAGTAGCTTACCCATGAGAACCCTTAGGATAAAGCAATAAATGTGCCTTTCTTTTCAAAACATTTGTGACATATATGAAACCTCCCAGAGGATTGAAGGAAAGAAAGAAATCAAAAATTGTAAACACTGAAAAGGAAAAACTTTCCTATTGCAGCCAAAAAAAGATTACCCCGCAATTGAGGTCTGGGAAAAGGTACGCACCGTCGAGTCCCCACGTGCCTCCCGAATTGCGGTTTACAACCCAGTTGTGCATACGAGGTTAGGGTCGGCTGACCTAAAAGGAGCTAAAACAAAATGCTCAAATGCAGACACGTCTGGAGAAACATAAAGTTGAAAAATTTGAAATGACATTACAGAATTTCGTCTTTAGTTGCCAAATAGAATTTTATGCTGGGACAAGTTATTATATATATATACTCCTTCAGGCCCACGCCGGGCATACTTGCTGCCTGGGTGCAAGCAGTTTATGCCATCCCTACGGACTTATAAATGTACCCTGGCCCAGATTTTCTTGGATTTTTAGATTAAAAGTTTTATTTAATTTAAGAAATAAATTAAGCAAAACACAAAATTAAGAGAAATTCTTGTCTCCGCCCATGAATTGCCCCTGTACTCCATGTATATACTGTTTAGAAGTATCATGAAAATCAGATTATAGATGACAAAAATCGATGACGAATAAACTTACACAAATGCAATCTAAAAAAAATCGCAATGAGTGTGTTCTCCCGGTGACCACCCTCTTGCAGGTCCCCCCAGGCCATGGCGGTCACCGGTGACCGCTGTATAAAATTTGCAATAACTTTCTTCTTAATGGTATTTTTCAATTTGTTCTATTTTTTATGTATTTTGTTGATAACTAGGAGTCCTAGACCAGTGTTGGCCTGAACAGGAATTTTTTCAAAACTTCCTTTGGCAGTCAACGTGTTAAAGTATGCTTTTAAAATACAAATCAAGCTTAAATTTCTTACCCACCAGCTGATTGTGTAGCATTTGTTTTATCTTGAAACATCTGAAAAGAGGAAAGTATACCATGCATTTTCATTTCTGTGCTTGATTGAAGAAATTAAAGTTTTTTATAACCATATTTGTATTTCTATCTTTGCAATTTTGAAGAACACTTTGAAAGAATGTGGAATCAGTAATGAAACCGAGCTTACCAAGAATATAAGTTAGCTGCAGGCTCGAATAGAAAAGACGAAACAAAAAATAGCTTCCCTAACTACAGCTGAAGAAACAGTAACTGATGTAAGTACTTTGTGTATGCATTTTCAGTAGTATAATTTTTAATCTTAACCATATAAGAGGTCACACGATATTTACTAACATAAGATGCCACGCACAGTTACTCTAACCAGATTGGAAAATCAGGCAAAATATCAAAGATGCCACAATTTTTATTTAATTAATTCTTTAATTTTTGAACGTCTTAGTCTTCATCATCTTCTTCTGCTTTCTCATCTTGAATTTTGGAATAGCCGACAGGGTTGTAGCAAAGATCATTTCTCAACCAGGTTCACAGGCTGACAGTCACTCAGACAAAAATCATAGTCAGTGGTATTTTGTGGGATGTTTTTAGTAAGGGTTTGTTAAGTGAAGACTTATCAATGAATTTTGCTATGGAAATAAAAACTGATGTCGTAACAAAGGGCAAAGAAGATCAGTCAGTATTTTGTATCATGTGGGACCGGCGGACAGAATGAAATGGGGAGTTTGGAAAACCCTTATAAAAACAATAAATGCCCACACAAAGAGATCAATAGATATATGTCATTAGATAATGAACTTGAGGAAAGGTACTGAGAAGGCCTGGGATGAGAATTACATATGAGGTTATAAAATTATGAAAATGAAAAAAAAGTGTTGCCTAAAATAGTGTGTGCGACCTCTAAGGCAGAGGGACCTAAACTTTTTTATGTCAAGGGCTACTTTCATTCTGTAAATTGTCTTGCAGGCTACTACATGTGTAACATATACATAGGGTATTGTAACTATAAGTTAAACACAATAATAACCATAAAAAAAGCATTTATGAAAACAAAATAAATAAATAATGAATTTATTGTTTATTTAAACTATTATGAGCGCATTTACACTGCTTATATTCAGCCAGTGATTGATAATTGGGCTTGTAACGTGAAACTGAGATGTGTAAACAATCTTTAAGATGTTCATCAGTGAGTGTATTTCTGGTTTTCAGTTTAATTAGGTTCATATTATAAAATATTGATTCACATAAATAATTTGAGGGAAATATGTTTTCATAATAATTGCAACGTTGTTTATATTTGAAAAAGTTTCAGATGAAACAAGTTTCCAAAAATTTGATTTGTTGTATCTATAACTCTATATCACTTTGTAACAATAATTTAATTTTACAAATCTGTTAAATTCATGTTGGATATATCTCCTATTTTGCTATAAATTTCTTCAATGTCGATTTTGGCGAAAAATAAAGTTACAATGGGCTTCAATTCTTTAAAATCTAGAAAACGTTCTTTGATAGTTTTAAATTTTCTAGCATCTCGTTGTATCTGTGGGTGAATCCAATCTTCCTGAAGGGTGACGTAATGGGTTAAGAGGTTTATATTAAAATGTTTATAGTCTGCACTGAATTTCTTTCCATTGGAGTCTAAATTATTATTATTCAGATTTAAAAGTGAAATTAATTTTCTATTGATGTTGTGACATAGGAAATATATATATTGATATTTTTAAATTATTCCTTCAAGTACACTTATGGGAATTTTTTCATTTTAATTTAGTTTTACTATGCCTAAAATAGTGAATGTTATTTACTTTTGGTATATGAAAAGTGTAACTTAACATTCTTGAAATATATTTATTCGTTTAGGAGCCAAAAGGGAAATATTTTAGAGATTCTATGGACCCAAAGGACTTTGAAGAGTGGATTTCAAGTCTTCGAAAGCAAAGGTGACGAAATATATTTAAGCTAGGATTATGATATAAATACCATATTTATTTGCATACAAGCTGTGCTGTTTTCCACATGTTACATTTAAAAAATGAAGATGCAGCCTATATGTGGGGAATAAAATTGGAAAAGTCTAAAATGTGAGATAATCATTAAGGGCAATGCTAAATTGCTCTTATGATATATACCAGGGATGGCATATGATTTTTGTGCTGCGTACTTTTTTTTAATTTTGATTTTTTTCAATTTTGTTCAATAAATTGCATACTTCTTAATGACCAGTACATATTTCCTAAAAGTTATTTCGGGATGATGGACCTCAAAACACTAGTAATTGAAGAGGAACCACATACTTTGTTGTAAACAAACTTTGTCGGTAATTTCTGTTACATTCTCACAATTTCTTTTTAATTGTTGTCTACACTAGAAATGTCACTTTCAGGAGTAGTGGCTGAGATACTGTCTAGTTATGAATTTACTCTCTCTGCATCTGATACACGTATTTCACCTGAGGCTATGATGCGTTACCACCCAACGAAATATTTTTGGGGAATAGAAACTCCCAAACATGACCAATGTAAGCATAGGTGAAAAATAAAGATATACCATCATTCTTTCACCAATAATGAATGCTGTCATATTTCCACTTGAAACATTTGGAATGAGACAGAAGCACTTTTGAAAAGGTCATCGATGAACAGTGACCATAGCTCGTCATCCGTATTTAAGGACAAGGATGTTCAAATGACCACAGTTCATCAAATGAGGGAATTGGTTTAATCAGTTTTTATTAGAGATGCACCGAAGTTTGGTCTCGGTATTCGGCCAAAATCTGCTATTCGGCCTCAGCCTTTAGAAAGGCCGAATAGCCAAATATTTTCTAAATTCAAATTTTATCTATATTTTTACCTTTTAGTTTTTACCGAAGGGAAAAATCTGGATTATAAATTATTTATATTACAATATGTAATGTTTATAAAGTGGTTGTATAAATTTAAACCTAAAATGTTTGGATGAAACTGAAAATGGCAAATAAAAGCATAATTCGTTGAATTTTTGCCAATGCAATTCCAAATATCTTTGATTCAGCATAACTGACATGTTTTACGAGGTACTGTTCAAACTAGTTCTCATCATGTTTAGTGATTTTATGAATTGTATTTTTTATGCTGATCTAAATTTCATCCAAGGTATGTGGTATCCATAAGTGGACAACAAGTTTCATTGTACTTTTCTTCTACTTTCACCATTTTCAATCAGTTTTAGGTTAAGAAATAAAATTAAAAAGTATCAAAATAACTTTATACAAATTTGAAAAAGTTGTTCATTTAAGATCTCATTTTACCTAAATTTTATTACAAATTTAGAGCAACAATTGTGAAAACTTTGATTTGTATAACTTTTATCAAAGTGTTTTCCACATAGATCGATTTATGAAATATCTTCTACAATTTTTAAATCTATTAGTAATTCTCCAAAGAATATACAGCAAAACCTCACTACTTTGGACCCTCGATAATTTAGACTACCTTCTTTTTTTTCAATTACACATTTTAATCACACAAAAGAAGATATTTCCTAGACAAGAGTTTTATAATACAATTTCTTACATGTTGTTGGCTTAGATAAATATGAAAATAATATTAAAGAAATTAGTAGAAGCAATACAATTTTCCATTTTTAAAAAGAACACTTCCAACCAGGGTCGGACTGGGAAGCAAATTCATACCGGGAAATCGAGATCAGTGGCCCCACCTTCTCCCCCCCCCCCCATTTTTGTAATATTGGCCATAAAAATTTCGTAATGAATAAGATATGTGTGAAAGGGATAAAAACTAACTGTATTTCTTATGTCATTCAAGTACAACATACAGGTAGATATAATAAAAGAATACAGTGAACAATCTGTAGTCATTATTAATTCGTAATAGAACTTGAATTATTTTTGTAATAAAAAAGTAAACTTTTTTACACAATTGCAAGAAATAAATAAAATTTGCATATTATTTAAACAGATTTTCCAGAATATACGTACTTTTGAATATGTACAATATTGTGAATATAGTAACAACAAATACTTGATTAAATTGATAAATTGTCATTAAATTCCTTACTATTTTTGCATATTTTTTTTATTATCAGGTCATTTTCAAGTTTGAGCAGAATATCTTTGTTCGCCTACATAGTGCTAAAAGAATCAACTTTTTCATTTCCTGATCTATTTCATAATTTATTTTTAATATAACTTAAAATGTTGAAACTTCTCTCACAATAAACTTTTGTGACAGATAATGTAAGTATAATTTTATATGCTTCATAAAGATTGTTATAAGCAGAACTGTATAAATTATACTCATTTAATACTTTGAATCCAGCCGGGTTAGACTGGTAGGCAGTGCGCCTGCCTTCAAACCCAAAGGTCGTGGGTTCGAATCCCACTTCAGGCATGGATGCTTCGGAGTAGCATTAGAAGGATCTTCTATAAATGAAAAAAATTGCCATCAGCGAAAGCCTAAATTAAATTCGGAAATGTCACGGATTAAAATCTCAAACTTTTCTCACGGAATTTTAGTCACAGGAAATGTCTAACCAAACCCTAAAATTGATACATATTTATTAATAAAATATATACTGTGACACGTTGAATAAGATAACACGTCAAGAGTTAACACTGAAGTACAGGGAAGTAGCCACACATTCACTACCTGAAGCATGTAATAGAAGGTGAGCCCCTTGAGCAATACAACAGCTGCGATATTTTATACTTTCTTGTTTGAAGAGGAAGAAAATTATGAAAGGGAACTTTTAAATTGAAAAAAAATAATGTGTGTGATGTTGATATTTGTTATAACAATAAGTGCAATGAGAAGTTACGCACCATAATATTTTATTCGCGAACACCAGAATGAAATTATCAACTACTGGATTGAAGTACCACCTGCGAGTAAGCTGAACTGACCGAACGATGAATTAATAAGGCAAGATAGTGTGAGAAAATGATTGACGTCATCATTACCTTTTTCAAGAGCTGACAGCAAGCAAAATTAGGGGCGTATCTAGAAATTAGTAGAATAACGGTGAGGGGGATGAGGATAAGAAGAGGGAAAATTCGGCCAGCCAATACCAGTGAATTTCTGGCTGTGAGAAAGGGATTACTGTTATCCCATTCTTCTTAGACTTGTTTATTCTGTCGCACGCTATTCGAGAAAGGCTACTTCAATCTCGACCAACCTCCTTTGTTTACTCAATACGGAGTTGGGGAAGATGCCGGCGTTCAGGGACATCCCTGGACTTGAAGATGAGTACACAAAGGGGGAGGGAGGGGAGCAGGTAGAGAGAGAGAAGCGATGAGGAAAAGGGAGAGAGGAAGGAGATATGGTAAAGAATTGGAAAGGGAACCCGCGGGAAATTTAGTTAACCCTGGATTGCTTCCCATAGTTAAAGGTACACAGTTGCTTCCCGGGGTACTGATGTACCCCATTAAACAAAAATTCCAATAACTGATTCAGAAAAAACAAATTTAATATACCATTTTTTCTCTTACAGAAGAACTTATACGCAGAAAAAATAATAAACAGAATTATTTAACAATTTTTACAAACTTTCTTTTGGTGATTCAAACATGAATTTTTTGCACAGTTCACACTTGGTTCTGCTTTTTCTGTCGCTCGCTCGTGGGCAGAAAGCACATCGTCCTGCTGAATGTTCCCTGTTGATAGGGGGCTCCTGGGGTGGTTCGAGTTTCAAAATCCGCCCAATAGATTCCCGGAGTTGGCATGGTAAAGTAGGCACCTCAAAATGTGCCTTCATGTGAGGAGTAATCAAGTCGAGGGCAAGCTTCTTCAAAAAAGAACGCTTATTCTCCATGCAGAATGTCCTCTGTAAAGAACAACGACCAGGCATCAAGTCCATTACTGACTTTTTTAGCTTCTCCTTTGTTTCCTGGAAGGTGGATTACCAAGTTAGTTGCCAGAGTGCGAAAACTTTTACCCTTTGCTCCACTCCATTGGAAGCCATTTTTCCCACGCAATTTTGCTGGAATTTTTCAATTCAGTTTTTCTGATGTCCGTATCTCTTCCTCGTCGGGTTCACATTCTTCATTATCTCTGGTGTTAGAAGTAACAGTTAAGACAACACCCATATTATTAGGCTCAATAGTCGATGACGTAGGTAGGGGAATGGATTCAGTTTTTTCTTGTCCTTGTTTCTTCATCGATATTTCGGAAATCAGGGATTAATCCATCCTCTTCATCGTCATCAGTCTCGAAGTCTTCCTCATCCATTTCAAATAAAATTTGATGGGCCTGTTCTATGTCCTTGCGCAGGTCAAATACTTCTTTAGAATTCATGAATACCTTCCGTAGATATTTATTATAAGTACCTATGTAAAAGTATCTAACAGAATAAATGAAAATAAAGAAAGAAAAGAGAAAGCTAATTACCAAAGAAAATGCAATCACAAAACAAAACCTTCGATCACTTCCCTGTGGTACAATGGGACCCCAAACGTGTTGCAGCACAAGAACAAAAAATGAAGTCGAACGGTCAAGGCTAACCTCGAGACAGACTTCATGTAATATGAAACTACTGGCAGTCTCAGACTGCCAACGCCTCCAAGCAACAAACTGCAGAATATTTTTTTTCTAGTGGGGTACACCAGTACCCGGGAAGCAATGCAGGGTTAACGACAGACATAATAATTTGTTCTTCCATATCTCAATTCACAGATACTAAAATGATAAAATTATGGTTTTGTGAGCCGATCGACCCGGCCCCATTTTGCATCGGCCCACCGGGAAATGTCCCGGTGTCCTGCGGGGCCAGTCCAACCCTGCTTCCAACATAAATTAATAAAGATTTTGTAACGAAGAACGTTGTTATTCAAAGACTATACAATAGGACCTTTACTCAATAGAAAATTTTCCACTCTAAAGAAAAGGCAATGCAACTGATTATATCTAAATTTTTAGTTATTAATGTTTAACTCATTAATTTAAGTTTATTGTTTAAAGAAATCCTATTTCCTGTGAAGTTAATTCTATGATGGTGATATTCGGTCTCGGTCCAATATTGATTTTAACATTTGGCAAAATGTATATTCAATGCATCTCTAGTGTTTATCCTGGTGAATAATTAAACATTTCAATCAATATGAAATTATTTAATTCTTTTAGGAGGGAGATTCTGAAAGGCAACACCAAAGACGTCAACGGCGACAGGATATGGCTAGACGTATGACTGTTGCTGCTCAAGAAAGAATGCGCCTAATCAGTGAATTAGCACGGAAAGAGAAAACAAAGAAGCGTCCTGGGGGTGGTGCAAGCTGTAACATATCTGGTGGAGACAGTGACACATTTGGCATGCGAGATGAAGACTGGGATGTTTATAAAGCCATAAATAGGGTATTTTTGACTTTGAGTCTTTTTATTACAATATAAAACCATTTAGTTTTGTATCAGGTGCTTAAAAGTATGATTTGAAGTACTGATCATTTCTTATCCAAACACATAAGGTTTTACTTGCTTTTCATTTAGAATATGTAGAAATATATATACCATAAAAATGTTAATTTAAGATCAGGTCTGGTGACTAATGAAGAGTTTTTTGCTTTGAATATCTGCACTAATATATCACCTGGTAGCTTTTCAAACTTCTAACTGTAGGTTGCCAGGTGGGTTAGACTGGTAGGCAGCTCGCCTGCCTTCTAACACAAAGGTCGTGGGTTCGAATCCTGCTTCGGGCATGGATGTTGTGTTTGTCCTTGTTATTGTTGTAACACTCATTCTAAAGGCCATGAAGTGCTGTTTATGAGCTGATGAAAATAAATAAATAAATAATTTTCCATAATTTGGAAAATAAAAAGTTGAGAATATTTCACTAAAGTTAGGAATAGATTTAAAATGTTCGAATGAGTGGTAGCAAGGATTGCAGCAATGGAACAATATTGTATCATTACATGCAGAGGTTGCTAAACAGTTAATGTTAACAGAGTGCAGAGCTTATTGTGAGAGAAAGAAATTTATACATTGCTTATAAAATGTCCTAAGACAAAAAAGCGGTCAAATATCCTAAATGATGATGAAGATCATCATAAACTATATTTGGCAAAGATAAGTGAGACTGACAGGTATCATTGAATAAATAATTATTTTTAAGGATTTCATTTAAAGGCTTTGAGCTGCGATCAACATCAACCTCAGAAGCCCTCCTACTACAGTGAAACCTCGATTCTGCACTCTCAGATTTTATGTTTTTTCCGATTTTGCGCACCTTTTGTCTGGTCTTGGCCAAATGCTCATAAGAACGATGTAAAATTTTATCCGATTTTACGTTTCCTTGAATCTACATTTCCCCCGAATCCACATCTTATTTTTCGAGTCCTGACATTGGAAATTCACCAGATTTTACGTTTTCAATTTTCTATTTTGGAAAATGCAAAGAAACACCAGCGGTGTTCAGCTCATATTCAAGGTTGAAAATAGGCTTTATTCAATATTTTTAGTCATAACTTTGTCAAACTCATGTTTAATAGACATATGTTTACATAAGAAATGTTTGCAACCCCACGTGGCAATATATTTATCGGCCAATCGAATAAACGAACATACCATATTCACCTGAATCTAAGACGAACTTTTTTTCCAAATTTTCAGCTGTAAATATCAAGAGTCGTCTTACATTCGAATACGAAGTCCGTCCTAATTAAAACTACAGGCAACGAAAAAATGCGAGTCACGGTAATGTTGGCGGTTTTAGCAGATGGGACTAAATTACCACCATATGTGATTCTAAAGCGGAAAACAATGCCTAAGAAACATTTGCCAAGTGGAATAATAGGTGTCAAGAAAAGGGGTGGATGACTAAAGAACTAATGAGAGATTGGTTACATGTGGTGTGGAATAGACGGCCAGGAGCTTTACTGAAACAAAGAGCAATGCTTTCACTGGATGCATTCAAGGACACTTATCTCCTGAAATTAAAAACATAATGAGTGCGATGAATATTGATCTTATTTTAATACCTGGAGGAATGACATCGCAACTTCAAGTTTTAGATGTTGCTGTCAATAAGTGTTTTAAAAATAATTTAAAGGTTTTGTATTCTGAGTGGTTACAGAGTGGAACTCACACTTTAACACCAAAAGGAAATCTTAAGAAACCTGAAGTTGCAATGCTCTGCCAATGGATCAAGGCATCGTGGCAACAAATAAATGCAAAAGTAATAGTGAAAGGATTTAAGAAATGCTGCTTATCTAATGCCATGGATGGGAGTGAGGATGATGTTTTGTGGGAGACTGATGATGAAGTTGAGAGTGATAAAGATAGTGAGCATGAGGAAAATAGTGAAGGTTGCATAGACAGTGATGATGACTAACACAATAAAATGATTTTATGCAGCACTTGGATTGAAATGTTTTTTTGTTGTCCTGAAATGAGTATATTCTTTCAATGTATTTACTTTATTTTTAATGTTATCTTAAAATGAATGCTACCATTTAATTTGTTTGAAAACCTGAATGGTTCTATTTGTGATGTGATCTTATGATTTTAAAATGTTAAAAGACAATGACATTCAAGAAAAGTATAAGAGAAAATAAATATTTCACAAGATTTATAATTTTTGTAGTAATGAAGGTCAATTTGAGCTTTTTTCTGTTTTGGAATCATCAAAATGGGGGGTCGTCTTAGATTCAGGGTCGTCTTGGATTCGGGTGAATACGGTACTTCATGCTCACCGTTACGGTTGCGTAGTTGCAGCCATTTGTTGTTGTAGGAAGTTTATATCAACACGACACTAGGCATTGTATATACCATATTTACTCATGTAACCCGTGCGCTTGTGTACCCTGCGCACTTTCTGTGTACATTACGTAGGTCAAGGTGCTGCAGTTTACTAGTGAAGTTTGCTGGAAGGAAAATCACCTTGATATTCCTGAGAAAACTTGTCTGGTGGATGAGATGGGCACAGCAATATTTTTCTACCTGCACCTCCCATCATGGCATCAAAACTTCTTAGAAAATCTAGAAAAATCTGTGATGTATTCCATGATGTAGTGTTGCTTGTATACTTGCAGAGTAGAAATGTTTTTGAAGCACCTTGGATTTTCAAATTGACTTATTACCAAGGGCTTCAATTCATCCAAGTCATTGAATTTGCTCAAACCAAAACCGTTAGTCATTCTTTACTCATATTTCCACCTTGACAAACTCCCCCTCTCATATTCAAACTTTAATCAGGAAGCAGCAAGTAGAAGAGGCCTGTTTCATATGCATTGTAGGTATCCTTAGGCTCATATCCCTGACTGAGAGCAGATAGGCTCTTTCCATTGTTCTGGAGAATCTTCATCCATGCTCTCACTTTCACCACATACACTTTTGCATATGATATCATAACTCTTCTTCAAATGGTCAAACCACCTATTGAAGGCTTTAAAATTGTTGACTTTCGGTCTCGGGGAAATTTCAGTTGACTTTCCCTGCAAGATTGATCTACTGTTGGACACATTTTCTGACCACATCTGCTGCAACTTCTGCAGCAATACTGTTTCTAGTTCTTCATGTGGAGAAAGTTTCATGTTCTTCCTCATTTTAGATTGTGCCCCACACTTACTGTCTGCTTCATAATAGTGCCTCTTTTCATATCATTATGTTACTGAAAGAAGATGAAGTCAGTCCAGGGCAGTTTGCGTTTCTATTCTTGTCACGTTTGGATGAGGTTCAACTTAAGGAATAATAAAAATTTTTTCACTTAAAGTTTTCTTTTAATGCCCATGTTAACAAAATTAAATAACTTTTTCACCAAACAAAATACACATTATTATTATAAACAAATAACATACTTGGATAACCTATGGCAAAATGCTGCAAACTTCCAACAACAAAGTATAGCAAGTGATGACCTCACTGCAACTTCTTTAAGTCCTTAAGAATTTTCATCACACAAACAAATTGGTAACTGTAGTGTATTTAATTCATTACTTTGTTGCAATCAAGAAAATTTAAGCCTGTCTTCCCGTCTCCCAGCCAGATGGCATCGCCGATTATGAAATAGCGAGTCTGTTTCAGTTACCCCTTGGATGCTGACCAGAGAATATTGTATCCGGCCTGCTCCTTCTGTGGCATTCTTTTTAATTTAAATCACTAATATATATAACCTGTATGTTCGGCTAGTAACGTCAATAAAGTCATTGAGAAGCCTTTGGGTATGTTATTTTAGCGTGTGTATACCGCAGTAACTGCAACTCTTTGCCACTTTTTGTTGCAAAAAATGATTAGTATGTGAAACATGGACAAAAATTTTTGAGGAACAATTTCAAAAGATAGGTATTTTTCTAGTAAAATTGAAGCAATAATTACAAGAAATGTGAAGAGAATGAAGATAAACAAAACGAAATGATTTAGAACAAATTCCAATTCTATACTTGAAAATTTTAAGACATAATAAGAGCTAAAAAGTTATCTTGCGAATTAGGAAATAAATGTTAGAACTGTTATACAAATTTGAAAAAAGTATCAAAAAGGACAATTTTCAGCCAAAATCAAAAACAAGTAGACAAACTGCATTGAAGGATTACTTTAAAATTTACCTTTATTCTGTGCATCTGTTATTTTGTTATTTAGAGTATTATCATTTTTGCCAATATATTAACAGTAAAATTTGTATATCTTCAGTAACTTTAAATGTAAAATATTCAATTTGTTTAATTTAGTTGATTAACGTCATTTTGAATATAAAATGATGAAATATATAAAAATTAAATTATCTAAAACTATTTATTTTGTTTTTTATCAGTTTCTGCCTTTAAAAAAAATAGCAATGGCCGCTCTCAATTTCATTCCCAAAGGTCAACATGTCTCAAAGTGACCAAATTCTCTGAGTACCATAGGCCTGACTGTGTTCTGTAAAAATCAAACTTAATAGATAACCAATGTAACTAACTGTAATTTTCCGTGCACAATACGCAATTTTTACCCAGAAAAATTAGCCAAAAGTTAGGGTACATGTTACTTATTGTAACAGACAGACATTTATTTTTCTTAACTTGACAGATGTATCTTTTACATGGTGGAACTCCATATTCAGGAAAGAATAATAATAACACTTAGTAAATCCCACTTTATAATAGAGTGATATTATTATTCTTTCCTAGATTCATTTTTCTGCAATCCAATAATAGTCATTTCCTGATACAATTTTACCGAAAAACATAATTGTTATTGTTGTTTCAATAGAATATCTCTTGGAAATTTTGCTTAAAAACAAAAATAACAATAAATTTTTACTTTGAGTTTGTATAAAGGTGTTTTATAGATGCAATAATGCAGGAGATAAATTTAATTTTTTTTATTTATTACACATTATACCGTGAAATCAGTATTTTTAGAAATTTAGTGAAATTCCATTTAATTTATATTAGAAGTTAATAGTGATATTCACAAACATCTGTAAATTCTCATTCTGTATTATTATATGTACTCTAGTAATTCATTATAAATAAAGAGATAGGCTCCCAAAATCACGATGGCTAATAATTTCTCTCCCACCCATTACTCAGTTCCACAGTGAAAGGTTACATTTATCTTAATACTACATAATTTTAGGTGCATAATATACATGGTGATAAAGCAATTTTGCCATTTCACTTATGAAAATCATGATGCCTATTATACACATAAAATTATGGCATTGCTTTTTTTTAAATAAACCACTACTTTTAGACAATAATATAGAATATCTCCTGCCAGTATATTCACCTATTGACACATAGCTGGGCAGCAGAAACTTTCTTGTAGTTTATGCGGACCAGGGATAATATCCTGTAGCTTAATTGGGACATAATATCAGAAAGGTTGAGAAACATTGGGATATACCTTATTACATGGCTTTCAGATGTAAATTTTTCCAGAAAATATCCCCAGAAATTGAACAATCTTATGAACTGAAGGTATCCTAATGATAAATTACAAATGAGAAACTTGGATATTAAAAATGCGAACACCAATAGTAGAGTTTTATGCTAACCCAACCTGTACCACCGGAGGCCTTTCTCTTCATCTTCTCACACCCATTCCCCTTTTTTAATACATTTCATATCACTTTCATATCATCTTCCCTCCCATGACCCCTTTTAGCAGACCTGTTACCTTTCAAAATTTGGCCTACCCATTTATTGTCTTGTCTCTCACCTTTACACTAATTAAGCTCCTCTCTTCCTTAACTCTATTTTAAACTTTGAACCCTGTTGCAAAGCTGGATTAACTGTTTTGTAGACCCTAAGCACTATAGCTCATAGGCCTTTTAACTAGTATTTGCAGGATTATGCTTACTTGTAGAAACATATTGGGAAAAATTATTATTGAGTTTTCAAGGAAATTTATTCTGTAAAGTAGGTTTCTCTTGTTGAAAAAGTTACATTACTAATATTACATTTACATTCAAAGTTTTTTTGCTACCAACTTCTGAATTAATTTCCTTGGTATTTAATTTTCCAAGTAATTCGAATTCTATTGGACAATTGCGCAATTGTAAATCTTGCATAGGTTTATGTTAACGTAATTTTTTTGCTTGAATTTTTCCTAGGTTCCTACAGACACTGCATATATTGTCTAGGCCAGTGGTTCTCAAACTGGGCCGTGGCCCCCCCAGATGGCCACAAAAATATTTTAGATATTAGGTGAAATGCCAAAATATAAAATATTCATGAAAAATAAATTATCATAAGAAAATTTTAGGAAATACGATGTGATAAAAATTATCAACAGTTATATAAAATAAAGGAATTTATATTAAAGTTTATTATTTTTACTATTTTCAATTCAAAGGGGCCACATAACATTCAAGGGGGCTGCGACAGTTGAAATTTTGAGAACCGCTGGTCTAGGCCATAATCCATCCCAGCCCTTATGTTGTACATAAAACTACATTACTCACATATCTCTAACATAAATATAGGCCGTGAAATTTGCATGGCGCATCCTTGCGATGCCTTAGAAAAACGAACACATTTAAAAATTCGAAAAACGTAATTTACCACTATTTTCATTATTTTCATCCTTCCATTCCGATGGTGTTTATTACCTCGATAGTTTTTATTTAATAATTAATGAAAATGCCGATCATTAGCTCCTCTGTTTGCATCGATGGCTATTCACGATAGGAGCCTTTTTCTCTCGCTTGTAAAAAAAAAAAATCAAGCGCGAACCCGGGAGTCGATGTAATAAATTCGCCATGGAAACGCAGCGAATTAAAAAAAAAAAGATTCCACTTAGCTGAAAATAATTTAATCGGAGGAAATACGGGAAGAAAAGGCTGATATGGCAACGTGGTAGGAAACGTCACCTCCAGGATTCTGAAGAAAGTTAGGCATTTATAAGGCAATCGAAGAAGCGCGCGCTAGAGGGAATGGATGAGCAGGTGCAGGGCGAGGGGAGGATGGGGGGGGGGAGGTGGAAGGGGCGAGGGAATGGAGTGAGGACGGTGAGGGAAATCTACTATTTTGGCAGATGGGAACAGGAAAGCTACGTCGCACGCCAGAAGGCGAATTATGATTGGGTCAAGAGATTTTTAAGTGAATAGCATCTCCCCTCATCCTTGAAAGCTTCGCGTTTCTCAAATCGCATTTTTTCGATCGCGAGATCGCATTATGCCATTACTAAACAAAAATTCCTATCGGGGAATGGGTACGTCTGCGAAGGGCACGTCGCCGAGACTGCTCTAAAGACAACGGGAGTAAACGATCACTTATCCGTGAATCGCGTCTCCAAACAGTAAGGAAACCAATCCCGTTAATTCCTATGCAACATTGGAAAGAGAGGCGGAGATCACAATGAAGGATAATTGTTTCCTGAATTATGGAAGGGGGAAATAGTTTTCGCTTGGCTTGCATTATCTCTTCCTATACTTTCGCCAGAGGTAGCGATAGTGCGGAATGGCGAGAGGAAGCTGTCCTCCCTCCTTCCCATTTCAACATTTCCATCGGCTTGCCCGTAAGCCGAGTACTCGATCACTGGGTCACAGGTACGAAGTCGTACGTGATTCTGCATTTCTTTCGTATATTATATTCCAAATCTCCGATACTGGTTATACCACTCGGAATTAGAACTCCTTGTCCTACATCCGTCGACGAATATGTATTTTTTTTATATGTATTCTCCCTCCCCCTCCTCTGTCTCTCTCGGGTAAATAAGGGCTCGAAAGTCGAATAACAGGAGAGGTTAACATTTGGGATTTAAAATTTCGCTGCGCCGGGTCGCGAAAGGGCGTAGGAAAAAAATAAAACGAGATCGAGTGCACCACTGCGAAGAGGAAGTCGTATGCAAAGAAGTCTGACTCGGTAGCGAGTTGTTTTCTCACGGGATTTAGGATCCCGAGCGGTTTTATTTTTCTTCTACCATGCGAGTCGGCACCAGTGAAAGGAAGGTCACTCGAAATAACCCCTTTTCGTTCGATATATCGAAAGGACACTCGGGAAGCGGTTACCGCCCTCATTTCCAACCCGTTCCCTGCCTTTCTCTGCTTCTCTCGCTCGCTTTTTTTCCTGCCCTTCCCACCCTGGCGTGACTAGAGAGTGCACCTCGATGGACGCGAGACATTGATTTGTCGAAACGTAATACATAAGAGCGTTCTCTCCACGTACCGTGACGAGCAACGTCCTCCATTACGTGTGCCGAAGTAGCGATGAAAATTAATTGGGTTAAAAAATTTTTTTTTGTTTCCCTTTTTAAGACGGTCGTATTTACTTTTCTTTTCGAAGCGTATCGAGTGCAGAACCGTGTGTATGAGCTTTTCCCCGGGTTAGTCGGCGTGAATTAATTTCTCCCCTTCGCAGGGACGACCAGAGGGGGGATGCAGAGGATGCGAGGCATCCGGGCCCCTGAATAATATAGGCCCCAGTAGTTCTCAATTATTCAAGTATCGAGTGTAAATTTTGCAAAAACGTTTACTAAAAATCACTTTCAAACTGATTTCCAATAAAGAAACACTCCGTAAAAGTTATAATATTAAAACTGGGGTTCCATAAATCGTTCTTTATTACTATAAATATTAATAACGTGGGGCCCCCCATTGATATTCGCATCCGGGTCCCCTTCAGTGCTTGGCCGATTCTGCCCCTTCGATCCCCTTCACTTCCGCAAGTCACGCGTGCAATTGTCCGAGGTTCCGCCTCCCTTTCTTCGGAAATGTTTCCCTTGGCGAAAGAACAAGTCTTGTCCAGTGAAAAGATCAAGAGGCGAATAAAAAAAGGAAAGAAAAAAAAATCTCCCGCGTGCGTTCACTTTTCTCGTGGCGCTTTTTTCTCGTGTCATTAAGCATCGCGGTCCGTATCGTTGGCTTCCCTCTTCTTCGCCTATCTCTTCGACGCCCGGTTTAACGCATATATATGTGTGTGTATATATATGTGTGTGTGTGTGTGTATATATATGTGTGTGTGTGTGTGTGTGTATGTATATAGTATTTTGTGTTTATAAAACGGCCATGTTTTTTTAACTCGTGGGAAGACTCGTTTCTCGAGATTAGTTTTTCTCGCTGTCCTGGATCATTCACAGGCGGTGATTTGTTTCCTCGTACGAGTTTTCCGCGACCGCCTAATGCGTACTTCAATTAGAGGATGCGTTTTTTTAGTTTATTCGGCTTACTTTCTTTATACTTTCCAACAGGCTGTTAGATTCTGATTATATTATTTTTTTTAATCTGCGCGTTTTCTTTTAGATTTTACCTTATTACCCCGCAAGCCGCCAAGAACGTTTGGCAGGGGGTTCCGTTACTCCGTTACACCAAACATACAGCGGTTCTCAACCTTATGCATCTTGCTTCCCACCAACCATTTCGTTAAAAAAAACACTAGTCCCACCATGATAAAAACCAAATCTCACATTTTCCAAGAAATAGATACTTTCGTCAAATTCATTTTGGTATTATAATAACCACAAGTGGAATTTTTTATTGCGGTATTTTTCTGAGAAAAAGTTTTATAATAATTATTATTTAAATTTCGCTTTCCACCTAGACGACCTTCGTGTCCCACCAGTGGCATGCGTCCGTTCCACCGGTTGAGAAACATCTATTTAATGCGTCTATTGCCGTGTCTCGTCTCGGGCAAATGATCCTTCGTATCCCCCGTTTATAACTACTATTTCGACGTATTTTCTAGTACATACCTATCGTTTCGGTTAGGTCATGGACTCAGGAGCGCTCTTTTACCATGCTCGGAATGGCTCTCACGAGCACCACAGATAAAATTTTTTGATTTTTTTTCTTCTTAAATGCATTCAAAACGTTTAAGTAATAACTTAACGCCGAAAAGGTTGGGAAATTGTGGGTTAAGCGCCAAAGTATCCGTCAATGTGTTGTATGTTAGAACGGGTCACCAACCTGTTTTTCAAGGGCCTCGTGCGGCCCCAGGGTGATTTTTGTGCGGCCTTCAGCCCTTTCCGCAAAATTGTGTTACTAAGTGATTAATTGAATGAGTATCTTGAACCACTCGGAAAAGATGTGACATCTTATAACCGTAAAATTTTACCTTAATAATTGATCGTATCTTTACTTGGAACAAGGAAGTTGAATTTAACAGTTCTTTTTGTACCAATTCCATTTCTTCGAGATCGGACGGGCGACATGCCACCGTCACATACGTGATTCATACCGAGTAGTTTCACAATTTCCACGTTTTAATTTCGATTCTCCCCTTAACGCCGAGAACTGCCACCCCACATGGCAATGGCTCTTTAAAACATTGTGTAGGAGTTTGATTCCTTTTGTTAACTATTATTCTCTTGAATTTTCGAGTCGCCCCAAATCCATCATGGAAATTATATACGTACATGGGCGGTCCTTGCTGCATAATTAGTAGTTCAGTATGGCCCCCGTACTCCAAAAGTTTGGGGACCACTGTTTTAGATAGTTGATCCCAATTTTAAAATTATTTTCTTCGGTTCGACCGACGCTTTGCAATTTTAAAAGGCCTTAAGTGTACTAGTCATCACTAAATAGGTACATTATAAATAAAATGTTGATTGAGGCGTGTAAGACGAAAACCTTTAAAAAGTTTATTAGAAGTTGGCTACATAATTATTAAAAATTCTTCGTTATCAACCAGTAGCGTAGCTAGAGGTATCGGGCCCCTAGGCAAGAATCGCTGATGGGCCTCCTAAGCGGAAATATTTTAGTAATGGGGGGCCCTCTTGAGAAAGAGGTGAAAGAATACCAACCACTAGTTTATTATGCAGCACAGTATATATAAGGATTTAAAAAATTAGCTTAAAATATCTTTTTCCTTGCTTTTGCGAAGATGTTGACAATTGACAATTTCAACACAGCGTATGGGCCCCTTTTGTTCGAGGGCCCTTAGGCATTGCCTACTCTTGCTATATGGTAGTTACGCCACTGTTATCAACTATGCGAAACTTGCAGAAGTTAATGAGAGAACATTAGTAACTTTGGTTTACATCATTATTTTTTTCATAAATTATGTAGGTATTGTCTGAGAAAGGAATTTTTTCACAACTATATATATTCGGATGATTTAAATTCATTTACATTCGGGCCGGGAGCCAGGCTCCTAACTTAGGGGCGCAGACCCACGCCGTACGTAGGGGTTCCACAATTTTTGGGGCCCCACAAAAATACTTAGAAAATTTCCCGTCGTCTGCCGCCTGCCCCAAGGTATTCTGAGTAGTAATATCGTTATGGGAATGAAAGATTTCGTCGCTCGAAATGAGGACGAAAATACCCATCTCAAATGTTTAGACTTGTTTTGTCCTATCGTTATGTTTACTCAGGAGACGCTAGAGAGAAAATACGCCTCATCCGAGTGAGGGAGATCCCCCATGTCAGATGTTACCAAATTACTGCTCGCGAGCACCGCCGCGCCGTGCTCTTCGGAAGCCAGATTGTGCTCTTTGACTTTTCTTTTCTGTGATGCTTAAAATCCCGTTTCTTAGAACTAATGGTTTAATTTACTCTGCTGATTTCTTTCTAAACGTATTCAAGAACATTAAGAATAACTTGGACGCTGGTTTCATTTTATTCATTATCATCACATATCTTGCGGAAGTGTAACGGTTCTCTTTCGATATTCTAAGATAAAACTTGGTGCTAGCCACATGGAAAAGGTTGGGAACCCCTTTCCTATATAGATGACTGGAGTTTGAAGTGTTCCAGCATTCTTACGCGACTAGAATTGCACCCTCTTGGAGTTTTACCCGAAGTCTTCGGGTTTTGCATTCAATATTCATTCTCCGAATAGCACTTAGTAAGCTTTCCGGTTGTAAATAACGCTGAAAAATATCAAAATTCGTTAATTCCAGCTACATTCAAAATCCATTAAAATGAAAACGATATAATAATTTCATATTTTTTATATGAATGGGGGCCCCAAAAACATGACTTGTGTGGGGGACTCAAAATCGTAGTTACGCCTCTGCCGCGAGCAAAGCCACGGCATTTCAAAACCGACACTTTAAAGGTTAAGAATAATGAAACGAACTTTATTGATCATCAATCATTGAGAATTTTCAAAAAAATTAAAAAGTAATATCATTATGTTGATGGAATGGAATATTAGGGTAAATGAAAGAAAACAAGTAAATGACATTGCGAAATGAAATTTTTAATGAATAGGGCGATAAAAACTCTTTAACTACATTACACGTGGTTATCAATTCTTGCTTGACTCACACTAGTTGTTAACAGCGTGAATAATATTTTTAAAATTCGTTTTATACAATTCTCACATCGTGTGAAGAAGCACGTTTATATCTCACATCACAAAACTTATCAAAATCTCGAAGAGTACGAGTTTATTTTTTACGTCTCTTCATTAAAATCATTTTCTTGAGATTTTTGCCAATAAAAAAACAGTAACTTTCCACCATTGTAATAATGTAGTTTTAATAAAAATGAAAGACTAGCAGATGGTTCTGAAGCGCGCGACTTTTAAAAAAATGTACACCGACTCCGAAGCCCCGAAAATCCGAATCGATGGTTTATTGGTTAAATATTGAAAATGGCACCGAGAAACCTGTTACAAAATCCGTCAACTTTTTATACTAACGCCTTTTCAGCTTTTAAGGAGGTATTCGAATGGGAGTAGGCTAAAGAAAAGTGAATTTTCTGTGTCCACTGAAGGGGAAAGGAGGCAGAACCTTTCTCTTTCCCATCGAATCCAATTGTCTTCCTACTTCCGCCAACGGCTTTCTTCCGCCTCATTCGTAAACTCTTCTTCGACTCGATTATCTCAATTTAACGGAATGATGGACCATTTCTTTCGCCGCTTTTCCAGAACCATCTCGTAAAAAAAAACGTTTTCATGAATGAATAGCTAATGTTGGTCGATGTCGATGAGCAATAGGATTTTTTTTATGAACGGTAATTTTTTTTTACTGCGACAATAGTATTTCTTTGCTATCGGTTGCTTCTCGCCTGTCTTTTGCGCTCAAATCGTTTGACAAGGCTTGAAGTAAATTGTGCCGATTGAGCAATTCGTCGTCCGTATAAATCACTCCCAGATCGTTCGCATCCGCGAGTTTTTCGTTCTTCTCTTTCTCCTTCCTCATCTTTTCCTTCAGTTTCTTCTGTTCTTTCTCCATGAGTTCCATGAATTTCAGCGTCAGATACTGGTTAACCTCTGGCCCATGGAAATCCTCGGGAAATGATGGAGCCATTGGGATTATGTACTTGTAAAGACGTTCGTTAATCACGTATAACTGAGCCGTCGAATTGCACTGCACGTTAAACCACCAATCACAGGTGAACAAAACTTGGCTGAAAACGGTCCCATTGGGACACAGGAACGATGCTTGGCCACCGTTGAAATCGCAGTAGTGCCATGCCTGTAGAAAGATTTGTATTGTTAATATAGTTTTGATATTTATGCATAAAATACTAAAATTAATTTACGATCGAATGTTAATTTTAAATTACTTTAACTGTCAGTTATTTCATACCCGTCAAGAACGAAGGTTACTGCATTGTTAGCAATTAGAACATTTACTTGGACTCGTTTCTCCATAAGTGGGTTAAGGAGAAAACTCCCTTCGAATTAGGCTAATGGAACTTGATTCGTTTATTTTATTATGGGAAATTTCAAAAGTATTAACCATTTTAATGTTCTGACTCTTTAACAATTAGTATCCACCAAACTGCCCCAAGGAGTCACGCGAGGCAAGGTTTCAGACCATGATCTTTTCACGGCGTATTTTGTTTCCGTTCGAATGATTGCTGAGGGCGTAGCCTGAGTTAATGAAAATTGCTTTGTGTAATCATTCTTAACAGATGTCAATGAGATTAAGGCGCTGGGATACTTGCAATGCCACCCAGAAAGATATGCTCGAGAGATTCCAATTTTTTCCAGTAAGTGTCGTGAAAGTACCTTGAAGTTTTCTTAGTGAAGTTCATTTACCTTAAGCTCAAATTCTTAATGAGACGGGAACGATTTTTTCTATCCTGATATCCATTTGTGTTGCATGTAAATAAAATCCTCGCCGATTTCTCAAGTTTTAATTGCATATAAATAAATTTCCCATATTAGCCCGGGGAGAAAATGAAGTGATTGTTTGAATTATAAGATGAAAAAGTCAGATAGCGGAACGACAGGTTATATTTCGCGAATTAGCGCAAAATACGGGAATTCTCTCGGTACGGCGCTTTTCGAGCTTTCTTTTCTCACATGCATGCCTTTTAAAGAAATCATTTGTTCCCCCTCGCGTAGCAGTGAGCACAAAACTAGACTTTTCATTATAGGTGTTATTGACTTGAAAATAAAATTAAGTTTCCAAAGGCATTATTTCATTTAAATTCGTGGGAAAGGAAATTAATGGACAATCAAATAATAATATGATTTCACTCTGCAAACACTCCTCATTATATGTCTGCACGATTCCTTACAACTCATCAACTATAGCTTCTTCTGTTTTTCCTTTCTGATGAAAAGAGGTTCTTTTTTATCTGTTCGACCCTTCATTTCCTTGATTTTATCTTCATCCTTTCTAAGTCCCTAATAATTTTCGGTTGTAATTATAGAGGGCATTTCGTGACTATAATCTTCCGGTCTTAATTTAGTTGAATGATTTTGCCTAGGCTATCGACCTAGTCCGCTAAGCCATTCCGTGACAGGAAACCCTTTCGGATACATATTACGATTTCTCTTATTTATTATTTTGTGTCAAACCAAAAAGATGCCATAAAAACTCTTACCCAGCTTCAAATCGTGTCCATACTAAGTGCATGGAAGGCGTGTATTCCCTCAAATATCCATTTTAGTTTTTTTGTTGGCCTTCCATTTCTATCCAGTAACGTATACTGTTGTTGCCTTTTTTTGTCTGCACCGATTGTGGCTTTCCACCAAAACGGAGCACGGCATTCTTAAGAGAACTCCATTGAAAAAATTAATTTTGGGAATGGGCACAAAAGGAAATATTTGGCCGATCCATCGTCAAGCATTCGCTTTGAATGAGTCAATTTTATAAGTCCATAAAACCGAGCATTTCTCCCAACTAGCCGGTTTTTAAATTCGGCTTTTTCTTCCGTTATTTTTAAGTGTCCTTTTCGATGTGACCTATCAGTTAGCAAATGGGTTAACAAGAACAGGAAGCGCTTTCCTTCCTTACCTGACATCTGGTTTCGGGGTCGCCGAAAAATCCCTTGTATCTTTGCTCTTTGCACGAAAAACTGGTTTGAGGGATGTCTCCGTATGTCGGGTAGTCAATCCCAGGCCGTCCGGCGACATTTTTCTCTTTGCTGACCCTCACCACCTGCTTCGCGACGGGGGGAGATAAACGGAGGACGTCGCTCTGTTGTTGAATCGGAGGAAGTTGGATTTCCTGGTGAAGTTGGAGGTTGTCAGCCGCTTCTTGTTTCTGAGGAATGTTCCGATTATCTTGCGGGGGAACGGAGGGGGAGAGAGGATAATAGGGAAGGGGTGAGTGGTCGGCCCACGGACCCTCACGTGGGTTCGAGGGTGCGGTTGGGTTGACTGGGGCCTGCTGAGGCGGCGGGGAAGGGGAGGGGGTGTGCTGTGAGGTGGAGTGGAGGTGGTGTTGAGAATAGGAGGCGAAAAAGGGAAGCTGACGTATGACGTAGGCGAGGGGCAGAGAGAGAGGGGGCAGGGCGGGGTACTTCCACCGTTGTGACTGTGTGGTGGCCGTTGTGGCGAGGAGGCGGGGCAGGAGGCGGACTGAAACGATGTCCGCATCGCGGGGTGCGGAAGACTGGTACAAGGCGCCCGCGTCTCCGAGTCGAACCACTATTCCGGACGCGTCTCTCATAAGACATATGGTGAAGAGGATGCTCACTGCAAATAGAAAGATGGAAACGATCTCTTAAATACTTTCTGTTTTTAGTATACCCGCAGCGCACGGGAATCGATCTAACAGTAGTTTTATAGAACTCAAAGAAGTGGCAAATGTTGATTTTACACTGAAATGCCTACTAGCGCTGGAGTCGTTTGAAGTCAATTGAAGTGACCGATCGGCAAATGTTGATGTGATATCTCCACATAGACCCTAATGTCTCATTTCTAACGCGCACCTCATACTGAACCCGTGCTTCAAGTCTCCCAATTCTCACGTATAACGCGCACCTCATACATAACGCGCGGCATTGACTAAGGAGTGATTCTAAAATTTTTTTCCTTTAAATCTATCTAGCAGAAAGGAGGGTTTCATCAGTTGCTATAAAATTTAAAGCAAGAATAATAGCTCGCGAGAGAAACTGATGATTTTTCGGATCAAATTCGGGACATTTACTAATACGTCCTTAACGTCATTCCATCTTTTAAACCTGGATTCATAAACATTCGTCTGCGAGATTACCTCAGTCTAGGAAAAGTGACTCCACGGCCAAAATAGTGGAGTGGAGGGGATTTTGCGATTAATATATTTTTTTACTTAGGAAATGTTCTTAGCATTGGATATTGATGTCCCTAGCAAGTAACCTTTGTTCCTTTGATAAAATAAATTTTGTTAAATTTTAAAATATATTCTTTTACCCGTAGTCTGACAGACGAATGTTTATGAATAGTGTATCTCCCAGGAATGTTTATAAATCTAGGGTTAAAGGAATTTTGAAGTAATATACACCGATTATAACGCCGTCGGTTATACCGCAGACTCGGATATACCTCCTTCCTCCCCATTTCTTGGAAAGAAAGTCCTGTCTGTTTTTGAAAGCACTAGAGTAAAAACAAGAAAAAACTTTTAAGTAATCGATTGAATAAATTTCTTATACTGACATGTGATGACAAACTTAAAAATGGATAATGCTAGGGAAATTGCTCATCCAAATAGACGTTTAACTGTCGCCCATTGTCTTATATTACTTGATTTAGAAAAATTATTTGCTAAAGAGTTGTAATAATTTTAATATATAAAACTCCTAGTTCATTATTGAGAAACCATGTTTTTAAAACTGATCCGCTAAAGAAAAAATCATTTGTTCCGCCCAAGAGAAATCCCCTCTAATTCCATCGGTTATTCGTCAAATTTTCACGGGTGGCTCAACCTTATTTATTCCTGCTGGACGTCTAAAAATATATTTCGAAGTCGCTTCCATAAATGCGCGATTTATGGTGATGTGGGGAAGGAGGATGGAGGCGCGATTGTCGTTTGTTTTTTCGGAAACAGCGAGTCCATGGCCATGAGCTGCATATGTCCTTGCTTTTACTCCGATTTCGAAGCAAATACCATCCTTGAAAAAAATGCGATTTGAAAGTTGAAAGCGTTAAAGAGCCTCGCGGCAGGACAACATCTGGGAACCTCAGAAACTACCGGCGGCGAAGAAAGGCTCTTTCTCCTGAAGCCTGGATCGGGAAAATTATTTGCATATAATATGGTTTCTTTTGATGCGTTAATATCCCACGCGAATATCTTCGAACTTTTCTCAGCTAAAAATGAAATCGGCTTTAATTTATATTCGACCTTTCAATGTCGTTGCTTCGAGCAAGCAAAAGAGAAAACTGGACGTATTATTTAAACTTATTCAAGTGAAGCTTATTACCGTAATTTTTGTCTCGGTCTAGCGCGGAAAGAAAACCATAAACTGAACCCAATGACTCAGATCAAACCTTAAGGTCCTTTTGTAATTTTCTTCTTTATTTTGCGTATCTTGTTTTTCCGAACTGCCCGGCTCATTCGTTTTGAGAACATGAAACAGAGCAGAGAGGGTTCTAGGGCTCTTCCTGCTCAGGCAATACCAAGGGGGGTGGGGACCTAGTGCTACCGACACCCAACTTCAGCGTTTGGAGGCCAAAGAAAATAAACATTGGCCGATTATGGGAAATCACGTGAGATGTGTGTATTCTTCGAAAGACAAATACACAAAGACGAAATACAAATGCAAGGTGTGTGACGTGGATCTGTGTTGCACCTTGCTTTGAGCCCAAGCCTCTAGAGGACAAAAAATACTGGGATTGCATCAACTGTAGAGTGAATAGGAAATTTACAGACAAAAAATTAAGTAAAAATAGTTTTATTTATTTTTATATTGTTTGTTCGGCAGTATGTTATTTTGACATATTTCTTTCGCATAAAAAGGAGAAAGATATGATTCTTCATTACTTTTACAATCAAATGCTTTTTATTTGAATGTTTTCTCACCAATAGTTCATGAGATTTTTTCAGAAAACATACACAAAATATTTAAATGACCGAAATTAAATCCGAAAGCGGGACCCTCAACTGGGTATTTAAATTCCGGCGTTTTAAGGTTAATGGGCAATGACATTAGTATTTTTAATTATTTATTTTTACGATTATTATTACGTAATTAAATTGTTCTTCTCTTTCATTGATGTGACAACTGACAATCAAATCTGATTCATTGTGAGACTGACTGATATTACTATTCTAGACAACCTGCTCTTTAAGAGTTTTATCCACCAGTTTAATTTACCGTATTGACCCGAATATAGCGCTACCCCCAGTATTTTAAAAGGAATTCTACAAAAAGGCGAAAAAAAATTAAATTTCTCTGTATTACACATTTAAATTACTTGTGGACTCATGAATTATGTACTACCTAAACGCCTTCCTGGTCGAATTAGCACCTTGATACTTGTCTAAATGCTTCCGCCATAAACGTACAGTTGCTTCTGGAACAGCATACTTCTTCGAAGTCTGAACATTGTTTATTTTTTCCGCCTCTTGAGCTACGAGTATTTTAAAGTTCATATCATAACTTCGTCGGATTCCTGTATTAACCTGGGATTTGGAAGAAGCCTTTTTCTCAACATGATCGGCATCCTTTTTGCCATCCATTATTAAAATAATGGATCGGTAAAATCCCAGGAAAGTAGGTACAAAAAATACACCAATGCACGGAGAGCTACAGATACCGGGGATTGCGGCTGTAGAACACGTAGAGCAGGGATGGGCAAACTACAGCCCGCGGACCACATGTGGCTCGCGATGCCTTAATAAAGGAGGACCTTGAAATGTGAAACAGTAAATTTCACATTTGGTGGTTAAAATTATGGCCGGAAAACCTTATATAGCGATGCTATTGTATTAAAAATGTATTAATAATTGATTTTTACTAATAGAACCCTTCGCATTCTCTCAAATACCTTCCTATGTGAGATCTAATGTGGCCCACATAACCACCCACAACTACTAATGTGGCCCGCCTCGTAAAAAGTTTGCCTACCCCTGACGTGGAGGCAAAATGAAACTTGGTGGCCACTGGATGTGCGAACATTTCAGGCGAGAGAGGGGAAAGGGAGGAAGAAGTTTTAAGGGGAAATGGGACGCCCCTAAATACAGTAAAATTCGTTTAATACGTATTTGAGGGGACCAACTAATTGCTTCGTTATAAGCGTGACTGCGTTATATACGAGAAACATGGTTTTTGGCCTATACACCCCATATAACACGTATACACATACAGTAAAAACTGTGCTATCCGGCTATTTAGAACCGGCCACCCTTAGATACCGGCAATTACACAAATACAATTCATTTTGTATTTCTTTTTCTTTTTTTATGAATTTTTGTGTGAATTGTATATGTGTAATACCACAACTTCCACTTTAAAATTTCTTAAAATATAAGATGTATATATTACGTATTTACTCCGTATACTTCTGTGGCTGCCGAGTAAGCATGGCGTTTTTGGTTACGTAAGCCATTTGCATTGTCTAGATGATTTGGTGTATTTCTACAATTTCCAGTTTTATCGGTTTTTATTATTTAAAAAATTACCCATCCATTGAATATGGCATCAAAATAAATACCTAAAAGCAAGGAACAGGAGAGAAAAGGTTGGTTTAACGCTAACACAAAAGCTGGAGCTGATCAAACGAATTGAAAAAGGAAAAAATAGAGCAGCCATAGCAAAAGAATTCAACATCAGATCTTCCACACTATGATATCAAGGCTGATAAGGCTAAATTAATGAAATTTGTGTCATCTTCTGAGACGAGTAAATCAATTAATAAACATCATACGCTTCATAAGCCAAAAATTGAGGAACTGGATAAAATATTATGACTGGTTTTCACAGAAATGTTCATAAGAATTAAATAATTTCGTCCTTTTCTAATAGAGTAAATAAAGATAAATAAGAAAGATATAATCCAATAAATTCAATTTTGGGAACAGGTTCACTGCCGTAATCCCCAAACTTCCCGGACGCCCTAAACTTTTCAATAGTCTTTTTGTTTTGCATGTAAGCGTAGCAACGTATTAAATAAGATTGGGTAAATAGTGTCTATATCTAACTACGTGTGGAAGAATGAAAATGGAAAATGCAAACCCCATGCATAGGTATGTTTGGGGAGCACGATAGTGAACCTAAGCCCAATTTTGTTTGGTTATTGCTAAATTTGCGATGTCAAAATCGAAAAACGCTCCCCTATACGGATATTTCTCCTAATCTGCGTTCCACAATCCCCAAGATAGCCGGATAACACAGCTTTTACTGTATTTGCAGTGAGTCGACTTCAATGCCGTACTTACATATGCAATGAAATGCTTATCAACTTCGTGGCATGTAAAATGTTCGACTGCTATTACATACGATTTTTTAAATGGTCAATTAATATTATTATTATGGTCATTAATTTACATAAACATTTCACATTTTTAATATCAATTTCAAAACAAAGGAAGCGTGGAAATTCGTATGGAAGGGGTAGATGGAGGAAGGGGACCTCTACGAACAAGTGCGCGGTAAACGGGCGGAAACTATTCATTACTTATCGCTCTGCTCGCCAAAATTCGTTATATATGGTGCATTTTTTGCCACGGGACCAAACATTTGCTCGTTACAGCCGAGAATTCGTAAAATGCGTGTTCGTTACATCCGAGAAATTTAACCAATGCTCTTATGGAGAACAAGGGACCGAGACATTTCTTCGTTATAGCCGAGATTTCGTTTTAGGCGTGATCGTTATAAACGAGTTTTACTGTACGTATTGACCCGAATATAGTGCGATGTTTTTTTCCCGGAACATGAACCTTTAAAAGTCGCATTCGCACTATATTCGAGTACTTGTGATTCTAAAATACCATAAATATCTGACTTTTAAAAAATAACCGCCCATTCCGCGCGTCTGTTTAAGAGAATACAAGATACCTACTTGCTACATTGTAAACGCATTGGGCGTGCATGTTACGATGCTACATTGTACTCGAACATACTCGAAAAGCGTCTGAGGAGACAACTGACAATAGATCTAGGTCAAATTGCAGCTGAACTTCACTCACTGAACTCAGGACAAATACCAGAACTCCTACAGAAATACTTCAAACTCTCTGTTGGCCCTCCTGATGGGCTGCTACTAGGTATCTTGGGCCTCCACGCACTGGGTGGGCCTGCGCCCCCCAAGTTACGCGCCTTCCTAAGACTAGAACTTCAGACAACCTGTGTACTCAATAACCTAATATAATTTCGATTCTTTTTGGATCTTTGAACCATGACCTAGAGCAGTGATGGCAAATCTTTTTGAGGCAGTATGCCAAAAAAGGCAATAATAACACAATACGATTCTCGTGCGTCACAGGGTTTATTTATTTATATATCTCATTCATCCACATATCTGGTTGATGTAACAGGAAAAATGAAATATGAAATATAAATTAATTGCAATAAAGACATTTTTAAAGAATATTGCGGAAAAAATTTAATTAGTTTTTCTCACATGCCCTGTGGAAGCTTTAAGTTAACAAAATCGTCCTGCCTCTACCTTATCTCGTTCCTCACAAAAGCTTTAATTAGTATCAAAATCTGATTAGCTTCAACTTAACATTATGCTGCTATGTTCGTTTTGAAACGTAACAAAATCTATAAAAAGGATGCGTGAAATTGAATTGGAAGAAGACGGTGTCGTACCAAGCAAAGTCGTCTTGCGTACCATCTTGGGCATGCATGACATTTTTCCATTCCTGGTCTAGAACAAACTCACACAGTATATATAATTCTATGCTATATTTTAAATAAAAATTTTCTCGTATAAAAAAAATTATATCGCGATGTTTTTTTTTATTTGAGGGTCGTTAATGCATCTTTTGAATAAGAAAATTGTGGCTTCTGCTGTCTTTGTTCATAAATAAGATTGCAAGCGGTATATGAACGGTTATGCTGCACATCGAATGACCGAGGATAAAGATTGATAGGCAAATAAAACTTCACTTTCTATAATCGATGAAAGGCATTAACTCAAAGTTGACGAGTTTATGGATCGATACCTATAAGAATTAGAAGGGAAGAGTAAATGTTCAACATCATTTAGTCGCAACAAAGTTGAGAGATTTAAAGTTCATCCCGTATTACAGCGTAGATTTACTTACCAAAGCGAAAACTGTAATTTTAAGCTTATTAAGATATTTATACGACTTTTTTATTCGCGTTTCCGTTCTCAATTTTTTTTATCGAATAGGCCACACTGGTGTAACAGTTCGTATCTCAATGTATAATTGAACATATTGACAATATTCATTGCTTCCCGTAAGGAAGGCGAATTCAATAATTAATAATAAGCCAGCGGTTTCTTAGATTTCCGGGCGTATTCAAGGCGGCTCGCGTGTTGGCAGGATGAGATTTTCATCGTCACGTAATTAGAAAATTTCTAATTTCACGTCTCTCAATAGTTCTTTTTATATGCGCGTTGAGTTATAACTAAAAAATCTGATGTGGACAACACATGACTTTCTCCATATTTGGGGTATAGATATTTAAATTATTATGAGTAGCATTATAAGGCAAAATTATTATTTCGTATCGTAAAAGAAGACACGTCCTTGCCGTAAATTACGTATATTTTGAATGTTTACAGAATTCTCCGCTACATGGTGTTGGCGCTGTTTACTGGTATTAAGAAAAAGCGAAATATATCCGAAATGGATGGTTCTACGAAAATTAGTTTCAAACAAAACTTGGAGGAAATATTATTCTCTACAACTTTGATCCTTACGAAGATTACCAATAACGATGTTTTTAAGGAGATATTTAACGGAAACCGAAAAACCGGTTATTTATAAATAACTCCTAAACAATAACTCCTATAGAAAATTGTTTCAAATTAAAACTGTAGGAAATTACATTCTCTATAACATTATTATAGAATTGTATATAGAATAATGATGTTTTAACAAAGAAATATCGCAAAAACCGAATCGGGTTTCGAATAAACCTCGACTTCTGGTTAACCGTTATTGTCCAAAAACTAATCAGTTCTTTGTGCTCATGCTAAAGTGTTATATATGAAGTTTGGTAACGATATGGCATGTACTTTTTGAGTTAGAGCGCCCACAATAACATACACACACAGACACATCATTCCGAAAATAGTCTAAACGTGTTCTAGGGACCTCAAAACATGTATTTCCGTTGAAATCTCGAAGTCGATTTTTTTCATGAATACAATACTTTCCCATTACTACGTATGAGAAAGTAAAAATGCGTGGTATTCCTTTCAGGGAACTAAATGAACAGCATTCGAGATATCGGGGCTGTGACGTATTAAAATTAATCTTTCTCATTAATTGCATCTTATATTTTTCCTTTCTCTCGTTCTTTAAAACTTGGATAATTACAGGGACGTATTCCTCTGGAAACAAAAGAACTTCATTACAGGGAGTACTCTTTTTTAAATAGGAAACTATAGGTAGATTTTTAAAAAATCCGAGAGGTCCACGTGAAAAATTAATTTAATTACGTATTTAAATTAGCCTCATTTCCCCGCACGACAGCGCGTTGTGCAATCATTCAGCTCCGTCCGTAGCTTCGCTCATCTGTTCTTTCGCATATGGTCGCGCGAAACGTAAGACTATCCAAGTAAAATGGTTCGACGACGCCGATATATTTCAAAACGTCGGAACGGTCAGTGGTGTATCGCTCTGGTCTGCCAACCTCGCCCTCCCCTTCGTCCACACCTTTCTCAATTGTCGCGCAGAACAGAGGCTGACCGATGCGTGATTCCACTTTCTCCCTTCTAGTAACGGTATACACGAAGGCCACCACCGCGAAGAAGCTTTCTCCCGTTGCACCGTGAGAAGCTGTGAGCCACTACGACGTCCACCCACGAATATCGCGCCACTTCCTCCGATCCAGTTCTTTTTTTGGGTTGGTTTGGGTGGGGCGGACGGGAGGCGGGAAAGTTTTAACCTTCGGTTATTCGTTTATTTTTTTTTGTTTTTTTTTTGTTTCGTCGGTCACGTCGAATAAAAAAAACCCTTTCCATGATATTATCTCGCGTTTTCACCGAAATGAGCGATCCGGGTCCTAAAAAGACGAAGTGGAAGGGTAATCGATCGTCTTGTTATTGTTATTAATGGGGCCGGTTGTGAAACGGGAATTTTTGAGTTACGGCCGAACTCGAATTGCATCCGTGCTACTTTTCTGATTCGTTTCTTTGAAATTGGAACGAAGTTGGCTATCTCCTAATTGAAAACTTGCCATTTTCGATTCTCCTATTGTTTTTAATGGATTTCAAATGAATTTCGGTATCGAACGTGGTTTTACGCAAATGTGTCAAATTTTGGGGATAAATTTGTGCCCCTCGTATAGAAAAGGGAGACTATTTACCGCATGTAAATGAAGGAACACAGTAATAAAAATATTATATGGTTACTAGAATTTTGTATTGTAAATGTATTTTTCATTTTATCTTTTATTACTCTTATTTTATCTTTGACCTCTCTATGTCTGTATTGACCCAAGGAGCAAATAAATTATTATTATTATGATAAATTCGTAGAAGACAATCTCGCATCGTATGAACATGACGATTGCGTACAATTCCGTTCCTTTGTTATTCTAGAAAAATCACTCTGTAAAAAAGAACGAAAAGCATTCGAAATAAGCCTCATAAGGTTTGTTGTTTCGTCATCCAAGAAGGGGTAAGGACCTTGTGTTTTAGGGAGTGGTCGAGGCTCTGGAAGATCAAGCTTTTTTTCAAGAACTTCTTTCGGAATTTTGATTCACGAAATCCATTGCCACATAATAATTGCGAATATGCAAAGGCGCACTTCTTCATCGTATGGATCCTTCTCTCCGACTAATCGATGTAAAAAGATGTCTTCACTAACGGGTGCGAAAGCAGCCACAGAAATTGCCGCGGTGGGCTGGATAAGAATTTACATCGGAACTTACTCAAGAGTTAATGAAAGTGAAACTGAATTCTAACCCATTTTAATCGTCTGAATTTCATTTTGTCTGTAGTTTTAATTAAAAATATGAAATTACCTGTACTGATATATCACATACCGCTTTTTAACTAAATTTTCGCTGCCCGTATGAAAAGTTCTTGTAAGGCAGGTGTGGCCTGTAGGTTGCGCGACCCTTGTTTACGTAGTAGTCGACAAAAAGTTAAAGCGTATATTTATAAAAAGTGAAGTAGTAGCTCAGAAGGTTTTTTTTGAAAAAAAAACAAAGTATGAGCCGCCAGCGATGAGATATACGACGAGAGTTTCATATGGGCCGATGATATTGTTTTAAAACCACATAAAAATTTTTAAATCTTTCTTGCCAGCGTTGTTTTGACTGAATAGATGTAAACGACGGCCAAATATAACCAGAGTTCGAAAAGAACACGTCATATTAACCGCTGAAAACCACGTGTGGTCAAACCGATATAAAGTTATTCTTTTGGAACGTAAGAGGTTTACTCGCATTGCATCACGCGATCCGCAACGAATTCTTTCGTGTTTCTTTGGACGTTTTCACGTGCGTCGAGGACGGCTTGTTTAAAAAGGGAAAGACTTGACGTAACATTACAAAAGGAATCTTTATAAGGTTCCTTTGACGCGATGAGATAAGGGTCATCTAAAAAGTAAAAGCTCCGCTCGAGCGAAGCATAGCGGAAGAAGTCGAGTAGAAGTGACGGTCGAGAAATTAAGCAGGGCATAACACAAGAAAAATACGCGTAAAAACCCGAGTTTTATTTACCTCGACTGGACCGATTATATTACCCAATTACAAACACGCCTAGGCGGAAGGTTCCTCGTTGATGAGACTGTTTAATTACAGTCCGGAATGTGTTTAAAACAAAATGTAATTAGGTAAACGCGCCAATCTAAAAATGGATCAATCTTTGAAGTTACTGGGAAAATAGAGTCGGTGAAAGAATCGTCGACTTTTTATTAGAAGTCTTGACAAGATATGTATGTACGGCCAAAGAAAAATTTTAAGGCGATTATAAATGAATGTTTTTCTCGTGATTTTATAGAAGTCGGCGCGAAGGCCAACCAGTTTTATATTATTTAATAAGATGCTCTCTGGTGAAATATTTCAATGGATAAAAACTATTAATCAATTTTTAACATTGGAAATAAGTGTTGTCTTTTCGATCAATTAGTCTTCGCCTTGGCGAAGTGTATTACATGGTCTAACCAAAGATGTCCGTTTTTAAATGAGTAAAGCGTTCGCCAGTAATGACGCAGTCAAATTAACATGATACTAAATTAATTTCTTCTTATTTATTTTGTAGTTTTAGTCTTCAAAATCACAGCCCGCTCTGTGTTATTAAAAATGATAACCTTGTTGAAGGCTAGGATTTGGCAAGAAAGCGAAATGATTTTAATAATCGGAGCGAACACGAGTAAAAATCTCATTTTCTTAATTACCTTGTTACTCAAAATCAGTTTTATTACAGAAATATTGGCCTGGAGCATAAAACTTGGACTTCATTTATTGAGAGAGATTTCAACAAGAAGTGTTGGCGATATTACACAATCCCGCACATATCATCCATAACACTGATATAATTAAGATGATGGCGAAGATTCCAATGACTTTTTATACGGAAACTGTGCATCGATTGTTAAAATGTATTTTAATATATTATTATGTAGTAAAGTCACAAAATAATATCTACTGGGTGTGAATCCACGATTACTTCAGTGGATAAAAAAAGTTGGTGTTGAATTCGTTATGAATGGTAGAGGAGTGAACACGGAAATCACCATCTCACTTGTGAAATTAGGATGTAAAAACGTTGGCACCTGATTGGTGTAGTTTAAAAAATAGGCGGAAAGAATTGAAGTGTAGTTTGTGGAGTTATTTTTTTGTAACTATGCTTCCACACTTCGAGGAATGTATTCTTCCTTCTGGCCTCCAGCTGAAAAAGTTTCACTGGCCTTAAATTTAGCTGTGATAATAAAATATGATGCCTACCAGCTTTAGGTCGAAACCGTAAAGCGTGATTCGTTTTAATTAATGAAGGATTAAACTTTAAGACGTTTATTTGTGAGCGTCGTTGGCTACCAGTGGTTTCGGTTTGAGTATTTTATTTTATGCCTACCATTGAATGTATTCTCATTGAATTTGTAGATTTAACGCTCCTCCAAAACGAAATGCGACAAATTCATTGAAACAATTCCTAAATTATTAGACTATTTTCAATCTTAAATGACAAAATTGATGGAATAAATGATCCGAAGTTCCTTATGCGACAGGCATAAGCTGTAATGATGGGAAATGTGGAAACTGGAAAATTTTGCTAAAACCGGGAATCGAATCCGTGTCTTCCACTTGCCGGGCGGATATTCTACCACTTAACTACAGTAGCAGACTTATTCTCATATTTCATGAACTGGAATATTTTCTTGTGTTAGGGCCGGGCTAGCCATGCTAGTATCAACCAGTCCCAACGGATGTCTTCAAGGAGATACATCGAAGATCTTCGGACGAATTTATTCCATCAATTTATAACAGGCATTCTCACGATTTGAGAGGGTAGGGGTTTTCTTCGATGTATCTTCTTGATTCAGAATATTTTTAAAATTCTCATCTAAACTGACGAATATAATAGAAAACAATACTTATACACCAAACTTAAAATAAGTTGACACGATATGGCATAATCATAAAACGGGATTTTTTCATGAAAAGATTAAGCAAAGATCGTCAAGTTATTTTTTTTACTACAAGTTTCTGCCCGAGTAAAATTTTACTCAGAAAAAACTTTCAAGTCTGTCTCAAAACGCTAATAAGGAGTTTAAATTTGATTGGACATTTTTTCATATCTCTGACTTCCGTGTTTTTTTTTAAAGAATCTTCCATTGGAATCGGGACTAGCGACAATTTCAAATCCTCTTTTATTCCAGAGAGTAAGGATGGGCGGTGTTATTGCTAAAACGAATACGCTCTTGTGAGTCAAAAATGAATAGAAAACTGGACCCGGTTCTCAGAGTTGCCCACGCCTCCCCAAAAAGTCCCTGTAAAAGTAATCCGGTCCATTTATCCTTTCATTTCAAAAATTATTATTCGATTTTGATGTCAGAGTTTCTATAAATATAACTAATATAGCTATCGAAACACGGGTTATAAATTAACGAGCGCCCATTTTCAAAAGTCGGCTGATTCCACACAGCTGATTTCTACGTATAAATGTATGAATGATTTACACCAGGAAAATCTGCGTTGATTCTAAAACTAAAGTTATCTGCACGAGCCATGTATATCTTATAGTTTAATTCATTAACTGTTTGGTGTAACGCCAGTTTTCCTTTCGATGGCTTCAATAGAAAAATCGTGTATTCTGAAAATGATCTAACTTAATCGAAATATGTGACTCGGAAAATGCAAATATTGAAAATGAATGGAGTGGAGATTATCCGGAAATTCTTCTTCGACCAGAGAATTAAAAAATTAGATTATTATATGAGAAGATATACTAGTTAATGAATAGTCAATGCTTCATAAATGATTATTAATGGGAGAAATATTCCTAAATATTTACGCGCATTTAAAAATAGGAAATTGGAAACCGAATATTAGTAAATACATAAGAATAATTGAAATGCCTCATTTAGAACAGTTACATTATTCATTGATAAATTTTTAAATGCACTTTCTGGAGCACCAAGGTCGACATATGGTGTGATTCCGAGCAACTCTTGACTCACTTCGAGTGTGTAAGTCTCCGTTAGTCCAGTATCACAAAAAAAGCCAGGTAATGACCTTGGTAACAGGCAATTACTTGAGCGGAAAGGCATTAAGAGGAACACGGTTCGTTCCGGAACCGGATATAGATGAATATATGAAGCCTTCAGGTGCTTACTCATTGTTTAAACTGACTTACTAGCAACCTATATTATCCTTGATAAAATAGACACAGACACTCAATTTCTCTACTCACGATAATTGGAACATTATATAATTGAATATTTAGGTGTGTTCGAATTCTTCACCAGGATGTCGGTTGAGACCTTGAGACGCTTAGATTTTTGAAGGGCAAGGAGAGATTCGAAAGGTTTAATCACATGGAACCAGCTCTCCTACTAAACCAATGCCAGCCCCCATAGAAAGTGAGGAAATGAAGGAAAACGCCCAGAGCATCGCTACGTCGCTTAACAAATTTTTTCTATGTATATAAAACTTTCTAAATGTAGGACTCATATTGAAATAACATATTAGTATTATGCTTTCTATGAAATATTGATTAATTCTGTCGTCACAGAGTGATGAAGTAATACATATTTGAACTAGAAATTAGTCATCGCATTTGGTAATCGTTGGCACTTGTAATCTATATAAATAAAATTGTAACCTCTGTCTGTACATTTGTTTTTTGTCGGGGTTTTACTTTTTTTGTGTGTTTTGCATCACAAGAAGACGTTTGAACCGGTTTGCAGAATTGTTGTATGTCTGTCTGTCTGTTTGTTTGTTACCGCATCACGCAAAAACGGCTGGTCGAATTTTTATGAAACTTGCAGCGTATCTTTAGACTGGTCTAGCTTGAAATATAGGCTATGTGGTGTATCTAAAAAAAAATTTAAGTGGGGGTTTGGGGGGCATCGATTTGGTTTTTCGACGATAACTCTCGCGTAAATTAACTTAGGAAGTTCACATTTTATATTTACCACTTTCAATACAAGTATAAGATCAATCTCACATATATTTATGAAAGTTTATTTGTTTGAGCATCTATATATTTCCACACCGTTAAAGCTAGAATAATCGAACGTTCAACAAATACTTTCTTCACAAATAGGAAGATCGAGGGCTACTTTTTAATCCCAAATGTTTTATATTAATTGTACAAAAAGGAAAATAACTATGCTAATGCATTGCCATCTAGAGATGGGTCAGAAAGTACGGGACAGTTCTTTTCGAACTGTTCTGATGCCTAAACTGTTCGATAAAATAACTGTTCTCATAAACTTCCTATTCTCAAAGAACAGGTAACTCTACATCTTATACTCAGTGAGAAAGGTGGGAAACGGCTACTTCCTTATCCGTAATTGGAAGGTGGGGACTGATTAAACTACGCGTATTTTCCCAAGTCCTACTATTGATTTGAATCAAATTTGATACGATTGTGGAGGGCTCCCAGAAATAATTCATACGTGGTTTTTGTTTCTCTCTGCCCGTTTTATTCAAAACGGCGCGCGGCGGCCGAGTGAATTCTTAAATACCATGTATCATCTAGTATTCCGATCGGATTTGAACCAAATTTCCCCTGGAAACGCCGGTATTTCTGCTAGTCGGTAGTAATTCAACGGACAGGGCCGTGCGGTGGCATGGAGCGGTGGAGCGACCGCACCAGGCGACATATTTTTAAGGCGCCTTTGGGCTTGGATATTTTTCAAGCCATCAAGAACGTCGGAGCTCTAAACTTTTATTCGGTTCCCACAAATAGCTCAAATGAAAGGCACCACTTCCTTCGCATTTACCATTTTGAGAATGAAAATTCGAATTTTTATACCACATCAGTTCAAACGGGCCGCTATGAAAATTGCACCGAATAGTTCGAAGTCTTAAAATAGATTTTTACACATTGTCATTAAAATTGGGAGAGTCCGTTTTATCCCCTGTGTATCTTGTGAACCACCTAACCCATTGTGATCTCTCAAACACATGGCCAGCAAATGTTTATTCTTAGTATGATTTTACACGAATTGATAAACATTAAATTAAATTAATTCATATAAATAATAATAATCATGAAATTAAATGCCGAGTAGAGGGTTTTTATTGTTATAGTTATAATTTATGAACCGAAATTGGAGTTGCTGAGATTTTGCTTTTAGTATTTCACAAACATTCATTTTCTTTATAAAGTTCAAGAAGTTGAATAATTTTATCGTTGGTCCAGAAAGTCATTATACTACAACTAAAAAAACTACAACTTCAATAAAAAGACGGCAGCAACCCCGCACAACTACTGAGATCGAGCAACAGGCGGCAACTGGTTACAAACCGTCCACACGCAAGGAATATTTTGTTTCTGTCGCTGCATGTGGACTCGTGTTTCTTGTTTTCCTTTGATCTTGACCGCACCAAATGGAAACACGCGACAAGAGGAAACTTTTGTCTCTCGCGACATAACCACTAAGGAACATCTAGCGACATGAAGAAACAAACAGCAACTTTTTGTCAGGGACCAAATGTTGACACTTGTCGCTCCAGTGTGGACAGGGCTTTACGTATACATTTATTGTAAGATGGCAACATGAAGAATGGAAATTCCTTTTCGTAATTACAGGTACGCTCCAAACTGCATTATACGGGCTGTGTTTATACATTCAAAACATTACATAGCATAAATTAGACTATGAAGTAAAAATTTTACTCCAAAATTGAAATGCGGAGATTTGTGGAGGGAGCGTACTATGAATTATTCGGAATTATACACGGCGTATCTTGGCCGATTCCTGCATCTACATTCAAGTTTGTATGATTGATGCGATCTTTAATGGTTCGTACAAAATTCCCAGGGGAGTATAAAATACACGTCCCTTGTTTTTCTCTTAAATCTGCTGCAGTATTACGTATATAAGTTTATGGTAGAAGTATTCTCTTTGTTAGGTCTCCATTCACTGTCACAGGCGAGAGAATTTTTCAAAATTTTCGCACAAAACTAAATTGTTGCCTAAAATTGAAATGACAAGGCCAAGAATGGAGAGTATAGGGAACCGAATATGTCAAAATCACACGGACTTTCCTTTTCATGACTATTCATTGTTCTATAGAGAGCATGTATCTTTATTTTTTAGCGCAACGCATATATACTATATATATATATATCCCAATATAATTGCGATATTACGCGAATCCAAGCATTGAAAATAATACTTGGACGTTAAATGCCAGCAGATATCCTATTAGGGTTTCAATAGCCCTTCGAAAGGATAATTTAGTAAGCAATAAAAGAAATAAATATACCAACAGTGAAAACTGTACGCGATTTTGAGATCGTGAGATCACATTCTGGAGAAAGTGAAACAAAGGAGTCTTAGAACAACTTTCATATGAAGTTCACGCGGCGCATTGTACGTATTGATATGTACTTGTATACACGTACTTATCATAAATACAAGTAATGTGTCCGACCACAGCTCCGTGATTAAAAGTTAAACCGGTTTCTTCACATTGTTTAATCTTCTGAGATCATAGCCATTCGCAGGTGCACATATGAACACCTCGCCGTTCGCGGCTTTACTTATTCGCGTGTACCTTACGAGCGACCATTATTACCTTTTCGCAAACATTTTCGTATTGAAAAATCGCGAAAGAGGCTTTTGTAGGCCTATCAACAACACTAAAGAGAATATCGGAACTAGACAGTGCGGTTGAAGTTCACGAAAAATGTTGTTTCAGAGTGAGTCAGGGTTTGAAAGAGTTTGCTGAGATGATATTTTGCCGACGACTGAGCGAAGATGGATGCATAGAGCCTAAGGACTCTCAATTATTAGCGAGGGCATTAGAAGAGATCGTTAGTACGGTAATCGACCTAAGGGAGAAATTAGTTGGGATTGACCCCTGCATGGAAGCGCATCACCTGCATTGACTCTACAGTAGCTCCCTATGTAGTAACATAGGAAATAAATCAAAAACAAAATGAAGGCGATTTCAAATAACAGTAGTCTTGAAACCATCTTCTAAATCCAATCAGCACGCTTCTCAAACATCACCACGCCTAAAATATTAAAACGGACCGCTGTATCATTTATGAATACTTAAAGTTTTGTCGTTTTTCCTGCATTTTCTCTCTCTTTTACGCTGGCTTTTTCCTTTATTTTATGTTACTTCCCTCTGTAACTACGTTCTTCGATCGTCATTTCGATAAAATAATGCCATCGAATGCGAGAACGGAGCTCCGTCCTCCCCTCCCCCCTCGCCCCCAATAATTGATTACCAATCACGGCTTTGCGGTTTGCGGAGTTCTCCAGGAAAGTAACCCCCGCGAACGGCGAGATGTACTTTTCACCCACACGCACACGTAGGCATCTTTGTATGTGGGAAAAAACGTAAAATCAGAGAGTGCAGAATCGAGGTTTCAGTGTACTTTCTGTATTATATGTTTTTAATTCTGGTTTTTTTTTCGTTTTAGTGATGAAGGAGAAGAAGGAGTCTGGAACATCAGACATTGACGGTATGTTGCTTTCTTATTACTTTTACTATTGGGATTATAAAACTTTACAACATGTTGAGGAAAAGACGCATCAATCCACGAACTTTTCAATCACATATTATAGTTTCATCTTGAAAATTATATCCTTTCAGTATTATATGTTTTTATTCTGGTGTTCTTTTCACATTAGGGTCGGATAAGGAGAGGGATTCTGGGAGTACTGAAAGCGAGGGTATGTTGCTTTTTACTTTCTCATACGAAGTATCGAGAAAGTATTGTTTTCGCGAAAAAATTCGACCTCGAGATTTTTCCGGAAATACACGTTTTAGGTGTTGCTGAATCCGAAAAAGTGGTTTTCGCAATGCCGTCTGTCTGTCTGTCTGTCTGTCTGTCAGTCAGTCTGTCTGTCTGTCTGTCTGTCTGTCTGGTACTGGCGCTGGAGCCTAGATGGTCGAACGAAAATGAATGAAATCTCGTACTTAGGCATTTTATCATACTGAGCAGAGTATACATAGAAATGGTTGACATTGATCAATAATTAACAGTAGTTTATTCTACGCATTTTAAAAAACAATCCAATTTTCTCCAAAACGGCTCTAACGATTTTGATCAAATTACTTACAGGTACTCGAGTTTACGTCTTCAATAATACTGTTTAGTTCATATTTCTCAAAAAAATGAATATAAGGCTAGTTTATTCTAGGCAACTTTAACAATAATTCAATTTCCTCAGAAACGGCTCTAACGATTTTGATCAAATTTCGTACAGTTACTTGACTTATTCAATAATACTGTGTAGTTCATATTTCTCAAAAAATTAATATAAGGCAAGTTTATTCTTGTGCAACTTTAACGAAAATAAAGTTTTCTAAGAACAGACTCATACGATTTTCATTTTCTAAAGATAACTAAACGACGCATTAGTACGTATATGAGAAAGTTTGTACAATGTATGTTGTACCGATTTTTTTACTTTTGATACTGGAATTGTAAATATAGTTGAAGTTTCATCTTGAATATTACCGTATTTGCTCGTGTAAGCCGTACCCCCGTGTATCCCACGCACCCCGGTTTTTGGGCCGGCTCTAGGGGAAAAAAATTATTTGAGACGAAAAAGGTTTTTTAAATCACCAATTCCAATTTCTCAAAAATGCTACGCTCAAGTTAAGCATCTTCACACTCCTACGTGACGAATTTATTGGGTGATTTCTTTATATCGGTACTAGCAGAAATCTTCTCGATAGTCCTCTTTTGTTAAACACTTAACTGTTTTTGTCATCATATTGGTCACGTTCGGCAGAAATCGCTCCAGGAGTGATCACCGATCATTCTGTTATACATAATTATCCAGCCATATGGTCACTTATCGCTACCGTAGCGGTCGTCACTTTTGTGGCGAACTAAAATTATGATCAGTGATCATTCAGTGATCAGCATGAATTTCACAGACGTATCAGAGAATAAAGGAAGCGTGCTGTATCTGAACATGGTAGGCATTGTCTGCTGTGTGCACAACACCCCCACCAACCCAAACTGGTCGCGCATGCTCCGTGACGGTTGCAGCAGAAGACTTCGTCGAGTTTGGGGAGCACCAGTTAATAAACTTAAAACTCATTTAAAATTTTTATACAATGAATGAAAATAACTAAATACACCAAAATTTAGAAATAGAATAATAGATGCGGCATGGGTGCTAGCTTAACTTATATTTGTTTACCGGCACAACATTTTGGGAAAAAAAGGTGTGCGGCTTACACGAGCAAATACGGTATATCCTTAGTATATTATTTGTTTATAATTCTCGTGTTTTTTTCTTTTTAGTGATGAAGGAGAAGAAGGAATCTGGAACATCAGACATTGATGGTATGTTGCTTCTTTATTACTTTTACTACTCGGCAGAGCTGCAAACCAAACCGCAGTCATTTTGCTGAACCGCAAACTGAACCAAAACCACTGATTAATTTTTCAATGAACCGAAAACCGAACCGTAATTTTTTGCAAAAGTGGTTCGGTTTCGGTTCGATCTCAATCCACAAAGTACAGACCAAGGAAAAGACCAGGAATTTCAATTGGAAAAAACAGTGGGTTTGCTTCAAAGGAAAGAGTGCCTATCTCTTTCTTCTCTGCTACTATTGTTATCTACAGATGACATTTATGGTGAGGGCTTCAGCATTTTAATTAGCAGACCTGAGAAAATGTGCCTCGCTGTGTCTTTCTTAGAACACCATTAACTCTCCTGATATCTTTTTCTTCAGAAAAATTCAAATTGTTGCTCTCAACGGCTTGAGCTTTCAGCGACATCATTCCTTTTCCAACTCTCGTGTGGTGTTCTTCTGTGATATTTCCATTACTTGATGGTTTATATTCCAACAACAACAGGACTTCGGTGGATCCCTTGGATCAGAGGCATTCATTTCCCGCAGAATTCCATGAATTATCTAAAGTGTGTATTTTTAATAATATTTTAGTAAACTTTATTTGAGACAAATAAAATTAATTAACATGTTAGTGTTATTTAAAGAGGGTCACTCTATATTTTATAATCGTTTGTTTTGAACCATAAATGTCTGCACTTCGTATATTGAATAATCTGCCCCAAACTGTTGATTAATTTTAAATAATTCTTGTAACGTAATTTTACTATCATATTGATTTTTTGATTACTTTTATAAGGTGGCAAAAGAAAAAATTAGCAATATGTAATATGTTTGGAATCGAGCTAAAAGTGTCTTTTTGAATTTATTATATAATAATTCGGAGTAATATTTCATTCCATATTTTTTGACCAATTAACTAATTTAAAATATTTTATTTACATAAATTTATTGTTGAAATTTGGAAAAATTGAGATGCCGTGCATCATCCCCATTGGAAAGCAAGAAACTGTCTACTTCAATAATTAAATCTATCATTCAATCAAGGAAATCTTAATAAGGGTTACGGAAAAGAATTTTCCTAGTTGATGAATTGTGTTTCGGTGAATTGTGGTCTGTGAATTTTCCTAGAGCCTTGATATATATAGCGAACATTTTTTATTTTATTTGTTATAAATGAACCAAAGGAATAACGCTTTGTAACTTCCATTGTTTTTATTTCTCTTACAACCCGAGTTTCGACATTACAATGCTATCGTCAGGTGCAGATATGGTGAGAATAGAAAGTATATACAGAGAAATGGGTAGAGAGGGGGGAGGGAGGGTAGTTTGTAAGACAGAAAGGAATGGAGGGGAGGGAAAGGAGGAACCTATCTCATAGGGTTACTGTGGGGGGTAGGTTGTAAAGGGATAAAGGGGGAGGGGAGAGGAAAGGCTGGAGGCGGGAGACCATCTCAGTAGGGTTTGGAGAAAGATGGGGGAAGGACTAAAAAGAAAGGTCTTGTGGAAGACGGAGAGAGGGTGAACCCCAGAGAGAGGAGGGAGGAAATTATCAATGCAGCAATGGTATGTGTGTGGAAATAAGGAAAATAAAAGCAAGTGCGGGTGGTAGAACTAAAGAGATTAAATATTGGGAGACAGGCGGTAAAGCCCTTGTTATAAATCTTTTTCCTCTAAATAATTGTATTACAGGTAAGAAAAAGAAATAAAATGCCTGAGGAGCTAATTTTCTTAGATTTTTAATGATTTCTTTAAAACACTTTTATGTTTTCGGTTTGTCCGTCAATCCAGGGATAATCTCAAAAGCGGTTTAAGCTAGAGGTGCATTTTCTTTCTGATTATGTATGATTGTGTATGTTGGTAAATGAATTTGAAGTGAATCCATTCAGAGAATTTTTAATTGATATGTAAACAACAATGAACATAAAAATCATGTTAGGATCAAAAATACCATTTTTAAAAATATAAATAAATGATGATGATGATGAGATTGTAATATATTTAAAATATAAATTTTTCCTTCCTTTAAATAAATTCTTATTTCATAAAAAATAATTATGGACGCTGATTGATTTACTTACAGATTGATACTGAATGTGTAATGTTTATATTGGATAAATTATTTCTGAATAGTATTTCAAATGATTAATTTAGTTGAACCAAACCGAACCGAACCACTTGTCAAAATTCTCATCTGAACCTATTCATGAACCGAACCACTTCCAAAAATTTAGAACCGAACCACGAACCAAACCACTCCCAAATTTTGTAGTGGTGTGCAGCTCTGCTACTGGGATTTTAAAACTTTACAACATGTAGAGGAAAAGATGCATCAGTCCACAAACTTTTCAATCACACCACGTATACTTGTAGTTTCATCTTGAAAATTATATCCTTTCAGTATTATATGTTTTTAATTCTGGTGTTCTTTTCATATTAGGGACGGATAAGGAGAGGGACTCTGGGAGCACTGAAAGCATGGGTATGTTGCTTTTTTTACTTTTAATACTGGAATTTTAAATATAGTTAAAGTTTCGTCTTGAATATTATATCCTTTGTATATTATTTGTTTTTAATTTGGTGTTTTTTTTTCATTTAGTGATGAAGGAGAAGAAGGAGTCTGGAACTTCAGACATTGAGAGGGAGTCTGGGAGCACCAAAACTGAGGGTATGTCGCATTTTAATGACATATATAGTCTTAGTTTGATCTTGACATACAAATAGCCGGTGTTATTTTTTTAAATTCTCTTTTTCTTTTCATTGTCGTAGAGGAAATACGAACGATAGGGCACACGATGGTATTTTAAAGTCGATATCATGGCAAAACTGTGAATCAATAATGGCGAACGTCAAAATGGCGAAATCAATATCGCGAACGTAAAAATGAGCGAACGTCAAAAGGACAAAAACGAAATGGCCGAATGTGGAAAAGGACACTATTTTAGTTATAATACATAGTAAAGCAATGAGTTTTCTGGAATTAATGAATTTTACATTGTTGTACATATCATAAATATATTATTATATGTTAACAAAAGAGACCCGAGGACACGGATTATTTTGTGGCATGCCACAATTTTTATTAAAATAAAAGAATGACATTTATAATAGCTATTCAAAAGGCTAAAAACTTTAATATAAATGCTCTGGTGATATTAAGTTTGAAGTTGAAAATTATGAGTGATACCTTTCAAGAAATCCAACCTATCTCAATTTTCATAATCTTTAACAACATCTTTGATCCGTTGAAATGTATATCGGTAAATTTTTCGGCTTTAAGAGGGTTTTTGACCAGCAATATATTATTCATATTTCACTTCATGAAGATTTTGCTCTCTTTATAAATCATCTATAAATTTCCAAATTGTTGGATGGCTAGATCCAGTTAATTGGGCGAAGCCACGGTGCCAACCTTCGACTGAAATATTAGTTCTGGGAAAACCTAATTTAACAGCCTCATGGCAATTACATAAGTTTAAAGGAAAAAGTGGCTGACGATGCCTATTTCTACGATTCATCCTTTCAATCCGCGTATCTTGTAAATAATCAATGATTGGCTGAAGGAACTGCTCATTATCAATGTAATACATAAGAGTCTAAAAGAATTTCAAATGATTTTTTGTCAGCTTCGGTAACATAAGCAAGAGCTACTAACTGTCTAATTTTAAGAGAGTAATCAGTGTCGAACATGTACATCTCTTGCATTCCTTCTATTTGTTGGATTTTCCTCCACAGGCACTACTCAAATGAAAGAAACAATCATGTTGAAGTGCATGAGGATAAGCTTATTTAAACGAATTGATAAAACTTCGCTCGAAATTGGTCATGATGGAAGTCAGATTCAAGGTGGGTCTTAGCAACCAAAATTCACACCTCAATGCTGGAGAAGTAGCAACACAGTAAAAAATAAATATGGAAATGATTCGAAGTAAGAGCTAAGACAATATGAAATTTCAGATTTATGAGATCCGTATGAACGAGGTCTTATAAAATATTTTGAAACTGGTAATTGTTTTTAAATTTTTTTTTTATTGTATAATATTTATTCTTTTACCAGTGGAAAATTACAAATCCTAACCCAGCAGTTCAATTCTATCGAATTTGAAAATATTATTAAGAAAAGACTTGCAAGCACATTCTCAATTAAGCTAAAACTAATAGCTCTCTTAGTTAAAAATTCATGCAATGCACCACCTACCACCACCAATCTGGTGAATTGCAGGGTAGGATGCAGATATAGATGTCGGGTATGATTCGTAGATTAATGTAAAATTCATTAATTCCACTAAGTTGCAATTGCTTTCATTTTCGGAAAGTTTCGCCTATAACTGTAATTTTCATGTTAAACATCACCAAATCTTTTAAATCTAATTTTCCCCCATTTTTAATACGTATTATAACTAAAATAGTGTCCTTTTCTCCTTTCGGCCATCACCGGAATGGTGTTCTGATCCGTCCCATGTGTCGATAATATCGTTCCGCTTCGTCAAACATTTAGTAATACCTTTATGTTAACTTCATTTAATAAAAATATTAAAAAATTCTTTACTTTCCTTCATCGTAGTCCATAAGGAATAAATCAAAATTTCACTTGAGTTTAAATGTTCTGACAGTTGTTTTGCGTTCACTGCTTTCAGTTCCACTACCAGAGCGTGCCTTCCGTTTCATAATAATTTCCATTTCGAGCACTAATATAATACATACCTGTACTCAGTGATGAGCTGAAGCCGGCTCGCGCGAGCCGGTTGTTAATTTTTCTCTGAGTTTGCGAGCCGGTTGTTAAATTTTTAGAAAATATGAAAATTTATTAATTTTTTCCTTTCGTGTGCATTTTGCCCTATCTGACATTTAATCACCGGCAGTGTATGAAATAGAATATATTACGAGCAGGACACTTGTTAATCTAGCGTAACGGTATTACTAACCTAGAGCGATCTGGTGCCCCTGGCATGCAGGTCTCCTCTGCCATCCTTATCCAAATTTCTTACGACTTTATTTTTCTTTTTTAGAGAGCCGGTTCCTAATTTTATCCCAGCTCATCACTGCCTGTACTGTACAGTAATAGTAATACTAAATTAATCGGCAGGGCGGTGCGAACGATGCAACTGCACCGGGCCCCGCACTTAAAGAGCCCCCGCGCTCTCTAAAATAAATATTTGTCGTACTTATAAAGTACACGCATTTTTAAAGAAAATCTGAAAAATGTCGAACCGTTATAGCGAGAGACTCTTTATTTATTAAAATTTACTAACTACTTTACGCCCCGCGTGCACACTTTGCACCGTACCCCGCGATTTTCCTAACCGGCTCACGTAATCGGGTACTTTCTAATATAAAGTCCTTGTTCTCTTCCAAATTACATCTTCACATGCTCACCGGAACGTACCCGAATTACTGGCGAAGCTTTAAATTTAAATTTCTTTCTAGCAAATTTTGGAAAAATGCATTATTTAAAAAACTGGATTTCCGGATAACTGGAATCCGGATAAAGGGTTCTATACTGTATGTTAAATTTTTAGATGAATTTGACCATTATTTAGTTTTAAGAATTACACGGGATATTGGCTTCATCTTGATAAACGGAAATGGTTCATAACCATAATAAACATGTAGAAAATGTTCTCTTTGTTTCGTTTTAAATGTGGAACTTTGGTATCCTGAACTACTTTTTCTGTAGTTCTACATACTGCAGGTAAATTCAAGCCACTACAGCTTGAACGTCTGGGAAGACAGTAAGTGTTGGTTTGTCGATTCTTCGAGTTGAAGAAATCCATTATGAAGTATAAGAGTTGGAGCGGGAAAAATTATCAGCTGCGATTCATCGAAAATTCGAGTTGTTAATTTTCAAGTGAACGTTCTTTAACTATATTTTTCACCGAAGTATCAATATTGTTTTTTGTCATCACAGTCCTTTGAGGGATGAATGACGTTTACAAGGAAATAATACTGACCATTATCGTTATATGTTCTTCATAAGAAGGTTTTAGATACGACTATGGGCTGCTCATTCTTACGGTTTCTTGACTATAACGAGTTATACCAAAATTAGCACGAATGCAGCAATGTTCGCTCATCCGTAAAGGTTTCGACGTTTTTCCTTACAACTTCTTCCTAGCAACAGATTATAGAGTAAAATCAGATGCATTATTTATCGATTTTAGAAAGGTCTTCAGTACGGAGCGCCACGTGAAAATATTGCGCTGAATTACAGTTAATATCACCAAAGAATTTTGGTATTAAAATTTCTTGAATGCATAAGCATTCGTGTATACTCACGCAAGCGCGTATGTAATGCTCGAATTGGAATTGTTTTTATAACGGGAGCACTAGCAGCCGGAACAATCTTACCTGAACTTATAACAGCGGGAACGCTATGAGCTTAATTTTGTATCAACATGAGCGTGATTCCTATGCGTTACCGCCCATTTCGATCACTGCACACATGAGCATGTTTGTGAACGCGCGCGTTTCTTCAGTATGATTGAGTGTCGGCCAAAAATTCGCCAATTTGAATCGGTGCATGTGTTATTTAATATTTATGCGTGTAATCGCGATTCGAAAATATTTCAAGTACTTATTGTTACGGCCGTCGACTAATCGGGGTCCCGTGATTTGGAGAGTCCCGAGCTTCAATAAAATAGTCTAAATTTAATTTGGCAGTTAATATTATCGGGGACCCGCAAAGATTGATTTAGCCCTGGGTCCCTCATCTCTTTATGGGTGGCCCTGCGTATAGGTTAGCGGAGCGGTTCTCAACCTTTAGCATCTTACGTTCCGCTAACCATTTTGTCCAAAATCCCGGGTCATACCATGATAAAAACAAACCCCTCACCTTTCCCAAGAAGTGGATTTTTACGTTAAATTCATTTAAATATTATATTAATCATTCCTGGAAAATTTAAAGGATATTATATTGTAAATAATTCTTAATTGCCATCTGAGAAAGAATTCTTAGGTTTGTTACCAATTATTATAGTCAGCGTTGATTTTAATCCATTTTTCACGAAAGAAATCGCATTATATAGGACGAGAGCCAAGCCCTAATCATCAGAAGCTGATGTTGATCAGCTACTGGTGATGAGAATTACAAGTTAATAACTCTTCAGGTATTCATTCTATAAACTCCGAATAAAAGTGTTTTTTGCTACTCTTAGCTCGGAATTTTCCTTTAAGATACTGTGAAATCCGTCTAATAAGCCCATTCAAACGACGCTGTGGCATGTACAATTGCTTCTTTAAGAATTAAAAATAGAATGAAAATTTTGTCAGCGACGACATACGAACACTCAAAAACTACCAAAAATAACTAAAAATTCCATAAAGACATTCTAAATTAACGGACTTATTTTTTTGTAAGACATTCACGTAAGAGCAACATTATCAAGACGTATTTGTAGCTTAAATTATCATGTAAAATTTTAGTAAAGCAATGATACATTCCGCGAGCCCAAATCTTTAGTAGGAGTTGTAATAGACTATTTATGCCGCAAATATACGAGGCAGAAAATTCAGATGTACAACATAAGGAAAAACGATGACAATTAATTTATATCGTTTTAAAATTGTTTGCTCTTTATTTTTGGGATTTTTCGCAAAGTTATACTTACGGACGTGGTTAATTCGATGTTTGAGCAAATTAGCGACACGGAATATTCAAATGTCCATTGAGGAATGTTTAACAATTCGCTTTCTCTTAAGTAAATTATTTAATTTATTAAAAAGTACGGTAATTTACCCTATAAGAATCGTGAAACTTTACCCGTGAAACTACCCTCAATCTAGCTTTGTATCGCATATGCCAATATTTCAACAATATAAGAAAAACAGTAATTTGCTACCAATGAACTGTCTTTGGAAAAATTACGAAAATCACAGACTTTGAAAATTAAAATGTCGTCAATTTATATATTGTATGAATGCGAAATCTGTAATGGTCGCACGCAATTAAATTTTCATTGACCGCCATCAGAACTATCGACGAAGGAATGCTACAATATAAAAGTAAGCGACCGCAAAAAAGAAACAACCATCCCAGGCAGGGGCGGATCCAGAAACTTCTCAAGCGGGGGCGATCGCCCCTCCACGTATCGAAACCGCCCCTGCCAACGACCCTATATTTGGAAAATCCCTACCCCTACGGAATCTTTCTTTCCCTTGCTATACAGGCCTAATTTGCGGCGTGTAATTGAGGAATTCTGCGCGGAATGAAATTAAGAAAGCACCCAGTAAGTGCAATGGGGTTATCCAATGGGGGGCGATCGCCCCCCCTCCCCCGTGGATGCGCCACTGATCCCAGGATAAAATAGGGAAGTAGCCGGTAGGATACCTAAACGTTCTTATTCTAATAAAATGACTTTTTTCTTTTAAAAGTGAAATTAACCTTAAGAAAAAGGTCGCTTGTAATTCTATGTCTTCATACGCGATGCAAATTTTCAGTCTATAATTTATTTATTTTCGTAGCGCTATGATTCTTTCTTGCGCGAGAAGAAATTCATTTTTGTCGGGAATAAAGCCTTCGCCTGAACACGTTCAACAAAAAAAAACGAATGGTCGAGATTAAGAAGATCGACTTACCGAATTGGAGCTTTAGCGAGGGTAGAATTGATGCCCTATTCCGAGTCATTGTGCGCTCTGCTTTGGCGTCCGTGCTTGCGTTGAAGTGACCACAGGACTTACTGATCCAAGTGCGATTGCGCTCCATTCAGCATGATATCCGAAACAACTTTCTTTCCCCTCCTCGGCGCCGTCTGGTAAGCGGAATCAAAACTTCGCCAGAAGAGGCGGTTTGCTTGACGGAGGTTACGAACGCACGTAACGGAATTCCGTTCCGCTTTCCAATGGCGCCCTCCCTTTCACATTATAAGAATAACACGTAAATGAATTCGCTAATAGTGAATAATTTTCCTCGCTAAATTATTATTGTTAACATTATTTTTTAATCTTGTAACATTCAAACAACAGAATCGTTTAAAATGTTGTTAATTTGGATTTACATTTTTAAAGAAAAACACTTAAAAGATATTTCAAGGACAATGTGATTGATATTAACTTTCAACAAAATTGTTCAATTTCTGGTGACATAAAGAATCAGCTTAAAATGGGGTCACACAAAGGAAGGATGGCATCTTTTTAAGAAGTAGAAATCAATATTTTTTTAAATTTGCCATAAAAGTAAAATTTCGAAAATTATTCTTTTATTGAAATTTTCATGTCGACAAAAATGCATTAAAATTTTTTTATTGCAAAACTATTATATATGAGCAAATTGCCCAGGACACTTCAAGACACTTTTATTTCACATTTTTACATTTTCATTAAAAAATTGTATGAACAGTAATTTAAGTACCTCTCTGAGAACAGCATTTTATTGCACTCATTGTAGAGGTGCCTTGAGAAATGATGCGAAGCAGCAGATTAGTGTGCAACACAGCATATACTGTACACCAGTGCTTCCCAAACTTTTGAGCTCCGCGGACCAATACAGCAACCCTCCAGGCCCTGCGGACCACCTCAATTCTGACAAAAACATATTTACTGTAACCACATTAATGAAAAGGGGTTAATTTGACTGCAGAGAGGTGAAATCTGGAAATATGAAGGTGTAGAAAAATCTTTAAGCTAACTAGGTACATTACTAAAGTATAGAATACCTGTGATAGTGTAAGAATTGATTAACTTTTCCCAAAAAAAATTCAACTAAAAATGCAGTTCTTTCTAAAAAAATTACATTTTGGAAACCACAGAGCACCAACGAAACCTCCGTGGACCATAGTTTGGGAAGCACTGCTGTACACAACTTATAATACAGCACATTGCAGTACAACTTAAAGAATGCTTTATTCACTTATTTAATATTCATTATTCACTTAATACAACTTATTCAATATTTAATGTTCACTTAATACAGTACCTACATATTAAACTTAAAGAACATTCACTTATACACAAAAACTTTCACTTAAAACTAAAAACTGCTGTAGCTGCACAACTAATTATCTGATGAATCTACTGTCGCTTCATTAGTCACAGGATGGATCATCAGGGTTAACATCTAATGCTGAAGAAGTAGAGACCTTTGACAACCTCTTAACCCTAGAATGGTAGACTACGTAATTTTTACGTACAATGTTGCAAGAAAAGCTCCCCACTCCTCTCCCTCGAATGGTACCACCTCCTACTCCCAGCAGTACTTTCCTCATTTAGTTTGTGACTAGTTTCTGTGCTTGCGACGCCACTGCATCTCCAGGGCTCTCCGTACTTCAGTGATTACCAACATCATATACGTAATATTTACATATGTCTACCAACAAGTGACTATTGTTTTACGTCAGATTTATGCGTATCTACCAACAAGCGACTATTTTAGTAAGTAAGATTTACGTATATCTATCATCTTGTGATAATTATTTATACAAAACATTGCCATATATCAACTATCATATTATAATAATTCCTCTACGTATTATTTTCCTCATAATAATCTATTTTCGTCACGATGATTCTCCTTACTTTTTCACTTTCTGACGAAGACTGTTACGATAAATTGACACATATAAATATACAAGTTTTCAGGATTTGTATGAGGAAAGATTAATTTATTTATGATTTGTTTTTAGAAACATGGAGTCATACAGTGACCCTGAAATGATCCTAAGGATTATAAGAGAAATGGACTCTGATGATGAGGGAGAAGACAAATTATTGGAAGTTGATGAAATTGATGATGAAATTGACGACGAACTCTTCGCAGATGGTGACAGTGACGAGGATCCAGAATACATTCCTGAAAGTGACATAGAAGAGGAATTGAATAATACGATCAGGCAATTTGAACAAAAGAAGGAGTCAAGAAAAGGAAGTTCTCAAAAAATAGAAATCGAAGAAACCAAGTCAGTGAGGGAAGTCACCTGGTAGCAGTCGAAGAATCCACTCTGTTAGGAAAAAATGGGTTTTCCTGGAATACCCATTGTCCCCCCTTGACAGGGAAAGTTCCTGGAAGGAATGTAGTTCATATAAAGCCAGGACCAACTGCGAATTCCAGTAACTCGTGCGAACCTATTGAATGTTTCCAACTATTTCTCACTGAAAACATTATGAGTAATATTCTCCACCATATGAATGAGGAGATTAGTCGTCAGCAAAAACATTATTCACGTTATAAAGACCCTACCTTTCAAGATTTGCAATCTGAAGAACTGAACGCCCTTCTTGGTGTTCTCTATTTGGCTGCAGCTCTAAAAAACAGTCACCTCACAGCTGAGTTGTTGTTCAACAATTCGTTTTGTGGTGACTGTTTTCTTGCTTCCATGTCTGAAGGGAGATTCAAGTTTTTGATATGTTGCCTGTGTTTTGACGATAAAGAAACAAGAGACCTTCGAAAGCTGACTGACAAACTAGCCCCAATTTCTAATATCTGGGAACAATTGACGAGCAATTGATAGGTTTCCATGGTCGCTGCCCTTTTAGAATGTATATACCATCAAAACCAAACCGATATGGTATCAAGCTCATTATGATGTGTGATAGCTCGACTAAATATATGCTCAATGCCATACCCTACTTAGGGAAAGGAACTCTTCTCTCTGGAGAAATATCAGCTGATTATTTTGTGAATAAATTGGTGACATCGATAAAAGGATCCAATAGGAATATAACAATGGATAATTGGTTTAGCAGTATTCCATTGATACAGAAATTATTGAAAGAAAAACTTACTGTCATGGGTACCGTAAAACGAAACAAGAAAGAATTTCCTGCACAATTTGTGGATCCGAGGTACAACCAAAGGAAATCAGGATTGAGTTTTTTTTTTGCATCACTCAGACATGACAGCAGTGTCGTACACGCCAAGGAATAACAAACTCGTAGCGCTGATTTTGTCAGCTCATAATGAATTCACAATAAATGAAAATACCGGAAAGCCCGAAATCATTCATAGCTACAATACAACCAAAGGTGGAGTCAATAGTTTTGACCAAATGTGCCAAAACATGAAAGTCGGAAGAAAAACAAAGCGATGGCCACTTTGTTTCTTTTTCAACATGATGAATATTGCTGCAATCAATGCATACGTCATATACGTGCACAATTTAAAAAAAATGAATGATAACAATCCAAAACCTCTGTCCAGACTCAATTTCATGCTTCGCCTTCATGAACAATTGACAGTAAAGTGGCAAAAAACAAGACTGGAAGTTCCGACTTTGAGGAATAGTCTGAAGGCTGTTATTACAAGTTTTGGGACCACAAGCACCAGAAAATCCAGTCGCTTCATTGAACCAAAAAGGACGGAGAACGTACTGTTCTCACTGCAGTTCCTTGAAGAGAAGAATGACCACAACTTATTGCAACGTATGTGCCAAACCAATTTGTGGGGAACATACAAAAAAATTATGTCAAGATTGCTGATGAGTTACCTTTCATTTTCTCATTATTGTGACTATTTGTGGTTTATTTATCCTTTTGCAGCAGTAACATGATATTTTGGGCAAAAGAAAATATTATTCTCTACAACATAATTTATCAATTTTTTAACTGACTGGTCATTTTTTCTAGTTTTGAAAGTGCAACTGTCCATATTACCTATATTACTATAAATATAAACATTTATTTTCTCATTGTTATAACTATACTACCACTACTATAATTTTTTAGTATTCTTTTAACTTTTGCTTAAAGTTCCTGTCTGTAAATTGCTATCTAAAAAGATTTTTTATCTACAGTTTATGCGATGTTTTATAGATATGTTATTTTATTGTTCCTAAAGTATATATAGTGGACATTATTAAACAATTTTGTAGTACTTTTCGTCTATTTGCTTTCATAATGCTATTTACTTAAGAATAATAAAGAAATTTTACAATCTAAATATGTTTTCAAGACTAAAATACCTTGTCTGTAAAATTTACGTATGTCTACCAATAAGATACCAACGAATAAGTCTACCATTCTAGGGTTAAACATCTCTCTGAGATCTGCCTGCTTAGTGGATGCTGCTTCTTTCTGATAGAAATTATTCAGTATAATATGCAGATTCATAACTTCTGCAGCATTGTACTGACTATTGCACTCTGCAAACTCAACAAATTGTGTGATAAACTCTTTTGCTTGCCACCAGGTATATTTACATGTAGTCTTTTCTTCTTTCTCTTTTTCCATTTCTTGAGGCACTCAGGATTAAAGACACAGAATTAATTGCTCATCACTTAGAACTTCTCCTACTGGGATGTATCCTTGTCTTTATCAACCCATTCCTCTACTTCCTCTTTTGTAAGTTTACTGATGGGATTTTCAGCAATCTTCAACAATTTTCAAAATGTCCTTGGAATGGCATTGCATAACATTAAACCCCTCTAACTCTTCCTTGCCTAAAGAATACTCCCCAAACACAACACAGGGCCATAGTTTTTTTTTCTGGCTCTTTGCAGGGTTACACTCTTTACATCCTACCACTGGATCAAGAAATGTTGGTATTCCACGGATTTATAATAGTAAATTAACAAAAACTTGAAAGCTTTTAGAAGAGGGGGATAGAATAGAAAACAATAACATTTATTCCAGTAGGCATTGTAAAAATACAATCTTTGGAATAAAAATATGTATTTTTTTATTCTTTGTTTTCAAAACATTATAAATTTATGTACCTATATAATTTTACACAATTCCTATAATGGATTCAACTCATCTTCACTTTTCTGAAGAAGTTATTATACACAACATTATCAGTGTATATCCTATGTTTTGTGCTTGAGAAATTTGTTATGTGCAGAACAGGTACATTAAGAAGTTATAAGCTGTATACCTCCATATACCCCTGACTAAACCCCTGATTTCATGTCTTAAGTCACCAATTTTTTTGGATTAATAGGTGTCCTCTCATTACAAAACCCCCTCAAAGGTAACATTTTAAGCAGTATCCTAGAGAGTATGAAGTGAAGCAATATTTTTAAGATCTGTTTATTTAGATATTATTTTAAGGAGTAGATATTTAGATTGTAATATGTGATTTTTGTTTAGTATTTTAATCAGATAATATCTTCAGGAAGGTGTAAACAAAAATTTTAAAGAAACGTAGACCTCTAACGACGTAACTTCGATTTAAAATGACGTAAATTGGTACACAGGTACTATCAATTGATCAGCGACGTAACTTCGAATTGACGTAAATTGAGACAACGTTAATTGGGGTATACCTGTATACCATATAATTAGCCCAAAATTAACTCTACTATACCAGGGTTTAAGTAATTTTTTCTATCAAATAATCAATTATGTGAAGTTATTCAGTAGTTAATTTTATAAGAGATACATTGTTTCAATGAAGTGTAGAAGTGGCTATTTTTAATGCTCATTTTATCTTTATTTAAAATTTCAGATGCACAAGTTTGAACAGCAGCAGTGTAATATTAATAAAAGAAAAGAAGAGATCAAAGTCAGCTAGCCCAGGGTCAGAATGTGAAACTCCAATCATCGACATACTGTCAAGCAACAGTAACCCATCACTATCGGCAGATGATGAGAATTCAGAAGTTGGGGTCAATATAACAGCACATAAAAGAAAATGGAGTGATTCTATTGTCCAGTTGGGCAAAAAGATGAAGGGGCAGGATATAGGATCAACAACAGATATGTCGAGTAATTCCCCATCAGATGAAAACTCTACTAAAAAACAATCTGAGGAAGATGATGCCATAAAACTACTTAAGATAGTTAAGAAAAAAAGTAAATAGAAAACTGTATCAATAAAAAAATAAAGTCCTTTGTGACTTTCTTTTATTTTCTAGTAGATGTTATGTATACAAAAACTAATTCTAGAAAAAGGACTGTATACATGAGAAAACAAGTATACTTGAAAGGTGAAGTTTTAAAAACAATTTGTATTTGTATCATTATGATTAATCATATCTTATGCCCCTTTGATGACAAATTCAAACAATATATCAGTATACAGCTCTTCATGCTGTATAGCTAAGTTATGTATTCTTGTACCAAAAATGATCAGTGGAATTTTCAAACTGATTATCCTTTGAATTGTCACGGCATTTAAAAAAATGTTATGTTCTTTCCTTTGGAAGATTTTCTAACACTACTAATAGAGTATTTGTTCATTTCACAAATTTTTGTTTTATTAAAACTATTCAGTATCTCTTGAGAATGTTTTTAAATTTAATAATGCACTTCTAAGCATCTGTAAAGCTTTGAAAATATCAAATTTTCTGGTTTTTAGATATTTTGAGAGTGGCCCAGTATATTTAAAAAAATTGTAAAAATATAAAAGCTGTTAATATCATTTTGAATTTTACAAAATTGTCAATTAAATTTTGTGCTTGGTTTTGCTTGTCCATTGAATTGCTCTGATTTTTATATGATTTAATGTTAAAAATAATTGTACGGACAATGAGCCATCTGCATCACCATCATATGATCCAAAAATTTTAGTTAAAGCAGAATCTTTTGCTGACCATCTGGTTTCACAAACAATGTCTTTTATGCCTATTTTTGTCTGTAATGTTTTCCCAAAAAGTTGCACATAAATGTATAATTTGGAAAAGTGAATTAGCTTCTGTAACAGAATGTGTGGAGTTGCTTATAATTAAATTGAAAATATGAGAAAAAATCTGATGTGGCCAACACATGACTTTCTCCATATTTGGGGTATAGTTATTTAAATTATTATGAATAGCATTATAAGGCAAAATTATTATTTCGTATCGTAAAAGAATACAGTTGTCCTTATTGCCGTAAATTAAGTATATTTTGAACATGTTTATAGAATTCACCGCTACATGGTGGTGGGGCTGTCAACTGGAAATTAAGATAAAGCAAAATATCTCCGAAATGGATGGTTCTACGAAAATTTGTTTCAAATCAAAATTTGGAAGAAATATTATTCTCTACAACTTTGGTCGTCATGAGGATGACCAATTACGACTTTTTTAAAGAGATATTTGATGGAAACCGAAAAACCTATTATTTTTTATAATTCCTAAACAATAACTGCTATGGAAAATTGTTTCAAATAGAAGTTGTAGAAAATTACATTCTCTATAACCATTGTATAGGATTATATATATAATAATGAAGTTTTAACGGAGAAATATCGCAAAACCTGAATCGGGTTTTGAATAAACCTCGACTTCTGGTTAACTGTTATTGTCCAAAAACTAATCAGTTCTTTGTGCTCATGCTAAAGTGTTATATATGAAGTTTGGTAACGATATGACAAGTACTTTTTTGAGTTAGAGCGCCCACAATCACACACATCCACATACATGCAGACATCATTCCGAAAATAGTCTTAACGTGTTCTAGGGACCTCAAAACATGTATTTCCGTTGAAATCTCGAAGTCGATTTTTTTCGTGATCACAATACTTTCCCATTACTACGTATGTATGTAAAAACCATATATGAATTTGGTTTGGTGCTACTTCATTTAGTCATGTTGTAAAACTGTGGTATTAGCCTCACACATTAGCAGCACCATTGGTAAAATTGCTTACACCAGGGATGGCAAACCTTTTTGATGCTTCATGCCCAAAATGGGAGAGGGGGGAGCAGTAAAATTTTCACGTGCCACTGAGTTCATCTCTATATTTATTAAGATTTAATAATGTTTTTAACTATAATCCGTTATGTTTAATCTATTATCCATCTTGTTCTACATAAATTGCTGATGTCATAAAATAATTAGTTATAAAATGGAGAGCATAAAATATTTTTATATTAATAAATATTAATATACATAAGAATGATAATAAAAATAACATTTTATATTACAAAAATTTAGTTAGACAAATCAAAGTTTATGTAAAAGAAGGCAAAAGTACTAATTACCAAATAATAAAACCAATTAATAATTTCCTTAGTTCGATTTCTGCTGCCGTATCATAGATGAAAGCTGGATAATATCAGGTTTGTATATTGTAGTTTTCAATGCAATGCAAGCAGCACTCATATCAACAATGCAGATGAAGTAACAGCCCAGTTACATTTTTCTGACTCTTCCCTTCACTGATTGTAACTCAACAAGTTGCATTTCAAAATCATGCAAATCCATCCATTCAAACTTATCCAGATTTACATTTTCTAAGATAAAAGTGTCAGGATATTTGACGAATTTTGCAATATCCTCCATTTCCTGGAACTGTGCAAATCTTGACGAAAATCCATCTGATGTATTTATTATTTCCAAAAAAAATTTCGCATGTTTTTCAGTTTCCACCTTTTTGTGAATTTTGAAATTGGCAACATATCTTCTCAAGCAGGGAAAATATTTGAAACCAATTTTCAACATTATGTTTAAATATTTTCAACTTAATTTCAAATGCTTTTATGGTATCAATCATAATATCTATTGTTTTTTCCAAAACCTTGTAGCTTAGTATTTAATTCATTTAAATGCAAAGAGAAATCTGTGAAAAACATCAGCTTAATAAGCCACTCAAGATCATATAGTTCTGGGAACACTTTTTTCGTCTCATTCATAAACATGACAATTTCATCCAAACACTCCACGAAACATTCAAGAACACACCCTAGGCTAAGCCAACGAATGTTATTATACATAAATAATGCATTGTATACTGAATTAACTTCACTTAGTAGGGAATGAAACTCGCTTTTTTAAACCACTGGATGCAATTAGTTGACAACTTTCATTACAACTATCATTACATCCTCAAGTGCTTTCAAAACCAGATTTAGCACAGTATCTCATGATGTATAATACAATGCAATCCCTGCAAAGGGTGCCCAACATGTTTTGAAAACGATACAAACCAGCATTCCTACCAACCTGGGCCAACCATACTAGGTGCACCATCTTTAGTTAAAGAAACTATTTTTGAAATATTTATCTGAGCATTCAAAAGTTTGTTTACAATTGCATTGCAAATATCTGTTCCAGTAGCGGTTCCATTTAAAGTCACCAAATTAGTTCCTCATGCAGTTCATCACTGCAAAGCTATCAAGCAATAATTGCTACTCGAGCTAATGATATCACATCAGTGCTTTCATCGAGACATATGGAAAAGTATTCACAAGAATTGATATAACCCTTGAGCTGATTTCCTATATTGGTTTCCATTTTGATTATCCTTTCTTTAACTGTATTTCTACTCACTGGCATGTCTCGTATACGCTGAAGGATTTTTAATTTATCTGGAAAATCTTCAAAAAGAATGGAGCACATTCGAGTCACGATTCTTTAATAGCCCAGCAAGTTAGACAGCTGTCATTAATTTTTTTGGATTCTATCTCTGAATTTAAACCTTTTATTTTCTTTCACTTTCTTCGCAAAGCCGTTATCTTGATCGTGTATCTTTCTTTGATGTTCACTACTTTCTCTTGTTCTGCAGTCGCCAATACAGCGAAAAATAAATCGCACTCATGTCTATTCTTACTGGGATGGGAACCAAATTCTATACTTCCCATTAGTTTAATTACTTTCCATTTGTGTAGATGAAATATATTCTAAATAGATTGCCTCCCACAGTCACATCTTGAATCGTTTATGTTAATGTCATGCAAGAAAGGCATACTCTGCAAAATAAACAACGAGCTTAACGAGTTAATATCAAAAAGCAACTAAAAATTTTTAACAAAAAATCTCAACACATTTCTCGGGTTATTTTGGTAGCCATTTCGCCTCTGGTTGCCTTAGATGGGCACACAATGGTACATACATTACAACAAAGTAAATGTAGTGAGAGAGGAGACATCAAATTATTCTTACCAGTAAGAATTCCAGATTCAAATCCTTTGTGGTAGGAGACACAAGGTCATATTCTTTGGCCAATAGCAATTCTAAAAAGTGTTTGTCGAGTGGCCAGTAAATATGTTCAATGCTTGTTTACTTGTCCAGCGTGTCCTATCTATTTGCATATAGTTGGCATAGGTGATGTGCTTACAAAGCTTTCTTTAATTGAAATCACTTGAGTTTTGTGAGATAAATTTGTTTTGTGAAACAAATTTAGTAAGTAATATTTATTTTTATAATGGCTAGTGAGTTGAATGTTAATTTCACAATGCATTTTTATTGGTGTGCATTTAAATTAGCATGCCAGTGAAAAGGCGTGCTCAGTTATACCAGAAGTTTCCAAACTTTACAAGTCTGCACCCCCTCCAACTAAGAAAAATTTCCTTGCATATATGAGAGACATATAAGAGGGTGCAAGGAAATTTTTCTTAGTTGGAGGGGGGGCAGACTTGTAAAGTTTGGAAACTTCTGGCATAACTGAGCATATATATATATATATGTGTGTGTGTGAAGTATTTTTGTTTCCACCTGAACTGCCTACCGTGCTCCCCAAGGGGTTGCACCCCACAGTTTGTAAACCACTGAATTATGCCATGTTTTTTAAGTATGGTGTTCATTTGACTCCTTTTAAAACCCATGCTTAAAAATGTTGCTATAATTCATAGATATTTTGTGGGTTTTATTAAAATGAGATTAATAATAAATATTCTTCCCCAGACAACTGTATGAAGAAACATGGCTTAATATAGAAAATGTAAATTTATCAGTGATTTGCAGAAAGAGTAGAGTTTTGTTAAGAAAATAAAACATGAAGATGACTACGAAGTGCAAAATACTGGTGTCAAACAGATTCTACAAAACTAGATGAGTTCTTTCATACCTCATTGAAATATTTAGAAGAATGGACCAGAAACTTCCAATTTGCTTAAAATTTTGAATGGGTGTTACTAAATGCGACACCAACGTGGGAAGACGTCGAAATCAGTCATGTAAGTGGACATATTTATAAATGAATTAGTTCACATAGTGGCTTCTATTGATGAAGAGTTATTATTTGTGGAAATGACAAGGCTGAAGAAGATTTTAGGACAACAGTTTCAAAACAAAAAATGGCAGAAGAGCTCTCCAAATGATAAATGGAAAGACATTTTCAAACATTTTGACACAAACTTTATTCCTTGCCAGTTTATTAAATTGATTGTAGAGTGCGTTTTGCTTACCAGGAACTAATAGTTCAATTGAAGGAATATTTAGTATTGTGAATAGTGTTTGGTCAGATGAAAAAAGTCGTTTGACAGTAAACACCATATATCATTTCTGTGAAAGTAAATGTTAAATATGAAAAATGTTTAGTTTTATAATATAGTTTCAAAAGACAAAAGTTTTCTTGAAAAATGTAATAGGTAGGAACTTCTATTATGACAAGTTGGGTATCTACCTAGTTACATCTAGGTTCCCACCGAGGTAATATCAAAATACTTTGCAATTTGAACGGTTCAACAGTGAAATGTTCGTTACAAACACTGGCATTTTCGGTAAAGCTTTACCAATTCTTGTCATAATGAGCAATGTTTTCTTTATTTCAGCATCTATAGGGAAGAAATACATTCTCCTGTATAAGTAGAACATTGTAGCACGCTATAAATATTTTTCGAAGTCTTTTCTCTTTGGCGAGGCACATTTAACCCTTTATTTACTGACGGGACCTCTGAGTCCCGGTCAGAAAAATCTAACTCAGTTTTTTTCACTCTGACTTCTAAACTGGTATTTCTAATTTAGAATGTTAATTAACTGGTGTACATGTATTTTATGATGTTTTTTCTGACAATTTATCGTTTATCATATTTTTTTACGATTTTTGTTTGAGTTCCTGCAGGAAGCCATAACTACAATAGAACCTATGCATACATTTTCTCATAATGTAAGAACAATATGAAACATGCATGTTTAGAATATTTTTTATTTATTGTATTAATAAATATCATTGATAATTAACACAATTTGAAAAGTTTCTTGCATATAGTTTAGGAATTATTACGTTGTATATGTGGTGGGACCGATATGTCCCGTCAGGTCTCAAGCGATTCTTTTACATTGTCATGCGGTGTTGCATATATCACTTTGCTTTTCAAATACCAGATTTGTTCGAAACTGAAATCGAACCAAAAATGGCATTCGAAAAAAGAAATATTATATCTGCCTTTGGTAAGATGGAATAAAAATGTAAAATATAAACTTTTTAACTGGAATCATATCTGTAAACTGTAATTTATTCAAGTTTCAGTTTGCATAAACAATGCGGGTAAAAGAAGTTATTCCCCATACATTCGCATATCGTATTCGGTCATAGATATCATGCTGTGAGTGTCGCAACCGCTTCCACATTGAACGCATTATCTATCAGTTATTCCTTGTGAGTTGTACAGGAAAGGTTCTGGTTTTCTTCTTTCTGTGAGTTTGTATAGAAAGAACTGAAGAAGATGAAGAGAAGTTTTTCATGTTATATGTGAAATATTTTGCCAGTTGAGTAGCAGATTTTCGTCTGCATCGGAGGGAAGCTAACCATTGACAAAGAAAAAGGTAATTATCATTTTGTGTATATGAGTTTATAATTAACTATGTCAGTACTAATGTTTTTAAAAATTTTAAATCCCAGGATAATGCCTTACGTTTCCAAAGGACTTGCAGAGGAAGACATCAGCATCATTTTAGAAGATATACCAGATGAAGTGGATACACCAGAAGAAAGTAGTGATGAAAGTGACAGAGAAATATTGTGCAATAACACTATAAGTTGTGGATCAAGGTCGTCGAAATGTGCGGATGTGGATAGATTATTTAATTATGACTCTGATATAGATGACGGTGACAAAGAAAATTCGAGCACTAATTACATAGGTAGGCAATGGAAGAAGTTGGATGCTACCACAATTTCTCCGTTATTTACTTTACATTCAGGAGCAGTTAGGGAATATTTCAGTGAATGTGTTTCAGCAACGGACTATTTTCTCACCTTCTTTGACCAAGATATTGTAAATAATATTGTGTATCAGACAAATTTGTATTCAAACCAGAAACAACATAGGTTCCCACCACTCAAAGATAGGGAATTATATGGGTTTATTGTGTTACAATTTCTTTTCGGATATCACCGCCTTCCTCAAATCAAAGATTATTGGACTGGTGATGCAGATTTAAAAGTTTCACTTGTATCCGATACAATGACACATGACCGCTATTTTCAGATTTTGGCCAATTTGCATATAAATGATAATGAATTTATGTTACGAGGCAATACCGACAAACTGTATAAAATAAGGCCATTGATCACCGGGCTAAACAAAAATTATCAAAAGTTGCGAATGCCAAAACAGTATCAAAGCATAGATGAATCTATGATAGTGTTCAAGGGCAGGTCATCTATCAAGCAATATAACCCAAAGAAACCTATAAAGAGGGGGTATAAATTGTGGTGTCGCTCTGATATGAGTGCTTACGTTTATGAATTTAGTGTTTACCAGGGCAAACACGGGAATGATGAAAGCGTGCGGTCAGATTTGGGATTAGGGGGATCAGTAGTGGAAAGACTAACAAAATCACTAGAAGGAAATAATTACATTATAATGATGGACAACTATTTTTCTTCGCTAAAACTTTTTGAGTACCTGAAATCAAAGTGTATATTTGCTTGTGGAACGGTGAGGTCCAACAGACAGGGTCTTCCTTCATTGGCTAATGATAAAAAACTTAAAAAAGGAGACTATGACCATAGAATCAGCAATGATGGTATTTTGTACCTGAAGTGGATCGATAATTGATCTGTGCATCTTCTATCTAATTACCATGGCACTGAAAAAACAACAGTAAAACGAACACAGAAGGATGGTTCTAAACTTGAAGTGAATGCATCCATAATTGTGAATGATTATAACAATCACATGGGAGGAGTGGATAAATCAGGTATGTTACGGTCACTCTATGAAATTGATCGAAAATCAAAAAAATGGTGGATGAGGTTATATTATGGACTGATAGAAATGACCCTTGTAAATTCGTATATAATATATTGTGAGCTAGAAGAAGATATACCTTTCATCACTTACAAGTGCAGTGTTACAAAGGGATTACTAACGAAGGCTTCAGCAGCTCCTAAAAAGAGAGGACGGCCAAGTAATACAGTTGAAATGCCTCATGTCAGCCCAACACAGCCCAAAAAAAGGAAGTATAAATTTTCTGTTCCAGCAGAAGTAAGACTGGAAAATAGAGGTGTTCACTGGCCTGAATTTGTGGCAGCAAGAGGAAGATGTGAGGTTTGTTCCTCAAAAAAAATTGAATCAAGACCTCATTCAAAATGTAAATATTGTTAAGTTTTTCTGTGCCTAAATGAAAGAAAGAACTGCTTTTATGAATATCAAATTCCATAACGTTGTAATTTGTTATGTTTTAATAATAAAAATATCAGTAATTGTAATTGCGTTGCAAACTGATTTCTAAATTTTAACATATGAATTACGTCAATTTTATGGACTTGTGACCTGACGGGACTTCCGAGTCCATGTTAAATTTTGACATTATATTTTACAAAAATTTTGTAAAAAGTTGTATAATTGTATAATAATAAATAAAATACAAATTTATATAAAAAAAATGCAGATATATTATTTTAAAAAATATCAGTAAATAAAGGGTTAAACAAAAAAAATGTTTATTTAAGGGATAATATCGAGCTAAATCACCCAACCCAACCCTAAACTCGGACAAATATGATCACAATTAAGCCAACGTCTACACAAAAAACGCATGGCAGACTTCAGGAACACCCTACTTTTACCGCCATGACAGTGCTGCCACCATGCCTATACATGCACGTACATACTTAAACTACTTCCACCACTACTGTCTTGCACAGGACTGCTTAAAATTAAGATGTTGGCATTTCCAATTTTCGATATCTCGTACACGTCGTATCTAACATTTTTCGCAGCGTTCGCAGGTGTTGTACGTCGAACCTCCGTGGTATACGAGGGGGTTTCGTCAGTACAAAATTGAAGTGTTGTTATCTACACACTCGATTTCAGTTGCAATTAAAACACCCATAATAGTAATTCTCAAGCGGCAGGTATGTCGATGTTAGCGGAACCACGCAGAAAAATCAAGTGGACGATAAACCCGAGAGGAAAGCTCTGGAGTGATGGTAAGTATGAAATTGTCAATACGTTCGTTTTGGAAGTAACAGTTGTTAGATTATGATATTAATCTCCTTAAATGTTGTATGTTATAAAATTCGTAATTATTACGTTTATCATGGGCCGGCATAGTCGGATTTCCGAAAAATACCACAAGCAGTAATTTCCCAATGGAGGACTGTATAGTAATCAAGTGAATTCTCATCATTACAGATGTTTTGTTCATTTTTAAATATTCCATGTCTACCTTAGAAATTTATGTATTTTTTCGAATTTTACTTAATATAGGCCCTGCTATAGGACGATTAATTTGGTGGCAAGCCAATTGCAAAGAAAGATTTCAGAAACTTATGGCAAATAACAGCATGAGAACAAATAAATTTTACTATAGGCATTATTATTTTACTTATAGAGAGAATACTGTATGAAAGAATATAAAGAATTTAGTGTTCGTAAATATAAAATTACAAGTTACGTTTTTTCAAAGCAGCCTGCATAGCAGCAGGACAAATTTTGCATCACTTTATTTACAGAACATCCTTTTAAATGGTTTAGCTCGAAATCTATACACATTTTCAATTAAATGTACGCACTTTGATCTTTTTTTAAGAAATATACCATAGAGTGGATCGCTAATATGCAAAAATTCGTTATTGGCGAGCTTGATTCTAGATACACTTTACCGCAGAACCATTTTAAAATTTCGCTACAGTTAGATCGTTCAGATTATATACGTTTTGACAAGGTGGTTACAGACTTAAATTTACAATAAATACAGCTATTGCAGAAGTGTTGAAAGCAATGCAAAATATTTTCTGTGTACGGTGTTGACAAATATTTGTTCAAAATTTACAGCATTCACTGAGAACAGTGCACGTGTAATTAGGATACCTATATTAATAAACATGTTTCAGATTCTCTTCTTCCAGTTTCATTTGTACCGATCCTGCCTACTTTTTGTATAGTTCCTTAATGTATTCTTCCCATACCTGTGCTACATCCTTTGGTTCTGCGACTATTTTTCCATCTGCATTCATAATTCCTTTACCATGAATCCCATTAGAGTTCTTATCTTCTAACTCCAGTGCCCTAGCGTACATCATATCGTACCGTCCTAACTTCTCCATCTGTTGTATTTCCTCACATTTTTCTTTTATCCAAATTTCCCTAGCTTTATCTGTTACCCTTCTCAACTCATTGTTTATGCGTCTATAATAGACTCTACCTTCTTCACTGTTAACATTTTTCCATTTTCTTCTCTCATCCATTTTATCCAGCATTTCCTTAGTGATCCATGGTTTTCTGATTTTCTTCTCTCGTTTCCCAATCTCTTTATTCAAGGTATCTTTGATGCTGGCTTTCACTTCCTTCCATTCTGTATCCACGGTCTTCGGTTTGTTTTCCAAATTTCTAAGGCTATCTTCCAACTTTGTGCTGAATGCATCTTTCTTATCTTTCAGTTTTTCTAGGTCCCAAGTCTTTCTATCTCTTCTCGTTTTCCTTATTTGTTTCAGCTTTGTAGTTACATCGACTATTAGAAGGATGTGATCTGAATCAATATCTGCTCCTGGTAATGTCTTAGCATTTTTTATGCTGTTCCTGAATCTTTGTTTTACTAGGATGTAATCTGTTTGGCATCTCATTCTATCTCCTGTGCTTTTCCATGTTTACAGCCTTCGTTTATGGTTTCTGAACCATGTATTAGTCACTACTAGGTCGTTATTAACACAGAATTCTACCAGTTTTTCTCCTCCTCAGTTTCTTTTCCCAAGTCCATATAGACCGACAACATTTTCTTCTTGTCCTTCACCAACTATGCTGTTCCAATCTCCCATTATTAAACAGTTTACCTTCCCTCTTCCATCTTCTTCATAAATCTCGTTAATTTGTTCATACATCTCCACAATTTCTTCTTCATGAGTGGACGGTATATATACCTGGATTATCAACATGTCCACTGGGATTGCTTTTAGCTTTATTGCCATCAACCTATCATTCGTTGCTGTTATTTTTGTCACGCTCTTCATCATATCTTTCCTAAGTACCAGAGCTACTCCCCTTGCCCCACTATTTCCTCCAGAGTAAACTACCGTGAATTCTTCCAAGTCGAACTGTCATTCTCCATTCCCTCTAGCTTCGCTCAGCCCTATGATATCAATCCTATTCCTTCTCATTTATTCTTTCAGGTTCTCTAGCTTTCCTGCCTTACTCATGGTTTTTACATTCCAAGTACCTAAACGTAAGTTACCTTCGACAGATGCTTTCCTCAAGGCAGTCCCTGCCCGGAGATCCGATTGGGCGACTATTTTACTTCCGGAATATTTTTCCTCGAGAGAACTCTTATTATCCAACCATATAATCATTACTAGGGAATTTTAATGTGGTAGTTTCCCTCTTGCTTTCCACATTGCAGTACTGTAGCCATTCAAATCATCCCGATCATGCATGCCTACAGCTCTGTTGGATATAGACCCAGCCAACATAATTTGTTTTTGGCTCTATACCATGCTGACAGTACTGCTGCCTACTGTCAGGCACTGATGATAGTTTTTATTTTATTTTTTTTGTGATAAACCTCCATTCGCGGGGTTCGAACCCCGGAACTTTGTAACAGAAAGCCGACACACTAACCACTACACCACCAGTGCTATGATGATAAATAGACTAGTGATAACAGGTAGAAAATACGGTATGGAAATTAATACAGAAAAATCCAAGGTTATGCGAATATCAAGCAAAGAAGAAGAAAATTTGAACATAGTATTGGAGGAAAGCCATTAGAACAAGTTTCAGATTATAAATACCTTGGAAGCATCATAATGAGAGAAGCAAAATGTACCGATGAAATCAGGACTAGAATAACAAGAGCATAAGCCGCTTTCAGAAGAAAGAAACTCCTACTAACGGGAAATATAAAGCAGGAAATCCGCAACAGGTTGATCAAATGCTATCTATGGAGTATAGCTTTGTATGGGGCAGAAACATGGACGCTAAGGAAAAATGATATAAAATACTTGGAAAGCTTCGAAATATGGACATGGAGAAGAATGCTGAAGATAAAATGGACGGATAGGGTGAAAAATGAGGAAGTACTACGAAGAATAGGAGAGAAGCTAAAGATTATACAGACTATCAGAAAGAGGAAGGCGAACTGGATTGGGCATTACCTGAGGAGAGAGTGCATGATTAAAGAAGTGCTAGAAGGAAAACTGGATAGAAAAAAGAAAGGTAGGAAAAGGTTTCAGCTGGTAGACGACTTGAAAGGGAAAGAGAGCTATCAAGACATGAAGAAAACTGCAGAAAATAGGAGTATATGGAGAACCAAGTTTAACCATGAATAATCACGGACCTGTCAACGGACAGACTACCTATGATGATGATGTTTCAGAAGTACATTTAGTTTTAAACAATGAAAAATGGGAAAAATCACTTGCTCACAGCTAAGGTAAAATTTGATTTATAGTTTTCAATTTCAACTGAAAAAGAAGAAATACACTTAAATAGAGTAGAAGTTAGAGTCACAGAAGGTTGCTACAAATCGGTCAAATAGCGTACATCTAGCAGAAATTTAATACAAGTACATATTAAATACTCATTTAAAATAGTTAATTATAAAATAATCGCATTGTAAGTCGATACTTGATAAATCAGCATCATTGTTTATATTAAAAATTTAGTTTTTAGACATTCATCAAATGAAGAAAGCAAGAGTTGTGAAAATCTTAGTGACTTTGACTTTGTCTTTATGGGTATTTCATTCCAAAGCCTGGAGAACTTGTTGAAATTGTTGCAGCAAATTTACTTACTATGGACTGGAATATTCAGCATCGTAGAGCTACGGGTATTTTTTTCCCTGAAGAGAAGATATAATGGAATAGTTTTGCGAGAGGTATGAAGTTTGATAACACCAGTTGAAAGAGTGTTTTGAAGTTATGGAATTTCTTGTAGGAATTGAGATGAAGCTTTGACATTCCCTTGTAGTAGTTAGACATATTGTCTGGTTTTTTTGGGTTAAAAATAAATCTTATTCAGGAATTTAAAGTTATTTTTTGTTTATTGGACAGTTTTTTAGAAAGTTCAAGGAAGATCCTGTTGTACTCCATAAGAGGGAGAAGAGAGGAGACAAGTTGTTGCTTTAAATCCTGAGATAAGAAACCTTTAGGCTTTTCATTGAGTAGATTAATGAGTTTACTTTTTATTAACACTATATGGTTGGAAAACACAAGTGGGTCATATTTGTTCCAAGGTTTTTAATGGTTTTACAGAATTTAGTGGTAGCGTTATAAATTTAAAGAGAGTTGACATATAATTTACCTTGGGAAAGGAGTATTGGGTAACTGATAGATCATACGTTTTTTTGGAAAATCACAGAAAAAAAGATTCAAATTATTTGCTGGGACATTCTAGTTGTGTTTTCTAAAAAATCTACTACTAAAATCAACATAGATATATTACTACAAAAATCAAATGAGCAAAATATCAGAACAGAACATTTTATGTGCAGTGTGTGTCAGTGCAATTTATTCATGGCTGTTGTATGTATATAAAATTATGTCGATCTTCATTCGTTGTCATCAGTGGTGGATTACCACACAGGCATATGAGGTGCTCACCTGGGGCCTCGACACTAATGGGGGTCTCAAAACAGTTAAAACTCAATATTTTCTTTAGTAATATTTCACACAGTATAATCTACTACTAACGTACACATCTTGTGTTTTTACTTAGGTTTGTTACAGTGTAACGTCCCTTGCATCATTCGAAAACACATCTCACAGTTATAATTAATTTTTTGTTTATTTTTCAATATGTACAAATTTATATAATAAATATTAAATTGTCTATTTATCCATTTCTCCAATTCACTTTATTTAACTTGCTGCATACATTTTTTCCATTCGTAAGTTGTAAATTTTTTTGTAGATTGAGTACCCCCATCCCGGTCAGTTAGGGGCCTCCCAAATTTTTTGCACCTGGGGCCTTCAGATACCTTAATCTGCCACTGGTTGTCGTTCATTTAATTTAAAGCACAACAAATTTTCACAAATAAACAAATGAAAACATTGTATAATCATTTGGATGAGTATATTTAAGATTTATGATGTGAAATAGTGAAATTTTGATTAAAGTGAAGTACTTAAGTATAAAAATATTTTAGGAAAGCCCTTCTAAAAAAATGACATCAGATCAAGAAAATCTTATGAATATAAGCACAGATGATGATGTTGAAAACAACAAAACACCTCAAAAAATATTAAAAAGAGCACAACAGGTTTCTACGTCATCCCAGGGGGCCGATTTTGTAACTCCTTTGATTCGATCGAAATCATAAACTCCCAATTTCGATGTGAAAGCTGGTAAGCGATCGAAATGAAATTATGAGGGAATATGAGATTTTGTAACTAATTTCGATTTCGATCGAAGGAAGTGAGCTCGGTCAAAAACAGTTTTGCAAAATTTATGATTTGGCCAGGTTGGCTCATGCGCAGTTGACTCTGAGAGGGAGTTTGTTTTGTTCTGTTTACATATTTCAATTAGATAAAAACTTAATTAAAATGAGTAATTCAATGTGTCCTAATACAGTATCCATATAATATGTTAAATAAAATGAATACAGCATAAGTTAAGCAAATATTAGATGATTTTTGTACGTATTGTGTTTATCGAGTCTTTGCATTGCTACTTCAAATGTTGAAGTTTTTATTTATTATATTTTGACAAATGGATATCAGTTTACGGCATTGGATGAATAATTTGTCATTAGTATCATTGACTACGGCAGAAACATTAGGTTATAACTTAAAAATTGGAAGGATATAGCTGTATAATGGCTGGTATATATAATGTAAAATGTGGAATGCAGGACGAGGGATATTAATTCATTTTTCGTAAATGAATTTATTTGAGGTTAACATTGTTTGTTTTGTTATGATTACTAGACTGTCTAAGATTTTGATAACACTTGTCAGCATAGTTTTGCAAGTTCTATACTTTGTAAGAAATGTCTTTAAGAAAGCATTTATTTTGGTTTGTAACATTTATTGATATTGAAATACAGTGTTAATGAATGTTATTAAATATTTTGAGAGTATTGTTAAATAGTTACAAGTTTCCAAAAACCTGTATTTCTTGGACCGTAGTGATGTTAGTTCCTTTTGACATACGTTTCAGGTACTGGTACTACAGGAGGTACACATAAAAATCTTTCTTTATACTGAAGGTAATATAGTCTTCATTATTGTGATTTTCTATATTATGTTAAATAATACTGTGGATCTATTCTATAATTTCTATTTGATACCTATGCAGTTTAGGTTTTTACTGAACAGTTACATGTATAATTAATGATCATTGATATTTAACTTATTTATTCATTAATTCATGGGCGATGTCCATTAATATGCATTAGAAATACATGGTCAAAATTGATGACACAATCCACACTTAGATATGGAGATATTATATGCAAAATGATGATACATACATTAAGTAAGTAAATAGAGAGGATCTCAACAGAAAATGAGAAACATTAGGCATACAAGAAAATATATTAAATGATAACATGTACAATTAATATTTATCATAATTCAACAAAAGTATATGAAATATGCAAATAAGCGTTGAAGTAAATTGTTTATTGATTCAGCACAGTCAATTAAGAAATATAGTTGTCCAAAAAAGGAAAAATCATATTCCTCTCATTAAAATGAAAGGAGTTGAAATAGGTAAAGGATACATTAAGTTACAAATAGCCGAAGGAGAAGATTTTATAACATTGGTATATGAAATACTTTAACAGAATATTAAATATGCTCTTTAAACATATAATGAAACTGAAGAGGTTTTATGATTAACAGTATTAAATATAAAATATACAAAACGAGTTGCTAATTTTCAGTTAGTATGGGTATTGTCACTTAAATCTTCAATTATTCTTTGAATAATAGGTTTATAGTGTGAACTTCGAACAGATGTCACGGATTTCACCAAGCAAAAGGAAAATGGAAATGGATTTCGATGGGAATCAAGAGAGATTTCGATCGAAAGTGAAATCCTGAGTTACAGAATTGCAAACTTCATTTCGATCGAAAACTATCCAAAGATGGCTGACATTTTTATGGAGATCGAAAAGTGAAAAGTTACAAAATCGGCCCCCAGGTCTTGTCCGAGTTTTTTATAAATTGGGATTCAACCAACCAAGCTGTCATTATTTCGGAATTGATAATAACTTATCGTTGTGTAAAACACCATCATAGCTATTTATCACAAGATTGTGGCAATAAAATGCATAAGATAGCATACCATGATTCAAAAATTGTCCATAAAGTATGTTGTGGACAAACAAAAACCGAAGCTTTAGTTGAATTAATCTTAGCGCCACATTCTCTGGAAATTTTTTTTAAATGGTTGGAGATAGTCCATACATGATGTGTACAGATGGCTCAAACAAGGGTAACAGTTTCTGTCCGATTTTTTGACAAAGAAAAGGGCTCTGTAAATGCAATTTTTAAATTTTTACGAAGATCCAGACGAGACATCAAGTGCTACTGCTAATTAATTTATAAACTGCATTAATAATTCTGGATTAAGCCCTAATAAACTGGTATCATATGGAGTAGACAATGCATCTGTTAATTTTGGTAAGCACAAATTAGTGTTTGTTCATTTAAAAAATCAATTTGATATGCCTAATTTAGTTGCTGCACATTGCAATGTTCACATTCTTCATAACACTAAAATTTGGCTTATAACTACTTAGTCACGACGCATAAAATTTAGTTAAAAAATTTATGCAGTGTTTTCATCATCGGCCAAGGAACTTAAAAACCTCAAAGAATTTTATCATTTTGTAAATTGTGAATATTCCACAATTCTTCGTGATGTCCCAACTAGATTTTTGTCGTTATGTCCAGCAGTTGACCAACTTTTGATAAACTGGGATGCCTTAAAAAGTTGCTTCATCAGCAAAGGAGAAGAAAATGTTAATAGGACAATATGGTAATTTGTAGGAAGAAATGAAGGTGATCTGAACAATGAAGTTTCTTTGGCGGACTTATATATTTACTTCGTGCATAATTTAATGCATCTTTTTATTTACAATTTTTAATAATTTAAAAAAAGAATTGGCTTATCATAGAAATAAACTCTGTTTTGGATTTATAGTCATCCAAAGCATGCAACATTTAAGCACCACTGAAAGGAATAAATTTGAAAAAGATGGCATGCAAATTTACAATAGAATGTTAACATATTTGGAGAAATGGTTAGATTTCAGCGACAATTCGTTTTTTTTTTATATTTGCTGTCCATTCAATTTAGATGAAACCATAACACTAGAGCAAGCCTGTAAAGTAGCCACACTGTTTGGAATAGTGTTTGATGGCGATGAATTATTCTCTGAAATATGCATATTAAATAAAACTATTCCTTTACTAACTGGAACTAATTCCGCCGAGAAGTGGATACAGTATTTTAAATTCAGCTGCAATGCACCCATATTACTTAACTTTTGCAAATATGTTTGCTGTGCCTCCAAATAATTGTTTCATAGAACATATTTTTAGCGTAATGGGAAATATTTGGATAAATGAACACAATCGACTTCAAACCTATATGGTGAAAGCACAGTTGTTCATTCATTTTAATTATCAAATGACTTGCAAAGAGAATGCAAGTTTCATTAAAAAATACAGATGCAAACAAAAAATTAGTAGAAGCTGCAAAATCAAACAAAAAATATAAATTTAACAATAAATAAATAAATTTTTAACTCAATGTTTTCTAAATACCCAAGATATATATTGTTTGGCATTATTATAAAATATACCTATTATATGTTAAATGAAATATGTATATATTTGCTTTATTTTCTATATTTACACTGTAAAATTACAATGTCTTGAATTAACAATGTTTTGCTATTTTTTAATATAATTTTTTTTGAAAAAATTGATAAAATTCAATTAAAATTATCTTTTCATTTAATATCTAAATAAAAAAATATATTGTCGTTCCAATGATGTATCTTATTTTTTTGTCAATGTTTCGGAAAACAAAAATTTATTTTCATTAAAAAATTCAATGAAAATTGTAAATGACTTTTTATTATGGCATTCAAAAATAGATTTGAAGGTAGGCTGTAAACTAAAATATTTGTATACGTGTTTGGAAAACTCCAAAGGTGGCAACCCTAGGTCTTCCCTAAGTTCTCATGGTTTGGAGCTATTATTTCTAGTGGTAAGTTATCTTCACAGTAGTCTCCTCTCTTATGTAAAGTGACCAGATTTCAGATTGGACCAACCAGGACAAACTCTGTTTGTTCCTGGTGTGTAGGCAATTTTTGTTGTCCCAAAAGAATTCGGCTACTCTATTGATGAATGAAAAACAAATATTTTAAAATATGAAATCAATAGATTAAAAGAACTCGAAGGTAAAGAAGTTAATGGGAAGTGTTTTATTATTTACAACATTTTTAATAGCATATTTTAAGTGAAATTTTATTAAATATATAGACTTTATAAAATTCACCCATTGTTAAATCTCTTTCATGATAGAATGAAAAAAATTGAATATCCTAATAAAAATCTTTCCTTGGATGAATCTATGGCTCTTTGGTGTGCCCGCCTGATTTTTCGCCAGTACGTACAGGGAAAGAGACACAAATTTGGGATTAAGATTTATATGCTCATAGAACCTTTGGGATTAGTGCTCCGGATTCATGTTTATGCGGAATCGGGAGACAAAGATGTTGGAGGAATAGGACACATGGTAAAAGTAGTTCATTCCGTTTTAAGTGATTTTAAAAATAAAGGGCATTCTTTGTTCATGGATAATTTTTATAATAGTGTAAATATGTCAAGGAAACTACATCTTGAGAAAACCCATTCAACAGGGACAATTAGGGCAAACTGGAGGAATAACCCCCCAGAAGTAATAATAAAAAATTACAGAAAGAGGAGATAATTCACCGATTGTGTGTGTCCTAAGATGGCGCGACAGATGCAAAGTGCTCTTATTGAGCACAGAGTTCGGTCCCGAGATGGTCAAAGTCCCCGGTAGGCTAAGTGTTGAGAAGCCATCTGCGGTAAGCGAGTACAATCGCTTTATGGGGACATTGACCATTTTGAACAACTCGTCATATTATACATGCGAACACCACACCCTCAAGTGATATAAAAAATTGGGGATACACATTTTCCAAGTTCTACTATTGAACACTTATTTCTTGTTCAATAAGTATAACGGGGAAAAGAAAAATTTACATGATTTCAGGCACGATGTTATCAGCTCTTTATTATCAATACCATCTCAGCAATGATCAGATGCACCGAAGCTCGTAGACAGACATTTTCCCAAACCCATCCCTTTCTCTGAGACCGGTAAAAAACGTAGACTACAGAAGAGGTGTAGGGTGTGCCATAGGAAAGGCATTAATAAAATGATGACTTACATGTGCCCAGACTGCAAGGATGCACTAGGTCTCTGCATCGAGTGCTTTCTTGAATATGAGCATGATGAGTGAATCATTATTGAGTTGTCTGTATACATGTAATTATTTTTCTGTGTGGTTTATATTCTCAGTATTATACCTTTTTTTAATAACTTTCTCTGTAATATCTTCCATGTATAATACATTTCATGTAATATCTTTTCATGTAATATCCTTTTGTGTAATCACTTATTGTGTAATACATTTTTACTTTCTCCATACGTAGTAATGGGAAAGTATTGTATTCATGAAAAAAATCGACTTCGAGATTTCAACGGAAATACATGTTTTGAGGTCCCTAGAACACGTTTAGACTATTTTCGGAATGATGTCTGTGTGTGTATGTTATTGTGGGCGCTCTAACTCAAAAAGTACATGCCATATCGTTACCAAACTTCATATATAACACTTTAGCATGAGCACAAAGAACTGATTAGTTTTTGGACAATAACGGTTAACCAGAAGTCGAGGTTTATTCGATACCCGATTCAGTTTTTGCGATATTTCTTCGTTAGAACATCATTATTGTATATACAATTCTATAATAATGTTATAGAGAATGTAATTTCCTACAGTTTTTATTTGAAACAATTTTCTATAGGAGTTATTGTTTAGGAGTTATTTATAAATAACCGGTTTTTCGGTTTCCGTTAAATATCTCCTTAAAAACATCGTTATTGGTAATCTTCGTAAGGACCAAAGTTGTAGAGAATAATATTTCTTCCAAGTTTTGTTTGAAACTAATTTTCGTAGAACCATCCATTTCGGATATATTTCGCTTTATCTTAATACCAGTAAACAGCGCCAACACCATGTAGCGGAGAATTCTGTAAACATTCAAAATATACGTAATTTACGGCAACAAGGACGATGGTATTCTTTTACGATACGAAATAATAATTTTGCCTTATAATGCTATTCATAATAATTTAAATATATGGAGAATATGGAGAAAGTCATGTGTTGGCCACATCAGATTTTTTTGTAATATCTTCTTTGTGTAATAACTTCTGTGGATCATATTTTCTAAATGATATTTAATAATAAACTTGTCTTTTTGACTAAGTTTTATGATGTTATTATGCATTCATTTAATTATATAATATTATGAAGTTTATGTATTGCAGGGTAGTATACCCCTGAAAAATGCCATATGCGTATGCCTTGACATCAAGGCATAAAAATTTTTTTCCCCCACGGCTGATTTTTTTGTTGTATTCCAACAAAAAAGCTTTTAGCAAGTCTAAATAAAATTAACAAATCAAAAAGAAAGAAAAAAAAGCACTGCATTTGTAATGATTTTGCTGAATTAAGCCAGCATTGAGTGCGTTAACAAATATGTTTGAGTGAGAATTGACCAGGGACGGATATTCAGGTTGTGCTAGGTGTGCTATTAAAACTATGGCAACTATGAAATGCGGTTGTGCCGAAAAAGTTAGGCGCAAAAAAATACGTTCACTGGAAGATCTCTAGCGAAGTTGTGCTATTGGGCAGTGCACGCTCTTTAGCGTTTAATTGAATAGTGGTGCAGTGGAAAGAGACGGGTCATGTGTAGTAGATGACTGCCTGGAAGTCATAGGAGTTGAGCCAGGGCGAGTGTGCCAGTCTCTCGTACATCCATGTATAGCGACGCTGTGGAGAGATACTGGAAGTTCTTAAGTCAACACTCCAGATGAAGTTGTTACAGCCATTGCACTCCTAACCCCTCTGTTCCATCTTACGCATTGGAGAGATATTTGGGTTATGCATTGAAGAATATAGCCGTCGGGGCGTGCTGATATTTTAGCACTCCCAAGTGAAGATGCAGGCTTCGGGTTTATTGACTTCGTTATTGATAACACAGTTGATAATCCCACAGAAACTTCAGACCGTCTCTTAGGAATGAATTGGGTATTTGGTCAGCAGTAAGCTGTGGAGTGAATATGGCATTGTGTTACTAAGGGTTTGTTTATTCTATTGTGGTTTCTGTTATATTAGTTTTTTGTGCAAGTTTCTTCAAAATTTGCCATAACATTTTGATAATTTTAAAAATATTTGCCCATTTTACACAATGGGAAATGGTGTTGAAGATTTACTGAGTGTGCCATTTACATCTTGAACCTTTGCTGATCGTATGAACATTGTGGAAGAAAGTAAGCCTTGTCCAGCTCTTCCAGATCTACTTTGTAAGCATCAACATGCTAAATCTGAATATAAGAGACATTTTTCCACTTCACAATATGGAACAGTGGAATGGTTAACTGGCTGTGAAACGCGATCTAGACTTTTTTTGTTGACAGTGTTTATTGTTCTCAAAAGACAATAGTGTGTGGAATAAGCATGGGTTTTCAGATCTTAACCATTTAGCAGCAGAACAGCAAAAACATGGAAGATCTCAAGTACATGTTAAGTCTTTTCTTAACCTTAAACTTTTTGGAAAACAAAGAATCAACACTTTACTTGACAACCAATGAAAAACTGAAATAAACCCGCATAATGAACAAGTGAATAAAAGTAGAGATATTTTGAAAAGGCTCATTGATGCAGTGTTATTTAGCTAAACAAGAACTACCTTTGTGAGGTCATGATGTCTAAAAATTCAATGAATAGAAGTAATTATATAGAATTTTAAATATACTTCGCGACTATGATCCTCTTTTAGATAATCATTTAAATACATCAACTGTGTTTCAAGGAATTTCTCCCACTGTTCAAAATGATCTTATCAAGTCTAGATCTAATGTCGTTAAAGATGCAATAAAAAATGAAATTGATTCAGCAAATTTTGTAGCCATTGTAATGGAGAAAACTTTGGATGTCATGTCAAAATCACAGCTCTCAACAATTTTGTGTTTTGTACATTATGGGGAAATACATGGAAGGTTGATTGGATTTACAGATGTTAGTGCTGATAGAACTTCTAGTGCTCTATTTAATCATGTTGCCAATACAGTTCAAGAATTTCAAATTGAGGGAAAGTTGGTTGAACAAACCTATGATGGGGCATCTGTAATGAGTGGACATGTAAATGGTTTACAGAGCAAAATTATCAATACGTACTCTGTAGCGTGGATATGTCGCTCAATAGCTGCAAGATGGCAGTTAGTCATTTTACTGTACTAGTAGTTCCACTATTTCCCTAGACATGGCAGTGGGATTTTGCCTGTTGTACCAGTTGCATAAAACTTTTTTTTCACCCTACCGCACACCCACCACCGATGATCAGGATACGCCACTGGAATTGACCTAGGTTTTTTCTTTCAAGAATTTGTTTACATAAACTCAAGAGTATCCTAACCTCCAGGAGAATCCAGAAACTTCTCAGGTGGGAGAGAGGTGCTAGAGGTCTGCATGGCCCGAAATCTTCGGCCCAAGCCTGGCCCATTCATAATTGAGTCCCAGCCCAGCCTGAGACTTCACTGCATTTTCACACTCAGGTCCGGCCTGAGGCCCGAATTATTTTAAACTAACAAAATTTGGACGTTTTGTACATTATTCAGTAAACATATACCCTTTATAAAGTATCGTTTTATGTTTTAAAATATTCAAAGCATTTCAAATGTAAATGCACTTTTTTTAAAAATTCCTTGATTAAATCCATTCAGGTATTTTAGGGATTTATAAAAGGTTTTAATAACACAAAATATATTTCAAACCACAAATGTACGAACAACACAAATTATGTCAATTTCTATCAGTACGGAAGACCAATATCATCTCTACCCAGAGTGAACTGACGACCAATAGCGGATACAAAAGGGAGGGTAATGGGATAAGGTGTAGGGGTAGAGAAGGAAGTTTCAGATGTAAGACTCCCAAAGATCCCACTATCTTCTAAGGCAAACAGAATCCCTTTGATGATGATATAAGTAGTTATTTAAGAGATGGTGGGTCGGTAGGAATTCGTGGGTGCTCTGGTGGCGGCCTGGAAGATGTGTCGCTTGTAAAGGAGAGAATGGAGAACTTCCCCTAAAAGAAATAGTGAAGATGAAACACTCCCTTTGCACAGTGGTAGAAACATGAGACGGGTCCACTGGGTCCTCAACTGGCCCGAACGGGAAAGGCGTCGGATAAATCCAGTGATTCTCAACGGAAAATCTGTCGCGGACTGGTAAATGTTACGAACATTCCACCAAGGACCGGTAAACTTCTGCAAATTACTTTCAATTAAAAATTTGTTTTATTATTTTATTCAATGAAATTTCATAGCAACATAGAATACACAAGAATAAAAGACTTTAATTACTATTCAGTTTTTTAAATAAACTCTTAGTTCTTTCAGGTAATGAATATGATTGCTGCTGCACCTTTTCACAAACAATTTTTTCTGTTCATGGGCTAAGAGAGGTAACTGCTAACCGTAGTCTCGATTTCTCTATTATATCTTTATGACAGTCATGGCTGAAAAGACACTTTTGCACAGATTGTTGAAAATGGCAATATGAACTTGATTGCATTTTCATACTCAGCTTTGACATTTATCCCAAATTTAGTCACACTCATCGAGTTAAACTCTGATTTTAATCCTAAATCTGAAGATAGTTCATTTAGTTGTTCCTCTTCAATGTCTGTCACCCTGTTCTTTTGGTGCGCTATAAACGGGTCGATAATCCATAAATTTCCCTCTCGTGGGTCGTCTTCTGGTGGGTAATGCTCGAGAAAGTGCTTCAAGATGTTCACAAATAATACTCGTGATGTCTTCAGTATCCAATTCCGCTGAACCCACGGAATCAGAAAACAAGGGAAACATTTCGTAATTTCTTTCATGTGCCTGCTTGCACCAAAGTTTTAACTTTTTTTTACTTCTATTTTATTGCTTAAATTAAAAAGAGTTGGCACATGCCGTTGAAGACTCAAATTCAGTTTGTTCACAAGAGAAATATATATACTATATCAGCTAAATATGATAGTTTTGCAGTCCATTCTGTGCAGCAAAAGCAGTTAACGAATGCTGATGTTTTTCTGGGGCAAATATTCTCTGAATTAAAAAATCTGATGTGGCCAACACATGACTTTCTCCATATTTGGGGTATAGATATTTAAATTATTATGAATAGCATTATAAGGCAAAATTATTATTTTGTATCGTAAAAGAATACAGTCGTCCTTATTGCCGCAAATTATATTTTGAATATGTTTACAGAATTCACCGATACATGGTGGTGGTGCTGTATACTGGAAATTTACGAATAAGCAAAATATCTCCGAAATGGATGGTTCTACGAAAATTTGTTTCAAACAAATACATACATATACATACCAATCACACTGTTCCCTTACTGGGTAAGCAAGCTAATTGTCTCTACCATTCACAATATTTCTCCACACCTTTCTAACCTTACATACTTCTTTCGCTTCAAACACATCCATGCATCGTTTCATACATAGTCTTCCATTCCTTAAACTTCTGATCTCTCTTTCCTTGACAGTCTCCTCCACCACATTCAGCCAGCTTTTTCTTGGTCTTCCTCTCCCTTTTGATCCGCATACTCTAGCATCATATATCAATTTGGTCACCCGGTTCTCATCCATTCTTTCCACTTGTCCAAGCCATTGCAGCATACCTCCTTCATAGTGACCTCTTAAATTTTCTTTCATTCCACATTCATTCATCATCCAAGTTTCCTGACTCTCTCCTGGTTTTCCCACACATGCTCCTCATATAACCTATTCTAACTGCATTCACCTTACTCATGTGTTTCTCCTGACACACCCAAGTTTCGCTACCATACAACAAGGTGGGTACAAGCACACTTCTATACACAGGCTTTTTTGCTTCCTTAGACACTTCTTCACGATTTAGTACTGACCACATGCTACCCACCACTTTTCTACCCGCATTCACATGCCTTTCTATCTCTCCATCTATTCTTCCATTCTTAGAAAACATTCTTCACAAGTACACAAACTCATCCACCTTTTCAACAACTTCACCATTTATGCATAGCCTACAGTCATTCCATTCATTCTATCAAACACAACAACCTTTGTTTTTGACACATTGATCTTCAGATCCATTATCTCTGTAACTTCAGCCATACTATCTAACATTCTTTGCAACTCATTTGGCATTTCAGAAATCAGCACGGTATCATCAACATACAACAGCACCCGCACATTCACTTCCCCAATCCTCAGGCCATTCTATTAGCACAGGCTTCCCTCAGACATTTATCCATAAGCACATTAAACAACCAAGGAGACAACACACACCCTTGCCGAACACCTCTTTCAATCTTAAACCAGTCACTCAGCACACCATTTATTCTTACACGAGCCTTACTTCCTGAGTAGACTGCTTTCACTGCACTCACTAACCAGTCATTCACTCCATACTCAGCCATAACATTCCACAGGTCTCTGTCATAGGCCTTCTCCAAATCCACAAATGTACAGTACACATTCTATCTCACATTCATACACTTCTCGATTACTTGTTGGAGAGCAAATATCTGATCAGAACATCTCCTACCTGGCATGAAACCATACTTTACTCCCCAAATTTTACTCATAGTAGCCATTCTAAACTTTTCAATAACTACTTTACCAAACACTTTCCCAGGTATACTCAATAAACTAATAGCTCTGTAATTCTTACATTCTATTTTACTACCCTTCCCTTTGTACAAAGGAACAATGATGGCATTCTTCCAATCAACTGGTACAACTGAAATGTTAACACGCAAATTAAATAAATCACTCATCCAACTCATAAGTAAGCTACATCCATATGTCAGCGTTTCACCTTTAATTCCATCCACGCCTGCAGCCTTCCCATTCCTCAACATTTTCACACATGCCTTAATCACACGTTCGACCACCCGTCTTTACTGGATACATTCATACAGTCAGTAACACTTTGGATGCCAGACTCTTCAGAACGACCTCCATACAAGTCTTCAAAATACTCCTTCCAACATTCTGTCACTTCACGTTCATTCCACACTGTTTCTCCATCCTTATTTACAATCCCATTCATTCCATTGTTGCTGTCCTGTCTCGCCCTTTTTATCCACTTCCAGAATAACTTCTTATTCCCTTCAAAATCATTCTGCATCTTTTCAGCCTCATTCAAACGTACTCTTTCTTTGCTTTCCTTAACTGCATTTTTAGCAGCCTTATTTTTCTTCCTGTAAAAGTCATGCAGTATCCTTCTTTCATTATCAGTCCTTGCGGCAGTCATCCTCATATATGCCTCCTTCTTCTCATTAACTGCTTCACTCACTGTTTCAAACAAAACTTGGAAGAAATATTATTCTCTACAACTTTGGTCCTCACGATTATTAACAATAATGACATTTTTAAGGCGATATTTGACAGAAACCGAAAAAACTGATTACTTATAAACAGAGCTGCAAACCGAACCGAACCGCTGAGCCGAACCGCCGAGCCGAACCGCACCGCAGCCATTTTGCTGAACCGCGAACCGAATCGAAACAACTGATTAATTTTTCAATGAACCGAAAACTGAACCGCATTTTTTTCCAAAAGTAGTTCGGTTTCGGTTCAATCTCAATCCACAAAGTACGGACCAACGGAAAGACCAGGAATTTCCATTGGAAAAACCAGTGGGTTTGCTTCAAAGGAAAGAGTGGGACATTTATGAGTGAGGCTTATGGGGACACCAACTGCGACAATATCCGGGTCAACCACTGTAGGCAGAAACCGACCAACAGAATATAGAAAGATCTTTATCTGAACGCAGGCAAAAGGGTTGTTTTACAAAGACCTAGAAAGGAGCCGTAATCTGCTTTCCTGCCGAGAGAAAAATCCATGCCCTTACCATCACCATCACCCCCTTCAGCTTGTAATTAGCAGACTCGAGAAAATATGCCCCGCTGTGTCTTTCTTAGAACACCATTAACTCTCCTGATATCTTTTTCTTCAGAAAAATTCAAATTGTTGCTCTCAACGGCTTGAGCTTTCAACGACATCATTCCTTTTCCAACTCTCGTGTGGTGTTCTTCTGTGATATTTCCATTACTTGATGGTTTATATTCCAACAACAACAGGACTTCGGCGGATCCCTTGGATCAGAGGCATTCATTTCCTGCAGAATTCCATGGATTATCTAAAGTGTATATTTTTAATAATATTTTAGTAAACTTTATTTGAGACAAATAAAATTAATTAACATGTTAGTGTTATTTAAAGAGGGTCACTCTATATTTTATAATCGTTTGTTTTGAACCATAAATGTCTGCACTTCGTATATTGAATAATCTGCCCCAAACTGTTGATTAATTTTAAATAATTCTTGTAACGTAATTTTACTATCATATTGATTTTTTGATTACTTTTATAAGGTGGCAAAAGAAAAAAATTAGCAATATGTAATATGTTTGGAATCGAGCTAAAAGTGTCTTTTTGAATTTATTATATAATAATAAGAATTAATAATCGAATTTATTAGAGTTTTACATATCATAAATTCATTCGGAGTAATATTTTATTCCATATTATTTGACCAATTAACTAATTAAAATATTTTATTTACATAAATTCATTATTGAAAGTTGGAAAAATTGAGACGCTGTGCATCATGCCATTGGAAAGCAAGAAACTGTCTACTTCAGTAATTAAATATATCATTCAATCAAGGAAATCTTAATAAGGGCTTACGGAAAAGAATTTTCCTAGGCCCTTGATAAAGATAGCGAACATTTTTTTTTATTCGTTATAAATGAACCAAAGGAATAACGCTTTGTAACTTCCATTGTTTTTATTTCTCTTACGACCCGGGTTTCGACGTTACAATGGTATCGTCAGGTGCAGATATGGTGAGAATAGAAAGTATATACAGAGAAATGGGTAGAGACGGGGGAGGGAGGGTAGTTTGTAAGACAGAAAGGAATGGAGGGGAGGGAAAGGAAGAACCTATATCAGAGGGTTACTGCGGGAGGTAGGTTGTAATGGGATAAAGGGAGAGGGGAAAGGATAGGCTGGAGGAGGGAGACCATCTCGAGAGGGTTTGGAGAAAGACGGGAAGGACTAAAAAGAAAGGTCTTGTGGAAGATGGGAGGGAGGAGGGAGGAAATTATCAATGCAGCAATGGGTATGTATGTGGGAATAAGGAAAATTAAGGCGAGTGCGGGTTGTAGAACTAAAGAGGTTAAATATTGGGAGACGGGTGGTAAGACCCTTGTTATAAATCTTTTTTCCTCTAAATGACGTGTATTACAGCTAAGAAAGAGAAATAAAATGTCTGAGGAACTAATTTTCTTTGATTTTTAATGATTTCTTTAAAACACTTTTATGTTTTCGGTTTGTCCGTTCATCCAGGGATAGTCTGAAAAGCGGTTTAATATAGAGGCGTATTTTCTTTCTGATTATGTATGATTGTGTATGTTGGTAAATGAATATGAAGTGAATCCATTCAGAGAATTTTTAATTCATATGTAAACAACAATGAACATAAAAATCATGTTAGGATCAAAAATACCATTTTTAAAAATATAAATAAATGAAGATGGTGGGATTGTAATATATTTAAAATATAAATGTTTCCTTTCTTTAAATAAATTCTTTCATTTAAAATAATAATGACTGCTTATTGATTTACTTACAGATTGATACTGAATTTGTAATGTTTATATTGGATAAATTATTTCTGAATAGTATTTCAACTGATTAATTTAGTTGAACCGAACCAACCACTTGTCAAAATTTTTGTCTGAACCGAACCACTTCCAAAAATTTAGAACGGAACCGTGAACAACCACTCCAAATTTTGAAGTGGTTTGCAGCTCTGCTTATAAATAATTACTAAACAATAACTGCTATGGAAAATTGTTTCAAATGAAAGTTGTAGAAATTACATTCTCTATTACCTTTGTATAGAATTGAATATATAATAATGATGTTTTAACGGAGAAATATTGCAAAAACCGAATCAGGTTTCGAAAAAACCTCGACTTCCGGTTAACCGGTACTGTCCAAAAACTAATCAGTTCTTTGTGCTCATGCTAAAGTGTTATATATGAAATTTGGTATTAATATGATGGGTACTTTTTGAGTTAGAGTGCCCACAATCACATACATCCATCCATCCACACACACACGCACACATTCCGAAAATAGTCTAAACGTGTTCTAGGGACCTCAAAATGTGTACTTCCGTTGAAATCTCGAAGTCGATTTTTTTCATGATCACAATACTTTCCCCATACTATGTATGGAGAAAGTAAAAAGGGAACCGGGCACCTCGGCAGACCAAGGGCAGTGAAATCCCCCTCACCCATTCTCTAATGTCTTTGCCCGCAGTATTATAAGCAGAAATTGTCAAATTCCATTTCTTTAAAAATTTTATCAATATATGTTGGTACTACAGTAAAACCTGCGAGAGGCGGAATCTGTATAAGGCGGAAACCTGTAAAAGCCAGAAATCTTGATATTTTACTGCATAATGATACCATTTTACATAGGAATGACCCTCTGTAAGTCGGAACCTGTGAGATGCGCAAGGAAAGCATTTGTACTGCAAATTTTGTACTAACATATATAATTTGACCCTGCGAAAGGCGGAAAGAAAATCTTGTCTTAAGTGAGGGTGAGAAATTCACTTTTGATCTCTTCTGGGAAGTTCACACACATGGTATAGCTGTGGAATTTTGTTGTTTCCATCTGGAAAGCAATTTAGGAATTCCCACTAATAAGAGAGCTTCGTAGAAAAAGAAATGCTAGTGACAGTAAATACAATTCTTTGTGAGCCCATATAGCAATGAAAGTGTCGGAAAGTCACATCCAACCACCCGTGGTCCTTATCTTTCTTAGATACCGCATTCGGAAATACCATTTGGAGTATGCACGGTTGTTGACATTTATCTGCAGGCACAATTTAACAGATTTTTGCCCTGTAGCAAGTAGAAAACTGTTTTAGAGAGTTCAAGACATAAGATTTTTAAAATATCTTAAAATTTCCACCAAAGTTTCGCGAACCGGCAAACAATCGGCCGCGGACCGGCAGTTGAGAAACACTGGTCTAGGCCCAAGCCCAGCCTGAGCCCATTACTTTTCAGTCTTACCCGGCCCAGGCCCGGCCCGTGCAGACCTCTAAGAGGTGGTATGGGAGCACTTGCGCCTATCATTCTTTCCCACCAGGCCAGTCCACCCCTGAAGGCGACCGTGATATTAAAATATTTCCCTTTTTATATTAAGCGGCAAATTTTAAACCGGTACAATTCTAATGTTTTTAAAAATATTCCAGGACACCAGGGCAAGTGGTTTACAACTGGTATATATGGTCACTTTACTCCTATGTATTATTTTTATGAGGTAACTACTTCAATTTGATAGTATTTGAAGGTCAGTATTCAGCTTGTTGTGAGTGTGAAGAAGTTTTTTTATCTTATAAACCTGAAGATTTTTAGTGTGAAGTTGGTAGGAGCATGATGAAATTGCCTTAGAAATATCATTAATGTAAAGGGAGAACAGCAGGAGATGGATGATTGATCCTTATCAAATTCCTCTAGTGAGAGGGGGAATCAAGATCAGGAGTTATTCCGAGTCACATTTTGTATGTTATATAAGTGCAGTTTAGCGTTATTGGTAAGACGATAACACCACTGAGTATATGTTAAGATATCCTTGTCAATTGAATCAAGTATGTACCTCAGGAAAGTTGACTGGTACATGAACTGTTGCTTTATTCGATAACTTGATTTTGGTTATTGGTTATAAATAAAATTTGAAGCAAGAGAAGTTGTAGTTAATACACCTTTTGGTTTAAGGAATAAAAATAAATCAATTTTTATGTTTGTCTTTCAAGTAATGAGACTCATGTCATCTAGTTTTCAAGTTTAAAAGTTAGGCCATCATTAGAGTCCTCAAAAAAAAAAACCAGACCATCGGATTTTGCTCACATTATTATGTTATCTCCTTTAGTGCAATGCTAGAAACCTGTTTTATATGCTTTAATGTATTGCATCTCATGGAAGTAATGAAATAAAGGGTATTTCAAGGTAAATGTAACTTTAAATGAGCTACAGGAAAGTAGGTTTCTGAAGTGTCCTCACCTGAGGTTATACCCTGTTTCAAATATCTTTGTGACTGAGAGAAAGAAGAGGAAGCTTCCCAAAACATGACCATGAGAGAACCAATAGGAATGAAGGAGGTGGAGCGTCACTCGGCTCAACTTCATTCTCTCTCAGGTTTCCGCCATGCCAACTTCGAGTCTCTGTGCTGTGTTGCCAAGTGCTTGTTACTTCTTTAGTTTGATACTTCATTTTTTGATTTTTTTTGTTATTCAGTTTGTTACTGAAAAATTGACTTGCATGATCAGGCTCAGGGTATCATGTGGGCTATTATAAAATATTTATGTTCACGGATTCCCTTTGCCTTGCAAGCCCACCGCAAGGTGCATTCCAGTGTAGTAGATATGGTTATGCTGAGTTTGAGTTCTCTCTCCAGAAGACGTCCCCCTCCACATACTAACAGCGGAGACATATGAGCGGTCCCGAGTACGTACGAAATGTCATTCGTAAAGATATTTGAAACTGTATAGATAAAATAAATCGTCAATATTTTAATTTTCTCAAGCGTTAAATATCCAAGTGCAACCATGCTGAACTGTTTTAATTACTTAATATATTACAAGCAGTTTATAGGTATGAAATATGTTTATTCACACAATTTCAGTTACAAGTAAAGTGATGCAGTCAACATTAAATGGTTGACTTGGGAAAAAACTGCTTCCATATATTTTTTGAGCTAGGTGGTTTTAAGAAGATATCAGAAGAATAAGTAAACCAGTTTCCTATTGTGTCAAATGCTGGCATTTCTTTTTTCTCATAATTGGTCTTATTGCATGAAATGATTAATTTTAAATGATTGTTGCATTCTGAAATTGATAACATAAGTAGATAATTTAAATAAGTGTAATTGTTTTTAATATAATCTATTGTTTAATTAGTTCCAAATTAACCTTACTATACCAGGGTTTTAGTAATTTTTCTATCAAATAATCAATTAGAAGTGTAATTGTTCAATAGTTAATTTTGTAAGATACATTGTTTTAGTTAAGTGTAGAAGTGGCTGTTTTAAATAAGTTTTGTTAATGCTTATTTTATCTTTATTTAAAATTTCAGATACAAATAGATATGGTCAGCGTATGCTCAAAAAAATGGGTTGGAGGGAGGGGAGAGGACTTGGCGCTAAAGAGCAGGGGAGGACATCTCATGTAGCAATTAAACTGAAAAATGACAACAGAGGTATTTTTTATGCAAATGGGTATTCATGTTCCTATTAGAAAGTCATACAGGGTTCATTTTTATTGATGACTTCATATTAGGATTTTCTATTTCATAACTTCTTTTTATCATTGCCTTTGATAATTTCTTCTTGATTTTCCTTTCATGGTTAACGCTAAACTGAGAATATAGGTGTATTATATTTACAATCAACACTACAGATGAATTGCATCTTTATGTTTAACCATTAATTTAATAGGAGTTGGTTTTGAGAGGAAAGATCGTGATTGGTGTAAACATCAGGCCAAGTTTGATGATGTGTTGGCTAACCTGAATGAAACTATAGGTTCTACAGGAGAGACAGCAATGCCCAAGTCCTTAGAGGAGAGCTCACGACAATCAAATGCACGCCTGCAGTAAGTTTAGTAGGTTAAAGCATAGAATTTTAAACTTTTTCCTGAGACTCATTAAAATTATAATGAAGTTTTACCACACTGAATTTTACTTTATATAATACTGGACATACAAATGTATGTTATTTCCTCTATCATATAATCACTAGTGTAATTGCTCGTTAAATATGACAGGTGTGCATGAATTAAGTACAGGTTGGGCAAAAAAGAACTTTGCACTTTCTGAATTATGTAGATAAATAATGCGGCATACAAACAACTTCACACCTATACCAGTCAATAGAGAATCTCTCGAAGTTTTGTTTTAAACTGCCCGGGTGATTGTTGTTGCATGCTGCTGCTGCTGCTAGATTCCACTAGTTTCGAAAAATGGCTACTCCAAAACAGAAGAGTTGGTGTGTCCTGCAGTTAGCCAAGACAGAATCCGTGACAACTATTCAACATGTATTTCACACACAGTTCAACATACAACCACCCGAGTCTCCATTTATGCCTGGTTCAAGTGTTTCCAGGAGAAACTGTGCATTTGCAAAGGCAAGAGCCCCGGTCGGTCTACTGTGCCTAATGCGACTGTGGAATGCATTTAGGCCTGTTTCCAACAAAGCCCACGAAAGTCAACGAGCTGGGCTAGTCGTGATTTGCAGCTACCGCAGTCCACCATTTCCATGCTTCTTTGTGAGCGTTTACGGATGAAATCGTATAAAATTCAGTTGGTCATCTTCCAGCGTGGACGAAATTACCCAAAAGTGAATGTGTTCTGTGCCATTTCAAAGGAGAAGGTTTATGGCCCATTCTTTTTCATGGAGTAAACCATCATGGGCAGCTCTTACCTGGGCAACTCTTACCTTATGCTTTGGCTGCTGCCGCAACTAGAAGAAGATTCTGATGACTTGATCCTCCAACAAGATGGGGTCCTGCCTCACTTCCATATGGCTGTTCAGGCCTACCTGAACGCGCAGCTTCTCTAGAGATGGATCGGTCATGCAGGACCCAAGGATGGCGTGTGGTGCACGTGGCCACCAAGATTGTCAGACTTAACCACGTGCAACATCTTTTTGCAGGGCTATGTAAAAGACACAGTTTATGCTCAGCCTCTGCTACGATCTTTGGTAGAATTGAGGCAGCTAATCACAGCTGTTGTAGTGTCACTAAGGACACTGCGTAAAGCTTGAGATGAATTTGAATATCATGTTGACATCTGCCATGTGACTCATGGAGCACATATCGAGTCTTTAAGCTGTGTACAAAACTTTGATTCTCTATTCACTGATGTAGGTATGAAGTCCTTTGCATGCCGCATTACTTTTCTACATCATTTTGAAAGTGTAAAGTTCTTTTCTGCTCATCCTGTATAAATTACTATGAGGGATGTTCCAATGAATTTTTTAAAATCATTTCTTATGTCAAACAATATCCTGCCTGTGCAAATTGAAACTGTATTTTACTACATTGCAACCCAAAGAGATGCAATAAACTGAAACCCAGACTAAGCCCTATCCCAAAGGTCCCTTCCCTTTGTTATTTTCTTCTTCCTTTCCGCATATATGTTTTACTACATTTATGTTCATTCATTTGCAGACCACGAAGTGGAGCGGGTGTAGACTTGTGCATGCAAAATATCTGTAGCTGTTCGTCTATTTATTTTTTAGTGATTCCTTTATTTTTATATAATTAGTTGAGATAAGATGGCTAACAGCTACACCATCGGTCGCCACACTTGGAAATGGACTAAGAAATTATTTTTTCATTTAGTCGATCTAAGTATCCTTAATAGTTGGATCCTTCTTTCCTCGTGCGGCAGCGCATTTTCACATTGGCAATTCCGACTTACCCTTGTGCGGCAATTGGTTGAAGAGGGCGCTAGGGCTCTTCCTTCGCAGACTCTCTCAAGGGGATGACCTAGTGCTAGTGGAACGCAAATAAAGCGCTTAGAGGCCAAGGACAATAAGCATTGGCCCATTTCGGGGACCCTTATCTGTTGCCATGTGTGTTCCTCAAAGAGCAAATACTCAAGGACAAAATATAGGTGCAAGGTGTGTGATGTGGGGCTATGTGTTAAGTCCTGCTTCGAGGATTACTACACTAGCCTGACTCTATAGGGAAGCGTAAATACTGGGGTTGTGTCATCTGCAGACTGAGCAGGAACTACATTGCCAAAAAGTGACTAAATGCAGTTTTTTGCACTTTATTTTGATTTATATCAACAATAAGTTATTTTGGCATCGTAATTTAGTCTATTAGGGTTATTTCGCCCTGTTTTTTTTACAAATAGGCAGAACGATTTAATTCTTTGATAGTTTGACCACAAAATGGTTTTTTATTTGAACATTTTGTCACCAATAGTTCACGAGAATGCGATTTTTGCAAAAGATGTACACAAAATATTTAAATGTCCAAAATTAAATCCGGCAGCAGGTCTCCGCCAGAGGGTATTTAAATCCGGCAGATAAAGGTTAAGGTGATGATGAAAAAACTTTAGAAAAGTTCTGGGTTCAACTCTAAGGAACATATGTAATCATGAAAAATTGACATCCAATATCTTTATATTACACCGAGACTACTTGAAAACCTATTTCGGAATCTAGCTCCTTAATCTCGCAGAAAGGTTCCATTTTGAGCAGTTACACATTCTCAAGTTATTTAATTGAAACTGCATTATTTTCACTAATTTTGCTAAATCAGTCAGAAAAAGAGTGGGTTTTACATAAATAACATAAAAATAAATCCCCGTATCAAATCGAACATTTTAAAATTTTGCTTATTGTCAATCGTAAAAATAGATGTAGTTCTTTTAGCTGCTTTTCAGTCTAAGTTTCAATGTCTTTCGATTTTAAAGTAATTTTTAAATACCAACTCAAATTGCACATCTTATCTGCTCTATAACACATACTTAACCCTTTTGCTGATATGCCAGTATGCTAACTGCAGTGCCCCCAGTGCTTCGCTAGTTCTGGCTCACTAGTTCCCACTTTCTTTCACAGTGTTTATTCATGTTTACACATGAAAAAATGGCTGAATGAATGGTCAGATGATGAAAAAACAGGTTCAGAAATTTTTATTCATTTTCTTCTGTTTGGGCAGGTTTTCCTTTCAACTATCACATTCTTATATTTCACTATAACATTTATTTTCTCTAAAATTGAAGTTTTCATCAGAATTTATTTCATCTATAACCTTCAAATGTTGTTTGTACAAGGTGCGATCAAAAAGTTCCAGGACTGGCTGCGTGGAGCACTAACCGGACGTATTATGGACTTGGGCCGCTAGGTAGTGCTAAAGAGCTTCATTGTGAAGCAGTGTTCTGAGTGTCATGTTGATACACGCAAGCATTTTTTTCACGAGCGTTTTTGTGCGTTAGTGTTCGTGGTGTTCTGCAATTTTTGCGAGAAGAGAAATTGCAGACTTGAAGGAGCAGCACTGGGATGACTGCTGTTTGGTTTCTGGGTCGTAGCCATAAACCCAGCTTTCATCACCAGTGATGACCTTGGAAAGGGGGTTTCGGTCGATTCTGACCTGTTCCTGGAGGTCCCTGCACACAGTGAGCCAGTGTTGCCTCTGGTCCTGGGTCAGCAAGTAGGGCACGAATTTGGCAGCAATCTGCCTCATGTTGAGTTCCTCCGCGAGAATGCTTTGGCATGTATCGAACGATAGCCCAACAATGCTGCAGATGTTGTTAATCATTTGCCGATGGTCCTCGCAGATGGCCTGATGCACTTTTTCAACATTTTCTTCGGTTCTGCTGGTTGAGGGCCGACCAGAACGTTTAGAATCCTCAACCATCGTTTGCCCACATTTGAACCGCGAGAACCACTCGAAAGCCTGGGTTCTGCGCATGGCGTCATCACCAAATGCTAGTTTAAGCATTTAGTGGGTCTCCGATGTGGTTTTGCGGAGTTTGAAGCAAAACTTGATGCACACGCACTGCTCCTTCAAGTCTGCAATTTCTCTTCTCGCAAAAATCACAGAACACCACTAACACTAACACACAAAAATGCTCATGAAAATGCTTGCGTGTATCAATGTGACACTCAGGTCACTGCTTCACAATGAAGCTCTTTGGTGCTACGTAGCGGCCCAAGTCCATACTAGGTCCGGTTAGCGGTCCACGTGGCCAGTCCGGGAACTTTTTGATCACACCTTGTACTAACATTGGCCATTTTGCTAGAAACTAGTGATGCACCGAAGCTCAGCTTCGGCCTCGGTATTCGGCCAAAATCTGCTATTCCGCCTCGGCCGAATACTGATTTTAATATTCGGCCATTCAGCATTCTGCCAAAATGAGTATTTGGTGCATCTCTAGTAGAAACGGATATAAAAACAAACACATGAAAAACAATAATTTTTAGTCAAAATATCTGAAAAATAAGGTGACCATGGCAAGAAAATATTTACTTTAATATGAAAGAAAGCATTTAAATTGATTTAGAGGAAATTAAAGAAAGTATTGATGGTGAAATGACAATACAAAGTCAAGCTCGAGTGTACTCGAGTGCAGCAGTGAAAGGGTTAAAGCTATACTGACAGAGTAAAAGGTGACGTTTGGAAAATCAGAGATCACACAATACCAAAAATAAACCTGTCCCTAGATGCAGTGCGACCCGGTTACATAGAATGTTTATCACGTTTCTGTGGATAAAATGTATCACTTACAGCTTTCAGAAAGCACAAATGAACAACTCCAACAGCTATTTAGTGACACATTTTCAATGCAAAATTGCTTTTATACATAGTATTAAAAGTTGATTCTTTTAGGATTGCGTAACATAAAAAGGAACTCAAAAAATGCAGTTACGGTAAAATTTGATTTGAGCATCTCACAAATTAAAATGTAATCTAATAGAATATGTTTGGAATTAGTGAGAAATGTATGCAATTCAGTTGTTTATTTCTCTATCACCTTTTCTATGAGAATGAACTTTCTGGCACTGTTATTTACATAGAATATTTATGTGATTTAGGTTTCCTACTGACGGCTGGCAAGGTATTTCAAAAAATACCTGATAAATAACATGCTTATTATATTATCCACACATTTTTAAAAAGACGTTGGATAAAAATTGGGGAAATAAAATGCACAGTATATTGCGTCTACCAAAAAATGCCTACTCAGTATCTCACGCCAGATTTGAAATATTGAGTAGGCCTTTCACGGGTGGCATACCCTCGGAAGATGAACGTGCAAATCCTATGTAATGCCCATACCCCACCTTTTTGATGGGAACTTTTGAGGGAAAAAGTGTAGGTATTACACAAGTAAATGCGGTATCTAAATTTAAGCTGCCTTTACATGCTATGGAATGTTTCATTTGACAATGTTGCATAATCATCATGGTTGATGAATTTATCAATCAAGTCACCTTCAGTGTTATTCTGCTGTTAAATACTGTATCATTGTCAATTGTTAACAGATTAAATGTTGGAAATGTCTACATAAATTTGATGCGTTGTTCAAGTAAAAAGCACAATGAATGTTTTCCATGTTAAAATATTTTAAGTATTGATATTTGTTTCATTCTATTTCCTACTAGTTATGCCAAGTTCACACGAGGGAAAGACCTGACTCGTTATTCGAAAAAAGACCTGGACTGCATATTGGGCATTCAAGATGCATCCAAGGAAACTGAATCTATTGGAACATCTAGCAGTGATGATGTTACTTCAGTTGATAGCTCCTTTGGAATTAAAACAATAGTAGGTGGCAGCATTCAGGACTACTTAAGGAAAAAATCGAATACCAGCAGCAGCAGTGTCATTGTCCTAGATGAAACATCCGAAGAGGGAATTTGTCCAGGAAAAGCTCAGTTTAAAAAAAGAAAGGGTGCAGCATCAGATGATGGGTCAGTAAAATTTAAGACAAAAAAGCCAAAAAAGGGAAAGCAAGCATCTTCTTCCGAAGAAAGGTTAAGTAGTGCAGAAGTACCATTAATTGAGTTAGAACAGAGGGAGATTTCAAAGTCTATGAGCCTAGAGGTGGATGAAAGAGATGAACATGCAAATGCAATTTGCATTAACTTGGTAACTAGTGACAGTAACCCATCTGAAGTAGTTAATTCTGCAGATGATGAAAATTCGGATCCACTTCCATGTGAAGTTGAGGTCAAACTAACGCCTACACGTAAAAGAAAAAGGAAAAGGACGGTTTCAACAGAACCAGGCAGTAGTTCATCAGATGACATTCCCTTAGCAGAGAATTCAATTTGCAAACACGAGATTAAGGAAACCTCCCCTCTTGCCAAACGAGAAAAATCTAGAAAGAGGAGGAAGTCTATTAGAATAGGTCAAGAGAATTATAATACTGACGTAATAGAGGTAGCACACACTGCTACTGGGGATTCCCGTGAAGAAATCCTTTTGGCCAAAAAGAAAAAGCTACGGAAAATAAAGTCTACCACTGACATTTCAAGTAGTCAGAGTTCTCCATCAGAGGATGACTCTATAACAATATTAAAAAATCCTAAGGAAGAAGGTTCTATTATAATGATGATGAAAGGGAAACAAGGCAACTGCATACTCACTCAAGATCCAGAAAGAACTGGAAAAGCATTTGAGCAAATTGAATTAGAGGGCAAGAAGGGCAAGAGACTACTTACCAAGTCAAAATTAAAAAGGAAGGCTATAAATGTTAGGTCTGACATTAATAATGGTGAGCTTGAGAAAACTAATTCGAACGACGATGATAATTGGAAGCTTGTCACTGACAAAAAAATAGAGGAGAAATCAGTGAATAATAATAAGAAGACAATTGTGGTAGATTTAACAAATACTACTGTTATGGAGGATGCTCTGTCTGGAGAAAACAATTCAGCAAGTTGTGTAAATAGAGAGGCAGGATCTGCATCCATGCAAAAGAAAGGGGATAAGGAGTTTTTATTTGTTGAGCTTTCCAGTAGTGATAATTCACCCATGGAAGATACTGGAGATAGTTCAGAGAAGATTGTAATAGAATCAGAGCATGAATTTGTAATTAAGAAAAGTAAAAAGAGGCGAAAAAATAAAGGACATGGCAATGCCTCAGAGAGCAGCTTAGTTGAGGAGGGAGTTAATAATAAACTTAGTGACCCTTTAAGGAAAACCATGAAAGAGAGCTTTGGTGTTTTTATTGAGAAGGTCAAGAAGAGATCAAAAGAAGTTACTTGTCAGGGTCCCAGTGATAGGAAGGTGGAGGAAGTTAATGTTAGTGACAGTTGCGAGGGAAGTGAGTCCTCGATGAAAAGTAGCACTAGTGTGGTCACAATAGACCTTACTGGTCCCGAGAACCAGGTAATAGAGGAAACTGATGAGAATGAGGTTATTAAGGAATCTGATAAGAGCGAGGTAATTGAGGAAAAGGATGAGGAGTGCTTTTATAAATGTTACAAAAGGAGAGAGATGCCAGATGTATTACCGTCATCTGTGATACATATGTTTGTAGGCTCAAACATAGGTGACATTAAAGGGTACTGATGGTGATTAGTGATAAATGCCATGAGGCAGTGACATTTCATTGATATTCATTATTATTTTAAATTTTAACCATATTGTGTAGTAAATCTAACACTTTCTTACAAGGTGCAAAAATGCATATTCGTGGCTGTTAACACTAATGAAAATTTGGATTATTACTATATATTTAGATAGGTCAAATAATAAAATGCCAAAGCTTCAATTTCCATCTACTCTGATGGTGGAAAAACTTGAGAATTTCTTGCTTATTTTTCTCAAATTTACACTTTTTACATAGATCCTGAGATTTTCATTGGAATTTTATTTAGCCTATATAGATACATAGCAATAATCTGAATATAAAATGACATTACTGTTATTTTCTGGTAGATAATGAGTGTGTTATCTATATAAAAACTTAATCTAGAAAAAATGACTATGTTCATGGGAAAGCAAGTAAATACTTAAAAGGTTACTTTTTAAAAACAATGTGCATTTATGCTTGTTATTGTTTCTTCAATTCCTATGTCCTTCTGATGACAAATTCACAGTATTTTCTCCCATTCTGTGTAACATCTTGAATATACATAATTTGGCAAAATTGGATGACGATGAAAGATATTTCATTGCTCAAAATCTAATATTTTCACATTTAAAAAGATTTACATACTGTTTTAATGCATATTAAAAAGTTAGAGCTTAGTGAAAGGTTGTTTATTCTTTTAGGCAGCCTTTAAGTCTAGTCACGAGTTTTACCACAATTGCCTATAAGTATTTTTTTATTTTTTCAACAAACTTATCGGTTTGGTATCTATATATTTTAACTAGTTTTAAAGTATTAAGATGTGCTTTATATACTAGCTGTGAATTATAACTGGAAAAATGTGGTATATGTAGCAGATTTTATGAGAAGAGTATAAAGATGCAATTGTCATTTCAGTTTTAAGAATAATAAGCCTTCAGTTGTAAGTAGAAAAGTGTATGATGATTTGGAAAACAAATAAAGTACTTTCATTCTTTACTTTTAATGCTTCTTTAATATAAGTATATCCCAAATTTGGCAATTTTGTAGTTCCAAGCTTGGGATCATATACTGTACATGATTTATATGGTGTATCCAAGAACATGGCCTCACTTGACTTGTACACGATATTTGAAGACCAGTTTCTCCTTTTTTAACAAAGAATTTCTGACCCATGGCAATTTTCTTTTATTGTGCATTGTCTTCTATAATTTTTGCTGAGTACATTTTGTCTCTTTATTCCATTAAAGAGTTTAATAATGAATTGCATCACATGATGTACACTACATGGAATTTATGCAATTTATATCCATTTATTACATTGTTAAACCATGTTTTACTACAGTAATTGATTTTATTAAAGAAAACTTGTATTAATATTAATATATTGATTTATTATTATATTATTCTGTTTTTTAAACATAATTTGGAGTTTTAATATTGGAAATTATTCCAATGGGTCCCCTTATTTCACATAGGTATCTTATTATGCGATTTCCTATTACAGTAAAACCTGGTTAATTCGAAATTCACGGGACCAAAGAAAAAGCATTTCGAATTACGAAGAACCTCTATAATTCGAAATTTACAAAAAAGCGTGATTTACCAAATTTAAAAAAATGCAAATATAAATTACAGAAAAACAAAAGAATATGACACCATATTAAAATACAGAAAAAAAGGATGTACTACACATGCATACCTCAAAATATGATGTCGATTAATAAAAGTCAAATTTAGGATTACTCACTTAAACATTGAAACATATATGAACATAATTAAACCACTAAAATGTTAATAATGTCTTTCACTTATTTCAGCTTAAAAGTAAATAAACAAAAGTGTGTAATAAAATATTAATTTAAATTTATTTTTAAAAGTTGGTTATTTTCCCGTTTCAATTTCAGGGCACTCCCTAGCGCAATGTGTTGCATAATGGCATCAACTTTTTCACAGATATTCATCGGCACGTCTGGCATCCTGGACACGTACCTTTGAAGGGTATCTTAAGCTTTTAAAACATCCTCCTTAGATGGCAATGGCACATCCCACCTAGCATCGACGTTATCCACAACGTCTTCTTCTTCGCTATCACTCGCAACGGTTTTCGATTCCTCGATCGTGGGGTCATACACAACCGGCGTAGCCAAGTCATTATCAAAGGGAACAAAGTCTCCAAAACTGACAGGCCCCAATACATTATTGTCGATTACTTCCTCCACTTCTGTACCTTGGAACACTTCTGCCGGCTGCGAAGATAGCCCGCTTTTCTTAAAACAGTTGGCGATGGTTTGAGGAGTCACCAATTGCCACGCCGATGACAAGGCCCAGCACGCGTCTAAAATCGTCCATTTTCGTAAATCATCCTGCGAACATCCATCTGTAATTTGCACCAAGTATGACGACAATAGTTTTTTTTCTGTAATGACTTTAAATTTTGAGTGATGCCCTGGTTGAGTGGCCGCAGAACACTGGTTGTGTTCGGCGGAAAATACAGCAACTCAACATTGGGCGTACGATCGGGCAACATGTTGAAAAAAATGCATTTCATCCATATTAAAAATGTCCTTGAGCGCGTACTTCTCCAAAACATGTTTATTACTTTGCAGCCAGGTCGTCATTTCCTCTTCGTTAATTTTTTGAGCATCACCACATATACTGAGAGACAAACAATATTGTGGCGCCTTTAAAACCATCCAACCACCCATTGGACGCTTTAAAATCTTCAATGTTCAAAGTGTTCGCAAGACTTCTTGATTTTTCAATGAGAATCGGGCTTGTCACAGGTAAATTCGCCGCTCGTACTTGTGAAAAAAAATCGGACAGTTCTTCTTCGAGGTCTTCGTTTTTCGCAGGCCGTGAACGCTGACGTGTAGCGCTCCCTTTAAATTTATAAAAACTTTCTTCAATCTTCGTCCGATTCCTTAAAATTGTAGATAAAGACGAGTTCGGAATCCCATACTTTGAGGCCAGGTTTCCTTTCGATTCTAACTTCTTGTCAATGTCTTGCAGCAAAGACATTTTTTCAGCAAGAGTAAGAGTCTTATATGCACCACGAACCGGAGCCATTGAAGGGTATATTTAAAAAAAATATTTTATAGCAATAAATTTAAATATAGTCTCTCTTGCAGTTATTAATCTAAGAATATTATTTAAACAAGTAACTAACAATGATGAAAAATACAATCAAATACGAAACAAACAACGAACCAAAGGAATATTGGAACTCGTTTTCCACACAAAACTCGCAAAACAGTAGATAAACTGAGGGGATGGACAGAATCTTGTGACAATACCCAACGCCCAGTCGGTATGATCACGATTGCACAATGTTTGTAAACCAGCCGACATAGTGCCAGAAATATTTTAGTAAATTTCATTTAGTTTTTTTTTGGTAAGTTATATTTCGAATTATGTCGACAAAAATGCGTTGATATTCCGAGAATCTGGCAAAATTTTTTTTCGAATTACGAATTATAGAGATTTTCAAATTATTGAAATACATTTGTATGAAATTGGCTTCTTCGGTCTTTCAAGTGTTAAAAAATTTCGAATTACGTCGAATTTCGAAATATAGAGGTTCGAATTAACCAGGTTTTACTGTACAGTGTTTTTCAGAAATGTATCCCTCATGTTATAGGATGACTACAGTAATACTTTAATTAACGAAGTAGATGTGCTCCATGACATCATTTCGTTACCAAAAACTTCATTGCCATAGGTAGATAACATAGGAGGCAAAGGGATATGTTGCAGGGCTTCAGAAAAGGGGAGATACAGTGAAGTATCATTAATTCTCACAAAAATATCAAATGTGCCTAAAAACATGAAATATAACAATTAGTTTGACTAAATTAAATTAGGTAACAACATTGGCGGATTTAGGGGGGGTGGCACAGGGGCACGTGCACCTCCCCCCCAAATGGGGTAGGTAAAGACTATTAAGAATTAGACACAACAACTTATCTTAACGTACTAAAACATTCAAAAGAAAGAGAAATCCCAAACTACAGTTTTTGTATGTTTACACCTGAGTCCTCTGTATCACGCACGGCCATTAACTACATAAGTCTTACTTAGTGGCCGGAATACAGAGGACTCTGGTTTACACTGACATGTGGAGTCATCTGACGGCGCAGGTATGAACTAGATGCAGCATAAAGAAGTTAGTCGAGTGAACGCTGCGTATTGTTTACATGTATTCTCGCATTTGTTTTGTTTCCTTGTGCTTAATTAAAGAAGTGATGGTATGAGTGGGTCTAAACAACAAATGACGTTGCGGTCATTTTTTGTGAAAAGGGTAAAAATTGAAGATAATGTCTGAGAAGGTGTCTGAAAGTACCGTGACTGGTTTGGATGGTGCCGAGACTTCTGTGGATCAGCATGATATTGGTACTTTGGTAGGGGGAAATTGAAATCTGACTGACGAAGACAAATATCAGTGGATAAAAAACAAGACCACAAAGCAGACTCTCCAGCAGAAGCCTACAAAAGCTTGTCTTGTGTCCCAAACATCAGGGTCCTTCTGCAACTCATATTGATTCTGTCCGTCACAACTAGTGCGGCAGAAAGATCATTTTCGGTGCTGTGTCGTGTTAAAACCTACCTTCGCAGTACTATGACAGAACATCTGCTGAATGGCTTTGCGCTAATGAACATAAACAGGAACATCCCTTTCACAGCAGAAGAGATGCAAGAAATCTTATGCCAAAATTTTGGGAGGAGACAGAACTTAAAGTACCTTTGAAATCCTGTAAGTGAAGTATGTAAAAATGTGAGTAAAAACTTTCAGTTTAAATGATTCCGAATTTGTTTTACTAGAATTTCTTGATCCTTGTGAGTCTCCTGATATGAAAAAAATAATGCATTTACCAGTGTTCCACTCTGTACACACAGCACCTAGGCTAGACTATCATAATTGACATGAGAACTTGTGTCCCCCCTCCAAAAAATTTCTGGATCCGCCTATGGGTAACAAATCAATAGGTATTAAGTCCTGCTCTTCTTAATTTGCAGTGGTGAGAGCTGAGGTAGCAGAAATTACACACAGGACAGGCAAGTTAGTTTCATCTGTAGCTATCCATCAGGTATTTTGTGTTCTTGACTTTCTCGATATCTACTTCCTGGGGCATTTAAAAATTTTAATTGCTTTGTATGAAGTTTTTGCTTATTTTTTTTTGCAAAATTAATGCTGACTTCATGATAAGGGAGCTTTGTTCCCAGAGGATTCAGTATTTCATTTGATAACGCGGAACCAGATTGTCAATCTTGACAAATTTTATGCTACCTTTGTCATTAACATTCAGTATTTTTTCATCATTTTAAAGATCATTGATTTTACTATTTTTACTTTTCTATGTAAGGTATATGGAAAATGTATACTGTAACCATGAAAGAATTTGACTTCAACAATTTTATAACAAAGTGCAATAATGCAAAAGGTGGCACTGCGGCAATATTTAAAGCTTTGTAAATATTGGTAGAGCTAATGATCATCTATATGGATTTGGAAGTCAAAGTGGCAGGATTTTCTCATTGTTTTTAACTCAGAAATAGTAAATAATTGGCCATAAATGATTAATCTTAGAATTTCTGGAATGACTGCCAATCACTTACCGCTGCTTAAAAACTAACCTACACTAGGTATCTTCTGGGAATATAATTGACCAAAGCAATCAGTTTCCATTGTATATCCTTGTATTGGTACTCATAGATTTTTTTAAGCTTGGATATTTTATGGCTATATGATGGAATTTTTTTCTGAAAAATGTTACCAGTAACTGGACCATCTCTTGGGCCAAAGTTATCCTGGTCATAAAGTCTAAATATGATTAATTTGGGTCTAACAAATGTCAGCACCTAATATGAGAAATACTAGGCTTTATACTTTGTAGATTACATAATACAAAACTAATTTCCTGTAGTATATGATTCAGCTAGATTTAACACGGAACATGCAGAGTCCAGTATTATAGATTAGATATAGATAAAGTTAAGGGATAAGCAAATAATTCATTCATATAAAAAACCAGTAACCTGATAGTAATGAATATATGTTACAAATTTATCAACTGCATTCTTAAGAAATTGACATTTTCTGTTGATCTAATTTCTAGTGTAGGGTGACAAGATTTTCACGGATCAAAACCAGGACAAGACAAACTGATGAAAAAAACCCAGGACAAAGAGATATTTTTATTTTTGCTAGTTATATGTACAGTAGGGTGGGTTGAAAGCAATTTTTCTTGAAATCGGTTTTCCAATAGGGCGGAAAAGTTGCCTTTTGTCATCCCATTAAATAGGAAAAAAAGAAATTTCAAAAAAGATTTCTCCTTGATCGGCCTAGCTCTTGTTAAAGTTTCGGAAAATTAGCCAATTTTGTGAAACTACGCGAAAACTGATCCGGACCATCTAGAACGCCACAGAGTCCCTTCTAAGTGCCAAATAGCGCCAAAATATGAAAAATAAGAGCCTTAATCATTTTGCGTAATGGCCGTATTCGTTTTTCCCTTTGCTATTTACTCCTGCGCTACCATCCTATGCCTTAGTTCCGTACGTCCTTGCACCACACGGGGAGGACATGGCTTCGGCCCATGAGGACATATTGTTCATTCTCAAGAGTGCTCTGCAGTCTCGTCTGTTTGCTTTCCCAGCATGCGGGTAGCTTAGGACCCCCTACGAGATATATATATATAGAGAGAGAGAGAGCACCCCTATTGTCTACGCTGATGTCTTCGAGGTAGATGAAAAGGGGAATAACACACAGCTAGCTGATGCATCATACACTGTTGTCAGAGGTTAGTTGCTTTGAGACGAGTTGACGACGATGAGTGCGAAGATTTTACATGTGGATTAGTGAATACCGTATTTGACCGAATATAGCCCCCCTACCCATCTTTTCTTACACAAATCTAGAAAATATTTTAATACCCTGAAAGGACATGATCATTTTTAGGACTTTAATGTCATGAAACATGCTGTATAATTTGAAGAAATATCAAACTTGCACGCATTTAATAAAAGAGTAGGTACCAATTAGCGAGTGATAAAATGCCATGCTAATTGGAATTTTAAGGTTTTCAGATTTGTACCTCAGAATTCAGAGAGTAAGGCAAAACCGGGTGACGCGCCGCACTTTTTGAAAATCCGTTATAAATCGATACAAATTTAAAGGCCTAAAAAACCTATATGTATATATAAAAGAGTGGTCCTTGAACTACATATTTCGACTAGAAAAATAATTTTTAAAAATTATTTAGATGGCATTTACTGTGAAAGAAAAGAAGTTAGCAGACAGGGTGTGTTGCCGCACTGCCGGGTGCTATGCCGCACCCTTGAGAGAGTTGCCGCGCCCATGTAAAAAACCGAAATGCCGTTCATTTTTGTGATAATAAAATAAATTTTAGAATAGAATGTGAAAAAAAGAATAAAATGATTTGTGAGAGTAGTATTAACTGTTGCAATTATTTATTGAACACATTTTCAAAGGGAAAATTCAAAAACATACAAGGCACTTAATCAATTTGAAAGTGTAATTACAGAACTATGTGATTGGCCTCAACAATAAAAAAAAGGATTTAATATTATCCTAATGTTCAGTTATCAAAATTAAGAAAATTTTCAGAAAACCTTTAGGTCTAAAAATTACAACTTCAAAATTTTGGCAAAAGGTAAACAAAACGTTTCATTGTCCTCTTGATAATACAGAAATACAATTACCTAATGAGAAAACAAATGAAAATAGAAAATAACATAAATGAGAACAATAAATTAGTAGTTTTCTGATTTTCATGCCGTACTTTGGTTCTCCCACAGTTGCCACACAATTCACCATAAATTGTGCAAGTTTCATGGAGCCAATATTTGCAAACTTTACACCTAATCCAGTCTGCTTTGCTTTCTGTCACATAATAATTCTCCCAACATTCGAGACATTTGTTGCTATCAATACTATTGGGTGCGGCATGTCGCCCTTAAAACACCGCGGCAAGTGTCCCGAACTCCCGGGATAGATGCCGTACCTAGCTGATAAGCTTTCACTTGTGTTGTAATGGCGGACTTTGAACGAAGAAGCATCAGCACAGCGACTATTTTCGTTTAAAATAATTAGCTACAGTAAAACTTTGAAAGAAGTAGTTTAGAAAACGATAAAGCAACTATGAATAAAAAGTTTCATGATAAAATTTGTGCACGTACCTAACAAAAACAAGAGCCACGACTAAAAAACACACCGTAGTTTGACCACGTGTCATCACAATACTGTTCTTCACTCAACGGAGCTGATGCCATGGTCACTGGAGCCATATAGCTTCATACTTAAAAACTAGAGCTAGTGCGGCAACTGTCCCGGTGCGTCGCGTGACCCGGTTTTGCCTTATAGGTACTAACGAAAGAGAGATTTGACAAGGAAATGAACAAAAATACATTTTTAGGGAGTAAAAATAAACTTTAAAAAGTCGAAATAACATACTAATTAATGCAGCAATATTAGCAAGTCGAAATAACATATCAATTTATGCAGCAATATAAATTCGCACTTTGCTCATATTTCGATGCGCAGTGCTATTATAATCTATCTTTCGTTGGTGTAATTAACAATTCGAGCTTAGCCAGGCAATTAGTCCATTCTCGGGTAAGGTTAATTTTACTGGTATTACTGTATTTGCTCGTGTAAGCTGCGCACCTTTTTCCCAAAACGCCGGTGAAAAGGTGGTGCGTGTCTTACATGAATTCTTTTATTTGCCGCTCACCTTTTTTCCCAAAATGACGTGTCGGTAAACAATTATAGGTTAAGCTAGCACCCATGCCGCATCTATTATTCTATTTCTAAATTTCGGTCTATTTAGTCATTTTCATTCATTGTATAAAAATTTTAAATGAGTTTTAAGTTTAAACTCGACGGCTTTCTGCTGCAACCGTCATGGAGGCCACGGCGCATGCGCGACCAGCTTGGGTTGGTAGGGGTTTTGTTCTCACGGCAGACGATGCCTACCATGTTCAGATACGGCATGATTCCTTTATTCTATGATACGTCTATGAAAGTCATAGCCACCATGGTGATCATTGAATGATCACTGATCATAATTTTAGTTCGCCAAAAAATGACGACCGCTACTGTAGGGATCAGTGACCATATGGCTGGAAAATTACGTACAGCAGAATGATCGCTACCGGAGCGATTTCTGCCGAACATGACCAATATGACGACAAAAACAGTTAAGTGTTTAACAAAAGAGGACTACCGAGGAGATTTATGCTATACTCGTTTAAAAATGACATTGGGGGTGGCTCTTCGGAGATACTCGGAACACGTCGTTCGCTTTCACTTCGAGGAGGTGGGGAGACGTGCTTGCGCGGGAGAATTCGGCACCGATGTTGTCAGATCTATTTCACATTGGGCTCTCTCTCTCTCTCTCTCTCTATGCTAAGGGAACGAGAAAGTTATAGACGCTGAGCCGGACAAACTCTTCATCGTACGCGGACACGAAATACAAAGAAAAGTATAAATAACAAAATTTACCAAATATTAAATGTATTTATGTATTTTATTATTTCCTGTTACAATTGCACAAAATATTTTATTGCAACGGAGTGGCTAAATTTTCTTCTTCTTCATTATCACTATCGCCTTCATCATAGCTGGACTCGGACTCATCATCACTATCCATGAGATTAATCACGACAGGATCAATCATTTTGTCCCGATTTACGTCTTTTTTGAAGTCCTCTTCTTGAAGATTTTCGGCATGACGAACGCACGCGGCCCAAGCCTCTTTTGTAATTCCATCGATAGCCTAAAAAAAAAAATGGTTATACCTTCGGGTAATTGAGTGAAATGTATTTTTAAATTATGGAACTACATTCTTACCTCATGAGTAATGACTTCTAGGTCTTTTAATTTAAATGTTCTGTTTTCCTCTGCTATTTTTCTTTTAACTTGTGACCAGACAAGCTCGATTGGATTGTATTGGCAGTGATACGGTGGCAATCTCACCACCGTGTGCCCTGCAATAGCTGCCTTTCTATCCAAATCGTAACTTTTTATTGCAGGCTTCATTACGTTGACCAAGGTTAATAATTCCGGTCTTGTCTGGTCAGGGGTACATGACACTCCTCTGGAATGGAGCCAGTCCAACATTTCCTGTTTCCTTGAATTGGAT